>JACERP010000045.1:0-484175 GCA_014080715.1 Scenedesmus sp. NREL 46B-D3 | reverse complement strand
TGCTGGTCAGCAACGGCAGCCTAGCAGATGACTACTAGTAACCCATGGGTGTTGGCGGATTGGTGTGTGTGCACACATTTGCCCTGCACAATGCATGTGCACATGCGCACGCGCATCGTCTGCATTCAATACCCCGCATACGCGGCATGCCAGTAATGCATGTGTATGGGCCCTGTGGCCCTGGCCACACCTTTCCGCCCAACTAGTGTGGAGCTGCAACTGCTGTGCCCGCGTGCGCAGGCTACTTTGATGTGCGTGACCTGGATGACCGCTGGATACGCATCAAGTGTGCCAAGGGTGTCCTGCTGGTACTGCCTGAGGGCATCTACCACCGCTTCACACTCGACACCAACGACTACATCAAGGTGCGGCCGGCCGCTGGGTGTGGCAAGCTGTGTTGTGGGCAGCGCATCAAGTGTGCATGTTGACCTGCGTGCATGTCCGTGTCTTGAGCCATCTGCCACTGCTCCACACACGACACCCACACTCAACACCCACGACTAGTCCAATGTGAGACCAACAAGACGCCTGATGTCAATGCAGACCATGCAAGCATGGCAGCATAAAAAGCACATGAGTGTGTCGTGGGTGTCTCAGGTGTGGATGCAGCCCACATGTCCCGTGCTCAACGTACGCACCGTCTGCCTTGCTTCACACTTGACAGCAACAACCATCTCGAGCTGCAGCATGCCTGTCATGCATGCACAACCCATGTTCAGGGTGTGTGCTTGGCACCATCTACTGCTGCACCACACCTGGCATCAACCTGCTACCTCGATGCGCGCATGTGCACAGCACGCTGCTGGCAGCTGCCAGCTGCATAATACAGCCGAATCATTGCATGTTGTCATTGAGCAGCTTCTGCAACTGCAGTGCCCTGTCACATTACATGCCCACTAACACTCGCGCATGATCATTGCTAAGGGGTTTGCTGCTTTTTCTCTTGATGGCTGCTGGCTGTGCATTGTGCAGGCGATGCGGCTGTTTGTTGGTGTGCCTGTGTGGACGCCCCTCAACCGGCCGCAGGAGGAGCACTTGTCGCGGCTGAACTACCTCAAGGCATTCGGCCAGCAGCAGGTGGCGGCAGCTTGAGCAGCGATAGAAGCAGCAGCAGCAGCCAGCGACAGCGCAGCACAGTGCAGCGCTGGTGCTGGCTACTGGGCGGCAACTGCACTAAGCGGCCTGTATAGCAGCGGCAGCTTGAGCAGCGCCGGCGGCGGCTGCGGCACACGAGCGGTGTATGCAGTTTGTGCTGTACAGTAAGAGGGGCAGCTGTGGCGGCAGTGCACAGCAGTTCTGGGTTGCAGTGTTGGGAGGGGTCCATTCGCTGCGTGAGCCTGTGTGGAGAGGGGTGTAGGGCTGCTCGAGTGCGGGTAGCGGTAGTGGTGCACCTTTCGTGCATATGATTTTCACCAGGCCGCTAGGGGGTTGAGCTGCCCAGCCATTGGTTTGTGCCACTGGTGACCAGCCCCTGGCAGGGGGTAGCAGGGTCCGTGCCTAAAATTGCATAGCTTTACACTGTCACCCCCTGGATTTACTCCTGTATGACGTCTGTGGCACGGCCCTTGCAAGGGCCCAATCATGGATTGGAATTGATGATGTGTCAATTTCCTTCAGCTTGTACATCTGAATTATTTCCCACCATGTCATTTTGCAGCCTCATGTGTACGTTTCAGTTTGTTTGTAGTTCCAGTTCGTACAAAGTAGCACTAGCTCAATGGGCAATGATTTGGGCAGCATACGGGATGTTTAGTTCCTGGTCAAGCCATGCAGGCATGGCACGGAGCAGTGTTGCTGCTGATCTGCTGCACCAAAGCTGCGGCCACACTTGCAGAATGCATGGCATTCAGGGCTGATTATGAAAGTGGGGGGTGCACCCTGCAACACTTAAGCATGTGAGTGCCGCATTTGCTGCATTGAAATGTGTAATAATGTCTTCTTGCAACCCTCATCAACACATGGTCAACCCCCTGAACCCTGAGCTGGTGGGCTGCAGCATGGTAGCAGCTACACCCTCTCTCCATAGAAGGAACTGCTGGTATTGCTGCTGCTGCAGCTGCTGCACGTTGGTGTGGCGGCGTCTTCTTGGCCATGTATGGCGTCATTGTACATGCTGAGCAACGTCGCTGGCATGCACTGGCCATCACTTCTGGCGTGGCTGGGCACTGCAGGATAACAGCCATGCGTGTTGCCGCTGCTGGGCGTGCGTTGCCGCCTGTAAAGATGGCACGCCCCAGCAGCGACGAAACGCAGTTGTGTCTGACATGGAACACAATGATTGACAACTTGCACTTGGTTGGTTTCCCGTGCGACATGCTGCAAAACCCATTAGCCGACCAGAAGCACGACATGCGCACCGTTTGTCACAGCATTACTATATAAATGTCTAGCAACTTCATCTGTGGAGAGCAGCTCGTTCTGCGCTGGCAGAACGTGCTGGCCGTTTCTGGCCGTTTCTGGCACGATAGAAACCGCAAGCCATTCAAGGTGCACGGCTGCATGCGTGCTCGCATAATGTTAGTTTTGTAACAAGCATGTATTACATGCGCGATTAATGGTAGGAGCATCCACCCCCGAGGTTGCGCCGCAGGTGTGCCGTGCAGGTGGTTACTGTTTGACTCTTGCAGCCAGCCACCCGCGATGCTTGAAAACGCTTGCAAGGGGTTTCTAGTAATCAGTAATATGTATGAACATGATATCCGCAGCCAAGGTGTCGCCCTGTGCTTGGTTGTCGTAATGAAGCACTCGCCTGCAGCACGACAAGGTGCCAGCTGTTTACCGCGAGCCAGCAACACACATATCGTGCACTTCATTGATACCTCAAGGTACCAATGTGGCATTTAGCATTGCCAGCGATGCAGAGGCGCTCCTTAACAACAGCAACAGTGGCATGCTGCTGCTGCTGCTGCTGCCTCTAGAGATCTTTTGTTGCTGACATCGGTGATGTTCAGGATGTGCCCCCGGCTTGTTGTCCAACCCACAGCGCCTAAACATTTGTGACATGCTGTGAAGATGTGTTGGGGCTGGGTAGCGCGGGCAAGGAAGCCATGCATTGTGTTAAGCAGCAGAGGTATGCCGCCAGCAGTGTCAATTTGCCATCGAGGGGGTGACACAGTGTTGCTGCTGCCCATGAGCAGCTGCGCTGCTAGGCTGGTGGTTCAAACCATGCTCTACATACGGTGGTGCATCTCTGGAGATGTAGTTGACTGGCTCAGGAACCTGGTGTAAGTGCACGAGCCGAGGGGTGACCACTGAGGTTATGTTGTGCTGCTGACTAGTACAGCACATGCGGCTTTTTGCAAAGCTGCAGCTATACATGCGCAGTGCATGGCATCCAAGGGTGATGATGAAGGTGGTGAGGTACACCCTGCAACACATGTTCAACCACTGAACCCTGAGCTGGTGGGCTGCATCATGGCAGCAGCTACACCCTTCCTTGATAGAAGGAACGCTGCTGCTGTTGCTGCTGCTGCTGCTGCTGCTGCTGCTGCTGTGCTGCTGCTGCTGCTGCTGCTGCTGCTGCTGTTGCTGTGCTGTGCTGCTGCACGTTGGTGTGGCGGCTTCTTCTTAGCCATGTATGTCGTTGCTGTACGTGCTTAGCAGCGTCGCTAGCATGCACTGGCCGTCACTGCACAGCACGCAAGTGGCGTGGCTGGGCACTGCAGGATATCCATCGCTGGCAGCAGCCCTGCGTGTTGCTGCTGTTGGGCGTGGGTTGCCGCCTGTAAAGGTGGCACACCCCAGCAGCGACGAAACACAGTTTTTGAATATATAAAACACAACAGATTGGCAACTTGCATTTGGTTGGTTTCGAAACCACGGGAGTTTCCGTGCGACATGCTGCAAAACCCATTAGCCGACCAGAAGCACGACATGCGCACCGTTTGTCACAGCATTACTATTAAATGTCTAGCAACTTCATCTGTGGAGAGCAGCTCGTTCTGCGCTGGCAGAACGTGCTGGCCGTTTCTGGCCGTTTCTGGCACGATAGAAACCGCAAGCCATTCAAGCGTGCACGGCTGCATGCGTGCTTGCATAATGTTAGTTTTGTAACAAGCATGTATTACATGCGCGATTAATGGTAGGACATCCACCCCCGAGGTTGCGCCGCAGGTGTGCCGTGCAGGTGGTTACTGTTTGACTCTTGCAGCCAGCCAGCCGCGATGCTTGAAAACGCTTGCAAGGGGTTTCTAGTAATCAGTAATATATATGAACATGATATCCGCAGCCAAGGTGTCGCCCTGTGCATGGTTGTCGTAATGAAGCACTCGCCTGCAGCACGACAAGGTGCCAGCTGTTTACCGCGAGCCAGCAACACACATATCGTGCACTTCATTGATACCTCAAGGTACACAACGTGGCATTTAGCATTGCCAGCGATGCAGAGGCGCTCCTTAACAACAGCAACAGTGGCATGCTGCTGCTGCTGCTGCTGCTGCCTCTAGAGATCTTTTGTTGCTGACATCGGTGATGTTCAGGATGTGCCCCCGGCTTGTTGTCCAACCCACAGCGCCTAAACATTTGCGACATGCTGTGAAGATGTGTTGGGGCTGGGTAGCGCGGGCAAGGAAGCCATGCATGCTGCTGCTGCTGCAGACAGCAGTGATGGTCAGGGTTTGCCCCCGGCCTGTCAAGGAAGAAGCAGCACTCTCAAGCAGCAGCGAAAGGCAAGCAAGCAAGCAGCGTCACCTACCCCTGCATGCGAGGCTGCTCACGCTTGTAAAGAGGTTGCAGGCAAGACGCCCGGCTTGTTATAGCACCGTATACGTATCTCCAACTCCACAGGCACAGCTGTGCAGCTGCATAAGTGTGGCTGCCGCCTGTGTGCTTCACAAATGCAGCTGAACAGCTGTGTCTGGAAGGAGGCGGCACTAGCATGCAGAACACTGTGAGTACCATGTATGAGTAGCAGCACTCTAACCTAGCAGGATAATATTCCATTATAACTAATTAATTAATGGAAGCAAGGAACAACAGATCTGCAGCACTCTAGAGTCATCCCGCGCCCCCCCCCCCTCATGTAAGGCTGCATTGGCATCTGGAGCAGTATAATATGGACATACATGCATGTCAAGAAGAAGCAGCCCTCTAACGCAGCAGCAAAAGGCAAGCAAGCAAGCAGTGTCACCCTACCCCTGCATGCGAGGCTGCGCATGCAAGCACAGCTGGCTCCACCCACTGTACTGCGCCGCTGGTTGTACTAATGAACACGTAGCAAGCATCCAAGTCCAGAGTAGTTGCTACCATGTGCGCAGTGCCAGGGGACAACCGTGCTACTGCCATAGTGCCAAGTGCACTGCCACTTATGTGAAAACGCATGCCTGACACCATGCATGGATGTCCACCCACCAACCCCTGGCTGCCTGCCTGACAGCTATGCCACAGCAAGCAAACCACTAAACCATGCATGCTATTCATTGTGGAAAAAACTGACTGACATTGAAACAGCAAGTACAGGCAGCGCACACGTCCCACAGGACTTGCATCCCCCAAAATGTGCATGGCAGCCAGTATGCTGTCAGTTGCGCAATGATGCACAGCACAGAGCCGCCTTGCATGCAGGGGTTGAAACTTGCTTGCCTTTCCTCCTGCATCTTTTTCACAGAACAGCTACCATTGCTAGCATGAGCTGCTGACTCAGGCTATAAACTCACCAAACCAGTGAATGCTAGCTGTTGCTACCCATGTTTGGCGGGCTTGTGCCTAGGCCTATGCAGCTGCTGAGTGAGCAGCAGCCTGCTAGCCAACCGCCACTCGCTTCTAGGAGCGCTGGTGTTGTGTTTCCTTGCAGCAACAATCAACGTTGCTGCATGTCACCAGGCCGCAGCACAAGCACTACACGCTGATGCTACTCTGGCCACCTCAGCAGCAGGGCCGCAGCCGTCACAGCAGCACGTTGATGTGGAAGGCGTTGAGCAGCTTCTGCGCCTCCACCTTGACAGCATCCTCGCCACGCCCCTCAGACTCCAACAGCCGCAGCAGCACCTCCTGCAGGCAGCAGCGCAGCGGCAGCGCATGCGGAGGCGCGGCAAGCAGGGCAACCCGTCGACCAGCCGACCATCACACAGGCACACACGACTTGGTGAGGCTGCGCGTACCCTCCACAGACTGACAAAGTACATGGGGGCGGGTCAGCCTGCACAGCGCTGCATGCGAGCAGTGTGACCTGCACGCCCAAGCTCAGCGACGATGATGCGCTGGCGCGTGGCTGCTGCACGCGCGCACCTGTATCCTGTACTTCATGATGAACTCCTTGGGCCGCGGGTAGTGCTGGTACATGATGCGCACCACCTCCAGCAGCTTGGCGCGCAGTATGGGCGCACTTGCAGGGCCACCGCCAGCAGCAGCGTTGGCAGCTGCCGCCTGGCCCCCGGGCGTTGCTGCCGCTGCTGCTGCCCCTGTTAGGCCAGCCGTGAGTGGCTCCAACAGGTGTGGGACGAGGCCGCCTGTGGCTAGCGAGACAGCAACCTTGGACGACCTGGGACAATCGGTGGTTGCAGAAGGTGTGGAGCAGAAGGTGAGACAGGGTCGGGAGAGACGCATGTGTGGTTGGTTCCAGTGTGTTGCTTGCCACGGACACGCCAACATGGCAGGCATGGTGAAGAAGTGCCAACTTGCTGATCACCTCGCTCCGCAATTGCTTGTTACACATGCCACCGTGCACACCATCAACGCCGCAAACACCGCTTCCCACCACCTGTGCAGCATCAGTGTTACGCATGGCCCAGCTGTCGTCCACGCACAGCAGACTGCAGCCACCAAGCATGTCTCTCCTCCCCTCCCCCAGTCCCCACACCTAACCACGCAGCACCACAGCCCAGCACACAGCCGCTCACCTGCCCAGCATGACCTTCAGGCTGTCCAGCATCTGGGGCATGACGGGGCTGCGCGCAGCCGCGGAGTTCCTGCCCAGCCGCCCATACACCTCCACCAGCTGGCCCACGGCCTCCCGCTGGCACAGCCTGCTCTCAACGCGGCTGTGGTCCTCCGCAAGCCAGATGTCCAGCGTGCGCATCAGGCCGACCTGCATCTGGGGCTCCTGCCACAGCGCCAGCACGGCGGCGGCGGCGGCAGCGGCACGACGAAGAAGTGCATTGTCAGCACACACAGACACACGCCTACGACAGGGCTTGTTCACCTCACAGCAGCTGGACAGGCAACTGGCGCAGGAGCCAGGGCGTCCAGACTGCAGCCTCCTCTTAGACAGACAGATGAACGCCGCGGCACACCAAGTCCTGCAAACTCATCGCCTCACGCGTCAGGCTGCGTCGCTCACCTCAGTGCCCAGCAGCTGCAGGAATATGTCCAGGCCGTTGCTCGCCCAGAGCTTGGCGCGCGTGCTGCTGCTGGTGCTGACCATGCCGCACAGCAGCGGCAGCACGTACGCCCGCACCGCGGCCCGCCGCGCGTGCTGGCGGCCGCTGCTGACAGCAGCGCAGGGTCAGCCAGGGGGTCGCCCGCTGCTGGTGATGCGCTGCTTGAGCTGCTGCTGCGCTGCTGCCTGCTGCTGCTTGCGTGGCCCTGGGCGCGTGGTGGGAGGACACCGCCTCCGACGCAAACCTGCAGCGGGGCCACAGCAGCAGCATTCATATGTGAAGACGGCACGTTGGGCTTGAAGCACCACCTTCTACCCACAAGAGCACGACATCTCAAGCAGAGCAGCTGTTGGTTGAGCTGCGTTGAATAAATGAATGACACGACAGCTGCTTGCCTGTTTTCAAGCGCAGGCGCCTCACCTGCAGAGGTGTGGCACGATGCCGCCCGTTGCAGCCACCTCCAGGTGCACGCGCCTGTTGAACTTGCAGATGTTGTACAGCGCCTGCAGCGCCTCCAGCACCACGCCCTGGCCTGAGGCAGCCTCGCGCTCACGAGACAGGAACGGCACCTGCAGCGCGGCAAAGATGCGCAGCAGCAGCAGCGGCAGCAGCAGTGAGTCTGCGTTGAACGAGCCACAGCGCAGCTGCAGGTGCCGGATTGCTGGCGGTTGTGTGATTGTTTGCACTGCATGACAGCCATGCCTCAGTATGATAGCATTGGCAGCACACAGGCACAAGCACAGCCGTGGTCCTGCAATTAATGCTGCAGAAGACGATACCGAGCAGCAGCAGCCAGCAGCAGCAGGCAGCAGCAGCAGCAGCAGCAGGCCCTCACCAGCTGACCGATGGCGCCCGCCTCTTTGATGGCAGGCAGCACGCTGGGCTCACTTGTCAGCAGCCGCATCGTGCGTGTCACCTGCAGCCAGCGGCAGCGCAGGACCCTGCCAGGTCAGAGGTGGCGAGGAGCCATGAGCAGCCAGCGTGCAGTGGAAACCAACACCAGCAGCCGAAGTGAGGATCGCATGGCCTTGTATGGCCTGCTGTGGGGTGTGCTGCGCTGTACCTGCAACCAAAAATGTCATGCACCCAGGCCGCAGAAGAGGTGCATGCAGCACACGCGAGCCTGCCCTGCCCTCCCAGCGGCTCCGCTGCGTCAGTCACCCGTGTTGAACCTCTGGCCACCTGCCACTCAGTGCAATGCCCCCAGAGGCGTGACACGGCCCAGGCACAGAGGGCATGCACAGCGCACACCAGCAGCAGCCGCGCACGCGCCGCCCCTGGACAGGCCACAGCAGCAGACGTGCGGCCCCAGCGCGTCGCACCTTGAGCAGGCCGGGCATCTGCAGGCGCTGCGTGAGGTCCAGCAGCTGCTGCAGGTTGTCCTTGCTGCACATCCAGCCCTTGACCACGCCGTCACACGCAGACAGCACCAGCAGCAGGTCCAGGCACTTCTCGAGCAGCGCCTCGTTCTGGCTGGCCAGCGGCACCGCCGGCAGCTGGCCGGGCAGCAGGCCGGCTGCTGCAGCTGCTGCGGACGCCTTTTCGTCCACGCTGTGCGCGCGGCGGTGCTGCTGCAGCTCGTCAAGGCCTGCAGCACACACACGGCACCACATTTTGGATGGAAGATTAGTTACATGTGCGTCCAGTCACCGACATTGAATTGATAACTGTATGGTTGGAGTGTATGTGCATGTCAGCCAGGGCCACATGGAGAGCTGCAGCGCCCCACCCCTGCACGCCAGCCACAGCACAAAGAGCACATCACAACCCCAAGCATGCTGCACAGACCCCTTGAGAATGCAGCGAAGCACACAGGAATACACCAGCCAACGCCCCAGCAGCCCGCGCGCGCAACCACCTGCTAGCGCCGTCTCCCTGCCTGCAGCGCCTCTGCGGCCGCCTGCTGCCTCCCCGCCACCTGCCAGCTGGCTGTCCTGCAGGAAGCCCTGCCCCGACCCGCCGCCACCGGGGCTGTGCAGGTGGTGCAGCTTCAGCCCCAGCAGCGACCCCGCGCCGCCGCCCGTGTTGACGGCGACGCCCGCGTAGCCGCCGCGCTGCTGCTGCTGCCGCTGCCAGCTGATGAGCTGCTTGATGACGGCGTACAGCCGCTGCACGAGCCCGTTGTGGGCGAAGATGCGGCAAGTGTAGTTCAGCGGCAGCGCGTCGTACGTCTCCAGCACCTGGAAGGTGCAGCGCACGGCCTTGTGGGTGAGGCTGGCTGGGTCGTGGATGTTGTCGTTGACCATCAGCACCAGGCACCTGCAGGCGAGCAGCGCACGAGGGGAGCAGAGCACGCCGACCAGCTGGTCAGGGAAGCCACACGGTGGATTGTCCACCGCAGCGCTGTGCACATGGAGGCTGGGCGGGCCACGCGAGTCGTCATCGGCTGTGAAACGAGGCGGCTGCAGGTTGCAGCTGTGACAGAACATTGAAACTGAACGGAGTCGTGGAGACCAGCCTCCACCGACAGCTGGGGAGGAGCCGTACTCAGCCGAGTAACAAGTGCGACCTCATGCTATGCCGACCCTGCTGGGGCAGGCCAGCAGCCATCAACTTGGCGCAAGTTGCCGGGTGCATGCCAGGAGCTTGCTGTGCCCGCACCTGAGGCCGCCGCATGCGATGAACATCTGCAGCGTCGTCTCCCTGGTGAAGCACAGCGCCTCGACAAACGCAGCAGCCTTGCCGCGCAGCCGCGCCAGCTCAGCGCTGCTGCCCACCGGCAGCGGACCAAACACGCCCCCTGCTGCAACACCAGCTGCCGCCGCTGCTGCTGCATTGCCGAGCGGAGCCGAAACCCCGCCTACAGGGCTCTGCCCGCCAGCGCTGCCGCCAGCATCCCTGCTGCTGCCCGCTGCTGCACCACCGCCAGTGCCGCCAAACCCCCGCCAAACCCGAGGAAGCTGCTACTGCTGCTGATGATGCCGCCTTGCTGCCATTGCTGCTGGGTTTGCTGCAGCGGCTGCTGCTGCTGCTGCTGCTGCTGCATCACGGGGGCGCCGGCTGCCAAGCGCACCACCACGGGCACCAAGCCCACGAGGCACAGGCTCTCCAGCAGCCGGGACTCCGCCGCAACAAACGCCAGCAGCACATCCAGTGCAGCCTCCGCCAGCCTGGCCTGGTCGCTGTCCAGCAGCTCCAGTGCAGCCAGCACGCCGCCTTCCGACAGAAAGTGCTGCCGCGAGTCCGCCAGGCGGCCGAACATCGACGCCAAGCTGGCGGCGGCTTGCTGAGGCGTCATGACGGCGTCGCGTGCGCCGGGGCGCAGGCTGCGCACGAGGTCGCGCACCTTGCGCTTCGCCTCGATCAGGAAGCTGCCTTCGCCGGACAGCTCCAAGCCGGCCTGTCGCAGCAGCAGCCAGCAGCAGCAGCAGGGCCGGCAGAGTGCAGCAACGCAAGTTCAGCACTGTCAGTGCAGATGTTCCAATGCAGCGCAGCCTGCAGGTGCAGCAATGAGCACAGCTGCAGCAGTTTGTCATGCGCTTGAGTTCGCAACCCGGAGCAAGTGTTCCACGCATCAGACAACGTGCCGCGTGCATTCACGATGCTATGCAGCACAGAACGCCGGCTGCTCAGAGGGGCACAGCGGCACGCAGCACTCAGCAGCACAAAACCCCGAACCCGCCTGCCACCCACCTGGGAGTTCTGGGCAGAGGCCGCGTCCAGCGAGGCGCTGGACGCCGCCGGCAGCAGGCACCCGCCGCTGCTGCTGAACAGGCCGCCCCCCTCCAGCTGGCCCCTGCCCTGCCCCGAGTGCAGCTCCCGCTCCCCACCAGGCCCAGCAGCACCGGGCCCAAGGCTCAGCCCGTCTTCCAGCCACACCAGCAAGCTGTGGCCCCCTGCAGCCCCAGCAGCAGGGGCGCTGCCTGCTGCCGCCCCGTGGTCCCCCTGGATGCGGGCAAGCAGGCTGCTCAGGGGGCTGTCGGTGTCGCAGCTGACGGGGAACGCTGCCATGTGCTGCTGCTGCTGCTGCTGCTGCGTGGCCACGCTGCAGGGGCTGGCGAGAACCGGCCGCCAGCAGCAGCAGCAGCAGCTGATGCCGCACCGGGTGGTGTACCTACAGCGCCTGCCGCTGCTGCGCCTGCTTGGCTACTGGTAGCAGCAGGGCCGTACTGCAGCTGCTGCCCTGAGAAGGCTAACGGTGGTGGACGGCCTGCTGTAGGAGACCCTAGATTACTAGGTGAAACCCCTCGGTGCTCCTGCTGCTGCTGCTGCTGCTGCTGCACATACTGCTGCTGGTCCCGCATGTGCTGCTGCTGCTGCTGCTGCTGCTGCTGGATTGTGGCGGATGCTGCAGCTGCGCAAGCATGCCGCTGCGTGGGGAGCCTGCAGGACTGCCAGAGCCGTTTGCAGCAGCAGCCAACTCTATACCGCCTAACCGCTGCCGGTGCGGCTGCAGGCCGCCTGCACCACCTGCTGCTGCCGCCGAGGGTGCAGGAACCGGGCTCTGCAGTGTGCCGGGACCTTGCCGCAAGCTCACGCCTCCAGTGGCACCCGCTGCTGCGCCACTCATGCCGCCGATGCTGCTGCTCGCTGTCAGCAGTGTGTCCTGCTGCAGCGCGAGCCTTGCGGGCGTGTTGGACGCCAGCGGGCCAGCAGCCGCATCAATCGTATGCACTGCCGCTGCTGCCGCCGCCTGCTGCTGCTGCCGCTGCTGCTGCATCGCACTGCCGGCGCCGCCGCCTGTCGCGCCCGGCTGCGCCGCATCCATGCTGCCCCGCGTCGACAGCTCGTCTTCGCTGAACTCTGCTTGCAGGATGCGCGCGACGACGCTGTTGACGGTCTCGTGCGCGTCGCTGGCCTTGCTGCCAGGTTGCGCGTGGCCTTGAAGCCCTGGGACCTGTTCCAGGTGCCGCGCAGCGTCTTGCGGTTGAACTGCACCCACTCGTGCGTCAGCAGGCTGCGCGCATCTGGGCGTGCGCTGGGGTCCTGAGCGGCCCAGCAGCAGCACAGCAGGACAGGCAGCAGCATGCACTGTCAGGCCCAATTACCCACGAGATCGACGCTCAGCGGCACCTCACAAAGTAGCTCCAGTGCATACACTGCGGCAGCAAGGGAAGCAAACACTGCCCTGCTTCACAGCACGCCATCTCTCGCGAGAGACTGCAGGCATAATACACCCGGCTGCTGCCACTGCTGCTGCCGATGGGCGCTGCTGCCCTCACCTTCTGAAAGCACTTGAGCAGGAAGTCGTCCAGCAGCGGGCTCACGTTGTCAGGCAGCGGTGGATGGCTATCCTGCAAGCAGACAGCCCCAGCAGCGTAGAGCTTGCAGAACCATGCAGGGGCCCAACTCTGCCGCGCGAGTACGAGCAAGCCGCACAGTCCAGGGACACACACGCCCCCTGTTAGCAGCAAGCTTCTGGCGGCCGTCAACCACACACACTGGCAGCGGCTGCTGCCTCAGCCTGGTGCCGCGTCCGTGCCGCTGCGCACCTGCACAATCCGGAACAGCGCGCTCATGGGCTGCAGGTCGTAGTAGGGCGGGTAGCCTGTGAGCAGCTCGATGATGAGGCAGCCAACTGACCAGATGTCAGAGGCGGGCGTGACCTGCGTCATCTCAATCACCTGGCACAGCAACACGCGCGCAACAGGGGCCGTCGGCAGGCGCGCACAGTCCCAGCAGCACAGCCCCTGCACTGCACCTGTGCTGCAGGCAGCCACCCCACCACATGAGGTTCAACAGCCAACGCAACAAGAAGGATGTGTGGGCTTGCTGCTGCTGTACTGTTCCGGGATTTTGTGCGGCCAGGATGCCCGCGGCTGCTGCCACTACCGCTGCCGCTGTGGCTCAGCAGCTGCTGACTGTGCGCACCTCTGGCGCCATCCAGTACGGCGTGCCCACCACGTTCTGGTGCAGCTCGTCATTGTGCTGCTCCTCCAGCTCGCCCAGCTTGGCAGCAACACCGAAATCAGCCAGCTTCACAAGGCCCTGCAGCCACAGGACAACAGCAGCCGCAGCCGCAACATGAACAGCGCATGCACCGCGGCGCAACCCAGTGAGCGGGTGACCCACGCTGACTGCCTGTAGCACGGCTGGCTGTGCTTGCTCCTGTCGCAGCACCTGCCGGCTGCACCGCGCATGAAACACCCGGCTGTCCGCTTCTCCTCCTGCTGTTGCTGGTTATGCTGCTGGTGCTGCTGGCGGCTGCCGGCTGCCGCTGTGCGTCGCTCACGTCCTTGGTGGTGAGTATGTTGGCGCCCTTGATGTCCCTGTGCACGACGCCCTGGTCGTGCAGGTACGCCAGCCCCTGCAGCACCTGCGCGATGTAGATGGCCACCAGCGTCTCCGGGAACACGCCAAACCTGCGCATGCGACGGCGACAATGACACGGCTGTGGCCCCGCCTGTGACATGCATGCGTGTGTGCATGCGCACGCTGCGCTGGCGCACACTCAGCCACCCGCTGTGTGCCGACGGCAGGCGGTGCACAGCAGGTGGCCTGCAGGCGCTTGCCACTTGGTGAGTCCAGCCGAACGTCAGGCAGCCTCTGCTGGTGTGCATAGGCGGGCATGGCAGGTTGTGGCATCTTGGGCGCTGCACCGCGCGGGCCCGCGCACCTGTTGGGCTTGATGACTGACGACAGCGCGCCGTTCTCCATGAACTCCAGGATGATGTACAGGTGGCTGCGCGTCTTGAAGCTGCCGATGTACTTGACGATGTTCTTGTGGTTGAGGGTTTTGAGCAGGTCGATCTCGCCCATGACGCCAGTCAGGTTCTCCTGGCTGACGCCCGCAAGGCTGATCTGCTTGATGGCCACCACATCACCGGTGGACGTGTCGATGCCCTTGTACACCTGCGCAGCAGAACGACTCGACACCAGGCAAACTCATTGAGTGACATCCCGTTGCCGTACATCTCACGGGTCGACACCTGTACAGCGAGCCGCAGCACGTGAGATGTACTGGCATGGCATGCTTGAAACAGGCGGTACGACCTGCCGTGTCTGCGCCACTGCAGCATACACGCCATGCTGCTGTTTACGGTGCTGCTGCGCTGCTTCGTTGCAGCCTCAGCCGGCTGCTGATGTGGTTCACTGAAGCTTAGCTCTAAGCTGAGCGTGCAGCAGTTGTGCGAAGCAGCTCACAGCCACTGCGGAAACAACAGCTGCTGGTGAAGGTGCAGTTGCTGTGTGCGCTATCGCGTTGTTCATCCCATCCTGTTGGCACTTGTTCTGCTGCTCAGCAACTGCTGAGGCCCAGGTATGGTGATGTGCACCTACGCTGCTGCAAGTGCTCGTAACAGGCTGATCGCCCTGAACACGCATGCAGCTGTGCACTCAGCATGCTGCCAGCAAGCTAGGTGGTGCTGCTGTGGAGTTGCTAGTGCTGTGACAAGACACTGCTGCTGATGCTTGCGCTTGTATGGCGTATGGTAAAGCACCAGCTGAAGTGTATGAATGTGTGCGACTACAGGTGACAGTGTGTTACAACAGCAACTGTTCCTGCAGGCAACTTTGCATGCGTGCACCCCGCACAGCAGGAAGTGGTACAACTCCAATGTTTGACCAGAAGCCCCTGCACTGTGCTGCCTGCTCAGCTTGCTTTTTGGGCGCCTATGGCGGCTGCGCACTTTTCAGCGTCCACAGTAGAGTGCTGGCATGCAAAACCTCCTGTTGCTGCCGGCTGTGATGCTTACGCAGCTGCTGCGCACCTGGCCATAGGCGCCCCTGCCCAGCTCCTCTCCAATCAAGAATCGGCTGATGCCAGATTGTGCAGTCTGCTTGCCAGAGCTGCCAGTCTTCTGAGCAGAAGACATGCTGCTGCTGCTGCTGCTCCTCATGCTGGCCGCCCTGGCAGATGCCTGCAGTACAGCCCGCTGATGCTAGTCTCTGCCCTGGCACCTGGGTAGAGCAGCAATCCACCGTAACCAGGTGAGGCGCTAGCTGCTGTGCTTGTCCCTTCGTTGACTGAATTGCATCGGGCTGTACATGTGCTGGTAACCAACAGCTCTGCTGTCTGCTGCAGCTGCTGCTGGCAAGCGTGCCCGCTACTGTAATCCCTCAAGATATCGGCACAGCACTTACCTTGGCCTTTTAAGGCCGTTCCAGGCGCCGAACTGGCCTCTACATCTTCCCATCAGCAGCGACAGCTACACTGACAGCGTGCAGCAGGGCGTGTGCATGCTCTGCGTATTCAAAGGGCTTCTATTGAGTACTGCGTCTCTTTGTTACAGTAGATACAGCAGGATCAACAAGGGGCAATGGGTAGATATATCCAGCGCATCACGCTTGCATCGGCACAGCTCCTACAGCTCTACCCGTCAGACGGCCTGCAATAAAGTCAAAACTGTCTATGAACGATCTACAATGCGCTGGCGCCGGTTGAGCCAAAGTACCGGCCGACCAGAGTCAGTTGTCAACCCCAGTTGGTCACAGTTGGTCCGCTGAAATGGTGTGCTTGCTTTTTGTCTGCAAATTCAACTGTTCAACCATCTGTAATTTATCAAGTATTGCACTGCATCGATGGTTGCTGAGGTCAACCGGTACCTGCCAGTCACTACTAACACAACCCTGTCAACCCACCTTGAGACTCTGGACCTGTACTTGTCCAGCAGTAGGCCACTACCGGCAAACTCGGTGACCACAGTGATAGGGGGTGTACATTTTTTATATATCAGTAAACCACCATCTGCCACAACATGCGCTACTGATGCAGGTTTGCAGCAGGAGCCCAATACATGATCAGCAGTGTTGAGCAACGGTGACATGTCAGATGCAACAGATAAGAGATCAAGCGGTGGGCCACGCGTGCTGCTGCAAAATGTGGCTGCAGTGTACTGTTGATGCTGATGCTGCACAACCAGCAGTCATAACCAACACACAAGCTACACTCTCATCATGCATATACCAGCTGGTACCTGCAGATGTTGCACAAATGCCAAAACCATGACATGTACCACTTGCTGGCAGCTCCTCCAGCAGTGGCACAGACTGGAATTTTGTGGGCACAGAGCATGCCTGCAGGCAGCGTTACATGCTAGCACATAGGAAGGTTCAACGGCCTAATGCTCCGCCAAGCCCAAGACAGGCTTGGTACAGCGACTACTGCAAGCCAGTACCTGGATCTTCTTTCGCATGCTTCACCTCATGCCTACAACGCTGCTATGTGCTGCTTGGCAGTTCACAGCTGCTGCAGACAGATGCAGCGCACGATGCCTTACATCTGGCGCATGCTCCAGTAGTTTCCCTGACTTGGCAGTGCAAAAACCTGGTTCAAACTGTGCTGGCAGCAGCTGCTGTCTCTGCAATCACATGGCAGCCAGCACCCAACTTTCAAGCCAGCATGTGCTCCCGCTGCTGGTGGTGATGCTGTTGCTGCTGCTGCCAGTTGTAATGCATGTCTCC
Organism: Scenedesmus sp. NREL 46B-D3; assembly: GCA_014080715.1. Classification (NCBI taxonomy): domain Eukaryota; kingdom Viridiplantae; phylum Chlorophyta; class Chlorophyceae; order Sphaeropleales; family Scenedesmaceae; genus Scenedesmus; species Scenedesmus sp. NREL 46B-D3. The sequence continues at coordinate 467,517 of JACERP010000045.1, read as the reverse complement.
TGTGCTATTGCGCCTCCTGTTTCGGCTCCTGTTTGACTGCTCCATCGCTGCTTCCACCTGCATCATCCTCTGCGCCAGGTGCAAGGATCTTGACACCCTCAAAGCCGCTGCCGTCTGCACACACAGACCAAACAATGCGATACAACATGCATTGACAAGTACACTCTTGGATCTGTCGTTCAAAAGTGCACATCCTGCTGGTGGTGCTACACTTCAGTGCACTGTGCTGTTGAAGCGCAATGTACACAAGTAAGCAGCATCTGATACTGCGTTGAAGTGCTATTGCCTGTCACGGTCTCTAGGATGCTGCTGGCACGTGTGATAACTGATGATCTGTTGTCTCTTGTGCTGCTGTTCTGCAACGCCATAACCTGGTCGCTGCAACTGCTGCTGCTATTGCCGCCTCACCCTCCTTAAGGTAGACCAATGCCACCACATCATCGTTCTCCACTTTGAGGTCTGCCAGCTTCTTGGCGTCATCCAGCGCAGGTACTGCCCTGATGCCTCACGCACCTCCTTCAGCAGCCGCAGCTTGTCAGGGGCCTGCAGGCAGCAAAGAGCACAATGCATGCTGGTCCATACCCATGACGGTGCACGTGTAGTGCATGGCAGGCGTATGGCGGGTTTGGTGCGCGATAAGCATTGCTGGCAATGAGATAGCAGGCTGGTGATGAAAAAGCTTGGCTTGCAAGCAAGGCAGCCATGCCGATGCAGCAGCAAGTACATCATCACTGAGTGCAGTTGTGATGAAGGCGTCTTGCGCTAAAAGTAGCGCACGCATGCCATGTACAGCAACTCACCTTGTCCATAATGCCTGCAGCTTTTGCTTGACCTCCAGCACTGTATCTGTGGGTTCTACTTGCAGGAACACAGTTGTCTTCTGCCGCTTCACCCTGATGTACATGCTCTGCAGGGTACGTGCATATGCCCGTGCCTGGTGAGCAGTGCATGCTGCATCATACTACATAAGTGCATACACGGAGAGAGCAGAGCTGTGCAGAGGACATGCTGCCCTTTAAGGGCCTGCTCCACTCTGCTGCGTCTGGTGCTGCCTCACCATCCTTGCTGCCGTCGCCGGCCTCGGCCGGCTCCGAGCAAAAGGAACTATAGTGAGCAAACTTACAGCAGAATCAAAGCTGATACGTGATGGCAGGCAGATCGAGAGCGTGGGCGGTGTTCGCAAGCCAGCAAGGTGTGAGGTAGCAGTAGTTTCCAGGCTTTCGCAGTGATCTTGAATTCTAAACAGGAGCGTAAACCTTGCCGGATACTGGGACAATCATGACCCTACAGTTGAACCTTGGAGACGCCCTGTGACTGTAACATGCACGTTGCCGCAAGCTTTCCTGAAATTTTGCAGAAGGCGTCGCTGCATTTTCACACGGGTACATGATTGTACGATTGCACCTGCCATCGTTGCTCCGTATCCACCAGCCTAAAAGCTTTGAGCCACTGCTAATGCTGACCTGCAGCTGCCTTGATCTTGCGCCCAGGCCTCGGATCTCATGGTGCTGAAGTTTCATCCTGTGCATCATGGCCTAGGACGCGTCTCTGTAAGCTTACAAGCAGGCGTGGCTCCAAATCAGCATGACAGTCCCATGTACACCATCAGTACATCACTGCCTGGCAAGCGCAGACAAGCAGGCATGAAGTGAGAGCACCATGTCTCAAGCCATACAAAACAAGCATTTTGCTGTCTGTTCGGGTTGCCTGTGTCAGGCAAGTAGCCTATGCAGGTCCAGCCGCTGCACAGTTGCAGGCGCAGTACCAGCAGCACCAGCAGCAAACACAGCCTCACAAGCGGCATCTTGGCTGATCTGCAACCATCCCAGCAGACAACTTGGTAACTAGATAGTTTGGCGTTTGGCATATCAGATGTCCGATTCCGCGCCAGCTGCAGCGCTTACAGCAGTGCCGCCCCTTACCAGCCCTGCCGCCAATAGCAGGCCAGCCGATGCAGCAGCAGACTACCTTGAAAACGATGATGATCTGCTGCTGCAAGGCTTGCGATCCGACAGTGATGAGGATGCAGAACAGCAGCAGCAGCAGCAACAGCAGGGCCAGACCAATGCCAGGGGCAGCGCAGGTAGTGGTGCGGCCACCTTGCTGCATTGCGGACCACACAAAGTTGAATCGGCTGCTGAACAGACAAGCCCTGCAGCAGCGGCAGCAGCAGCAGACAAGGAGCCCCAGCTGCCGCCATCAGTCACAGAGATCGTCCTTCCACGCGCGTCGTCCCTGCAAGCACCTGCAGCAGCAGGCGACCCAGCCGCCAACCCAGGAGCAGGCACACCATCAGCAGCAGCAGCAGCAGCAGCAGGGCTAGGTGCAAGCCCCAACACTCACCAGGCAAGAAGACGTGTGCATCCTCGGCTCCCCGCGGGCTGTTTGCCAGCTCAGCTGCAGCACGCATGGTGTCCCTGGCAGCACACTCCCTGCGCACAGCCAGCCCAGGCAGCACAGCAGCAGCAAGAAGGCCCGCCTGTGGTCCAAGAAGGCAGCGCAGGCTTCATCAGCAGCACCGGCCAGCCGACCGCGCTGCGTCTGGCAACGCGCCACCCCACATCACCGGCTGAGGCAGCAGCAGCAGTGCATCGGCTGTGGCAGCGCAAGCAGCCGCGATGGGGTACAGTGCGGAAGAGGAGGCCGCAAACTCAAAACGGCAATTCCTGCGGGGGCCAAGGCGGGTGGCTTTGCAGATGTGGACCCTGCAGTGCACCCGATGACGTGGCAGCTGCTGCAGCGGCTGAACAAGGCGTCGCAGCAGCAAGGCCAGGATGGGCGGCGCAGCGTGGTGTCGCTGCTGCATGAGGTGTGCACCATGCTGGGCAGCGCACCAGAGTACGAGTGCACCAAGCAGCAGCCACAGCAGCCGCAGCAGCAGCAGCAGAGTAGGGACGCACCTGCTGCCAGGTGCAGGACCGCCAGCTCTAGTGCCACCTCGGCTATGAGGTACAGCAGCAGCGGCGGCAGCAGCGGCACGGCCAGCTTTGGGCGAGGCGCTGCTACGTTGCCCAGCAACGCACTGCCGTCACACGGCGGCAGCAGCAGGGACACCACCCAGAGGCCCTCTGCGTTGGCTGCTGCACAGATGCTGCCGCCACCGCCGCTACGCACCCTGTGCCCCCACCCCCTGCAATGCCCCCAGCTGCACGCCATCTGCTGCAGCAGCTGGAAAGGGTGCGAATGTGGCCTTGCCAGCCAGCAGCAGCAGGAGTCTCCAGCAACAGCCGGCAGCACTGCCAGCAACAGCTCAGCACCTCGGAGCCGTCACCGCTGACAGTGCAAGCACCAGCTGCTGCTGCTGCTGCTGCTGCTGCTGCTGCTGCTGGTGCTGCTGCTGCTGCTGCAACGCCTGCCTCACCCTCTACGCCCAACACCACAGCCGGCAGCGCCGCGCCCAGGCCAGCACGCTGCAGCACCTGCAGCCAGCAGCGCCGCCGTCATCGGCTACACCTGCACCGTCAGCATCACCCACAGCCGCCAGCTGCTGTTCTCTGCGTCGGGCTCTGGCCCCAGCATCAATCAGCCAGGCGCGCCGCATCAGCAGCAGCAGTAGAGCGCATGCTCGGCACCTCCCTGGCCTGGTCATCCGCAAGTTCATCCTGCTGCTCAACCCGCAGCTCGCAAAGAGGCTGGAGCAGCGCCGCAGCCAGCCGCACAAGCAGCAGCAGCTGTCCGAGATGCAGCGGCACGTCACAAGCGCAGCACACAACGGCCTGAGCGGCAGCAGCTTAGCTGCAGAGCAGGGGCTGCGGCTGCAGCAGGAGCGTCAGCGGCGGCAAGCCAAGGCAGATGCGCAGGCAGCGAAAGGAGCAGCACATGCAGTGCGCGAGGCGCAGCTAGCAGCGCAGCGGCAGCAGCAGGCCGCCGCGCTCGAGCTGAGCGGGTATCCGTGACGAGGCGGCATGTGGAGAAGCTGCAAGCGAAGCTCGCTGCTGCTGCTGCTGCTGCTGCTGGTGGTGGTGGTGGGGCTGCCGGTGCTGCTGCTGTGGTGAAGGTGACGCCACTGCAGGTGCTGAATGGCTGCTGCATGGCGGCGGGGCTGGGGTGACCCAGCTGCTGCAGGAGCTGCCCGCTGCTGCTGCTGCTGCTGCCGCTGCCACTGTGACAAGGCAGACCAGCAGCAGCAGCAGCAGCAGCAGCAGCGCGTCTCCCAAGCACCGCAGCAAGCAGCAGCAGAACAGCAGCGACAAGATGGTGAGGATGGGCCAGCAGCTGCGGAGCAGCAGCAGGGCAGCGGCCAGAATGACGCCACACAGGAGCAGCGGCAGGATGACCAACCTGAAGCAGCTGCAGGTGAGGTGGTGGGCAGCTGGAGCCGGGTGGACTTTAAGGTTGATTGATTGATGTTGTGTGTTGGTGACTCTGCGTGCTGCTTCCGTCATGTTGCTGCGCTGCCGCGGCGCTCTTGCAGGGCGGCATCAAGTAGCGTTGCAACGTGCTGACGAGTGTTCACTTGCTACTTCCGGCTGTGCTCGCATGCGCTGGAAGTACTGTGGGCGCCTCTGACACGCAGCGCCAGCTGTACATGCAGGCGCCAAGACGTTTGTCTGTGAGTTTGTGGTGCGCACCAAAGCAGCCCGATGACACCAGCAACAGCACGAGCGGCCCACCACTGCCGCAGCAGGCCGTCACGAAGCAGCAGCAGCAGCAGCAGCAGCAGCAGGCAGGCGCAGGGCAGTGTGGTGGCATCGGCTTGCAGTCGGGCAGCAACAAGCAGGTGGTGGGCAGCTGTCAGCAGCAGCCATCCTGGAGCAGCTGCTCCACAGCCACCAGCGGGCGAAGGCCTGGGCAGCAGCACAGGAGGGCGCAGCACCGGGCCTCAGGAAGAGGAGGGGAAGCTGGGGAGAACCTGGGTGTGAAGTCACGTGTGAAGGTGGGTGGAACTCGCGTTGAAGAAGCAGCATGGCCCGGGAGGTCGGCACAGCAGCTACAACAGGAGCTCTGGCTCGGCAGGCGTGCTGTGGCCAGCAGGGCCCAGGCCTGCTGCTGCTGCTGCTGGCAGGGGTGGCGCAGGTGCTGGGCAGCTGCTGGTCTGCCAGCCGTCTGCTGGCATGTACACCCAGCAGCAGCAGCAAAGTGGAGCCTACCGACAGCAGCTGCCGAGCATGCACCCAGCATCGTCAGCAGCAGCAGCAGCAGCCCTGGCGAACCAACTCCACCGCCACATGGCTGCAGGTGCTGCTGCAGTGCATGCGCCACCACTGCCACAACCACCACCGCCCCAACCACCCCACTGCAGCAGCAGCAGCAGCACCAAGCCACGCTACAACCCCCTGCTCCAGCCCCACCGCAACAGCACCTGCAGCGCCGCCACCAGCAGCAGCAGGCGTACCTGCTGCTGCAGCACAGCCAGCCTCGGCAGCCCCCTGCTGCTGCATGCATTGCAACACATGGCAGCAACAACTGCAGCAGCAGGGCAGTGGATTACCCATCACTTGCCAGCGGCAGGCTGCGGCAGCAACGCATCCCTCGGCCAGCTGCCAGCCTGGCAAGGCATGCACGGCATGGCTGCAGGACACGGCCAGCTGCTGCCAGGCATGGCCAACCCCATGCCACCACCACCACAACAATACCAGTAGCAGTACTAGTACCAGCAGCAGCAGCAGCAGCAGCAGCAGCAGTGGTGGGCATCCCAGGCCATGCAGGAACCGCACCTCAGGCACACTGCTGGCACTCACACCAAGCTGTGTCGACCCCTTTCCAGCAGCAGCAGCAGCAGACTCGACAGCCGCAGGTGCTGAATCATCTTGAGACACCACCAGGTATGCCAGCCATGCAGCCCCTGCCTGCAGCAGCAGCAGCAGCAGCAGCGGTCCCACACGAGGCACCTGCCTGCGGTTCCTCCGCAGCTGCACAGCAACACTATCAAGCAAACGTGCAGCCAGCAGCAGCAGCAGCAGCTTGTGCACTTCCCTCCACTTGCACCACAGCTGCACCAGCACCATCAGCAGCATCAGCAGCGCTGTCCTGCAGCCATGCCACCCTGGCACTCCCAGCAGCACTGCCAGCAGCCAGCAGCGCCAGCAGCAGCAGCGCCAGCAGCAGCAGCACAGCAGAGCAGGGGTCACCCGCCTCGCTGCATTGCAGCAGCACCCAGCACAGCTCTTAGCACCCCCGCCATGTTCCAACACATGCACCCTGCACACACCTCACAGCAGCAGCGGCAGCAGCTCCCGGCAGCAGCTGGTGCCCCACGTGGCAACAGTGCTCCATGGGCGCCACTGCTGCTGCTGGCACTGCACAGCAGGTGCATCCCCAGCGCAGAGCATGCAGCAACCCTGCACTGCCCCCTGGCACGCAGCAGCGACAGCAGCAGTGCCGCCAGTAGCGCCAGCTGCTGCTGCTGCTGCACCTGGTGCATGGCTCTCTGACTATGCCAGAACTGGCGCCACAGAATTCGCAGCACAGGCAGCACCAGCAGCAGCAGCAGCAGCACCACCACACAGCCCTGGGACAGCAGCAGTGGCAGCAGTTGCAGGCAGCACCGTGCCTGCTGCACCAGCTGCAGCAGCTCCAGCAGCACCACCACCACCACCATGGTGGCCGCAAGTGCAGCGGCATGCTGTGGGGGGTGCAGGGGGTGAGGCGCCGTCGGCGGTGCTGCTGCCTGCCTGCACTCCCAGAGCACTGCTGTTCCTTCCCAGCATCAGGCTGTGACAGCGCAGCGACAGCACTGCTGGCAGCAGCAGCAGCAGCAGAGGCAGGAGTGCCGGGTAGCAGCAGCAGCAGCGTGGGAACCAGAGCCCTTCATCGCCGCTGCAAAGCCCTGCCGCAGCCATCGGTAGGGCCAAGCGCGCTGCTGCAGCAAGCCTGCACACGCACCGCCCAGCAAATGCGGCAGGTTTGAGCCACATGGTGTTGCCGCTCTGGCGACATCAGCAGCAGCGGCAGGCACACTAGAGCTGCCTTCAGGGGGCTGCATGCAAGGGTTTGCTGGGATGCCGAGGGGCTAGCTGCACAGCAGGAGCAGCAAAGGGGCTCGCCAAGTCCTGCCGAGCTGCTGCCCGGCACTGGGCCACTGGGCCAGTGCAGCAGTAGCTGCTGCTGCCCTGCATGTAGCCCTGGTGCGGGCACTCGGCGCCGCCAGGCTGTGCCACAGCCTGAGTTGATGACGCAACCACCAAGTACGAGTGCGCCAGCAGCTCTGCTCGTCAGCAAGCCCTGCTGCTCACCTCTGGTTCTGAAGCAGCCGGGATGTTTGAAACATTCAGCTGACGCGGTTGGGTTGATTGTTGATGTGGTTGGATCCCATGAGCCTTGTTTGGCTCCTTGGGTGGGCAGGTGGCCCTACTTTGGTATTGGTGATGCCATGCAGTAGTGAAATTGAGCACAGCAGTGCATACGAGGCCTTGGCAGCAGAGGGCAAGCAGCACGTACCCCTGCTACTCATGCAGCACTCTAGCCTGCGCAGCTCTCAGGTGCTGGATGTGGCGTCGGGGGGCGGGGTGCTCTCGTACCCTTCAGGGGTAGAGACAGTCGCTATTGGTTCTGGAAGCCATGCACAGGAATGGTGGCCGCCACAACACACGACGGCTGCGCACGGAACCAAATTGTCGCATGCACAGGTGTACACAGGCAGTTATCGTCATCTGGGCTAGCGCAGTGTGAGATGTTGTACATTGTCGGGGGCAATGCGTCTGCCTAGGCAGGCATGCTAAGTTGCAGGGCTGCTGCTTTTGCATCGCGGCTCGCAGGCCAAGCACAGCTTATCAAACCGCAGCTGCGCACGTGCGCTTCCCTGCAATCCTTTTGCACCGCCTGTGCAACCACCATTGCGAAAGGAGATGGCACTAGCATTCAGTACATGCCAATGCCCACCACCCACCTACCATTGTGTTTTGCAAGTGGATCTTGGTTGCAACTGCTGTTTCTGCATCTTCTACAGCTACACCTGCAAGCAGCGCTGCGTCAGCAATGCGTGGCTACCTGAACAGTTGGCATTTAATATGCACAAGCTGGAAAGATATATGTTGCTTACATACATCACAACCAACTGCAACCAACTCAATAAATCAACAACAATCTGCCCCAGCGCACGGCAAATGTGCTCCTGAATGGCAATATGACAACAAACAGCCACACTGAGCCCAGAACACATCTAAACAGATGGAGGCCTGAAGCATTTAAGCACAAGCGTACACTGTAGCTGCTGATCAATCACGGGTGCACAATGCACCCAATCTACTCTGACAACACACAGCCTGTGCCAACTCCCAGCAGCACATCCCGCCTCCCAATGGTTTCCACCAAAAAAAAACCCACCAACAATAATAATTACCGCTTGCCAGAAGGCTGATATAGTTCTGGTACAACGTACACTACAGCCCACGCAGTTGGTTGCCAGCTTGCTCCCCCGCCTTGGTTGCGCTGCACGTATACCGCTGCACACAGCCAGTATGGCCAGCTGTCATCAGGCACGCTGCTTACAGCTCTGCGGTAGGCTTGGGTGGCAGCAGCACCTCGTCAATGACGTGGACAATGGCCTGCAGCAGCACATGCAGGTGTGCGTGTGGTGAGCATTGGTGCTGGTGGATGCAGTGCAAGCCAGGCCCACGCTGTTGACCTCTGACTGCAGCATGCCAGCTGCTAGCACTTGGGGGAACTTGGGCCAGGAGAGCGGCACATCTGACATCAGACCTGCAATGGGCACGCTTGCATGCGGGTGGGTGGTTGACTGTGGGCGCTCCTTTGCTTGGCAACAAAGTGCTGTATATCTTCATCAGCATACGCCTCAGTACCGATTGACCCAAAGCCGGATATGGCAGCTGGTCTCATCTCGTTTTGCCTGCCAGTGTGGCCTGCCAAAACAAAGCATGCCTCCACTGCAGACAGCACCAGGGCGGCGGCTCGCACAGCAAGCAGCTGCGGCACGTTACATGCATGCATCCGCCCTGCCACCTCCCAGAGCTCAGCAGCGGCGCCTCACCTTGCCCGCCCTGATGTCAGCCGCCACCACGGTGCCGGTGTCACTGGCCCCGGCAATGGACGTGCCCGCCACCCTGCAGCAGGCGGACGAGCAGGGGGTACAACCATCAGGCTCCTCCTTCCAGCCGCAAGCAGCAGACACGCCTTGTGTAACCTTCTCCGGGCTGTTTCACCGGGGAACACGTACGCACGTACCATAACAGGGCCTGCACCGCCGCTGCAGCAAGCGCATGTTCTTATCAAGACAACCTCGGCATGCATCGCCCGGGGCACAATGCACGCACCACACGGCTGCCATGGCTAGGTGCCTTCCCTCCATCACGTCATGTCTCACCACAACCTCTGCACACATTGCCTAGGACACAATGCACACAGTACGATGACTAGATGCCTTTCCTCCAGCATCATACATAATGTTACAAAATGCGACATATAATGTCGCCGCGGCCGCTCACTTGTCCACGTGCACCGTCAGCTTGTGCTGCGAGGCCGTGGTCAGCTCCTGGCCGTCCTTGAGGTCGGCCGCAGACAGCGCCGTGCCTGGCACCGTGTGGTACGACAGGATGTTGAGCAGGGCCGTCTTGTCCGTGTACAGGTCGGTGATCTTGATCTTCAGCTTGAGCAGCGCAGCCCTGAAGGCCTGCGAGGAGTGACAACAGGGCGGGGCAGCAGCGGCGGCCGTAGGGAGCGCAATGTGTGGTGCGCTGCGATGCTGCTTGCAACGATGCTGCATGTGCGTGGCAGCCGTGAGTGAGGCGGGGATGGGCAGATCGTGTGCTGAGCAGCCGGCAGGCTGGCTGTGATGAGAGCGCAGCGCACAGTCCTGCATTGCCAGGGGGAGCAATGCTTCCCCAGCCAGATGCACGCCTTTGGAGGAGGGGTCGAGACGGACACGGGCATTGAGCAATGCAATGGGAGCGGGGAGGCGCCCTCTGCCTCCCCTGCGCGCCAGACGTCATCATTGGCACTGAAACTCATCACGAAGGCTACTGCCGGCTGCAAGCTGCAGACAACCCTACACCACTAGTACTGCACAAGCAGCTGAAATAGAGGATATGTGATGAAGATGCCCAGCACCAAGTGTGCCTTCGTTTGGCAGGTCAAGGCTGGGCAGCGAAAGGAAGGGCCTGCCACATACGGCATGCTGCAGCACCATCTGCTGCTGCTGCTGCTGCACGCAATGCACGCCGACGCAGCTGCACTGCCACACCTGCTCAACCAGTGCGCCATTCATGTGGCAGCTGAACACACCTCGGGCGACCCTCTTGCTTTTCATGCAATACAGTGCAAACGATGCAGGACATGTCGACAACATGCACTGCGTGGACGACACCAGGCAAAGGTGTACGCCTGCATGGTCCCTGCTGCAGGCAATGCCTGGAAATGGCCGACGCAATTTGAGCAGCTGTCGGTGCTCACCTTGTTGCTGGGGCAGAAGATGGTCGCCTCCCAGTTCGGGTCGCCGATCACGGCCTGCAGGTCTGCGCGCTTCACACCGTTGACCAGCATGCTGACGTTGCCTGGTGCATTGTCAGCCAGCTCGGCCACTGTCTTGGCAGCAGGCTCATCAGAGACAAACATGGAGCGGACCATGTCCAGGAACGATGCCATGATGGCATCTGGGGAGTAGGCGCTGTCGATGTGGCTGTTCCAGCCCTGAGAGTGGCTTTCGTCAGGCTGGGACTCGGTGGTTGCGTGTGCATCACCATGAAGAGGCTTAGCTGCACAAGCACCTGCACACCAGTTGTGGCCGCCAATGCTCGCAAGTTACGGTAGGAGGTTGCAGTAACAGAGAACAGGTACAGCATATCCATGCATGCGTGCAGCTGCTACTGCTGCTGCTGCTCTTCCCGTGCTGCCCGTGCCTGCACGTCGGCCCATGCAACAAGCACGTGCAATGTGCTGCGTTGAGCTGCAAGGAGCTGCTATGGCTGGCCCAGAAATGCTCGTACCTGCCAGGAGCAGCACCAACCCAGCAACCACAAAACGCTTCATAGTGACGAGTTGGCGTTCAAAACTTTGATCGAAATGCTGATTCGGCGAATTTCCCAAAAACTGTAGTGCGGGATAGAATGCACGAGCGTCTGGCCGGAATATAATTGGAGCATAACGGAGTGTTTCCTTGGACCTGTGCCGTGCGGGCCACGTCATCAGAAGCATGCAAGCGGAGCGCCTACAGCAGACACATCAACGATTGATAAATACTATTCTACTGGTGCTACTAAATTGCTGGCGTTGCATTTGGTCCAACAATCAACTCTGGACCATCCGATCTGCTGCGAAGAGCAGGTTCGTGCTGGCAGCTTCGAACCTCTGAACACCAGCGTCAGATATACTGCGAAGTAAACGAAAACATTACACACCAACTGCTGCTCCAGCCTCATATGCAAGATGCAAGAATGGTCAAGCTATCTGTGGCTGCTGGGCTGCTGCCAGCTGCAGTAGCTCCTGTTCATCTGCTCGCTGCTGCTGTAGCTGCTTCTGCTGCGCAGCCGTCAGCGGCAGCAGCAGCTTCAACCGGTACGCGTCTTGGTTGTTGAGGTAATACCTGCACAGCAGCAGTACCAGTTTCCCTTCATAAGCTGCTTAGGAACACTGTGTTGAATGCGACAGCGACACCGTAACTGCCGCGTGTGCTGCTGCAAGTCCGTTCAGTTGAACAACAGTTGGTCAACCTGTGCCATCCATGCCGCACAAAGCAGGCCGAGACTCACCTTGCAGCCAAGCACCATCGTGATTATCCACGCAGTTCAGTCATCCTGCACCCCAGATAGCCCTGCCCACAGTGCTGCCGGCCCCACCTGTGCAGTTGCTTGTCGCGAATGAAGCCCAGAGACCTGTAGAGTGTCAGCGCGCCGGTGTTGCTGACCTCAGCCTCCAGGACCACCTCCTCACACTCGCCACGCACCATCTCACTAATGGCCATTTTGGCCAGCGCACGGCCTGGACAGGAAACACGACACGACACCATGCTTGGCCTTGCACTGCACTTTTCTGCTTGCGCTTGTGTATCGCCTGCCGTTGCGTGCACTGTGCAACAGACGCCCTCACAACATCATATGCCCGAGGTGCATTGCAGACCGCTTGCAAGCACAGGAATGGCAGCGGCCTGTGCATACTCAGGTATGATTGTGCACATGTACATGCAGGTGCAAGGCAGTGTGCATTGCGGTAAAGGCAAAGGGCAGTCGTTCAAATATCTCGCAGCTTGATTGTTGATTGGTGTTGCTGTTGCTCACGGCTGATGCTTATTGGACACAACCGGCGCAGGTGCAGCTTGTAGGATTGCACTCTACTGGCATCACATCGACTTGGTAGCAGCCGTCTTATGGGCTGGTGCTGACGCTGCTGCTGCTTCCCCGCTGCTGACAGCAGGCATGGCTGCTGCGCAGCTCACAAGCTGCACGCCCATTGCTGTGACAGGAAGCCAGCTCGTGGTGCTGCTTCTGTCCTCCTGTTGGTGCTGCTGCTGCTGCTGCTCCTGCTGCTGGTCCTGCCCTGCCACTGACTCGCCATCGCTTACCTAGGCCCTTGCCCCTGTACGTGCTGTCGACCACCAGCATAGCGATGTAGCCACGGAGGTGACCCCTGTGGTCATCCATCTTGGCTACTATTACGCCAATGGCCTTGCTGCCATCAAACGCCAAGTAGCACAGGTGGGGCCATTGGTGCAAGAAGTAGCGGTACGTGAACACCGAGTATGGCTCACTCAAGCTCCTGTCTATCAGGTCCATGACAATTGGCAGGTCACACTCATCCTTATACTGCAACAAGCAAGCCAGGAGCGGGCAGATGCCAGTGAGTGATGAGAGAGAACAAGGGCTTCACGGCCGCGGACGCGGCAGCAGCAGCAGCAACAGCAGCAGCAGCAGCAGACCACCTGCGGGTAAGCTGGCAGGATACAGTACAAGCACCAACCTGGCGGAATGTGATGCTGCCATCGCCGCAGCTGGAGGTGCTGGCTTCGTTATTGGACCTTGACTCTGCCTCACTGCTGGCTGCTACTGCTGCTGCTGCTGCATTGGCCATCTTGCAGCCACTAGCTACGAGCACGGCAGCCACCACGTTCAAACTATTCAGAGGTCGATAAGAGAACGGAACGATATGGAAGCTGCTGAGCACCAGTCATCAACAAAAAGCCCTGGTCATTCCTGTTTTGCGGGCCATCTTTCGCAGTCGGCAAACCTGATGCTTTGCTTCCTTCTCTACCTTCAACACCCAATTGGGACTACTCGCCCCCAACTACACCCAAACGTACACCACCCCTTGCTGTACAGTTCTCACTTGTTTCAAACGAAGCTGATTGCTGAGTGCAAGTCCTGCCTTCACTGAAGACGTAACGTTCTGCAGCTCAAGTCCTGTCCACCTGTCCACCGACACACGTGCACACACCATCCCTCGCAGCAGTCCAACTGCTTGTCTGCAACCCCTCTGCCTCTTCTGCAGCTTGTGGAGCAGCTGATAACAATCAGGGTAGCTCGCATTAGTTAGTTCCTAGATCAAAGCTTCACCGTCACCCCCACTGGCTGCCGATTGGGAGCTGGCCCCACGTCAGCGCAGGCAGCTGCAAGTAGCAGCAGCAGCAGCATGGTGCGCTTAACCATGATTGCACGTGTCTCGGACGGCCTGCCACTAGCAGAGGGCCTAGACCGTGATGAGGATCCAGAGCTGCGGCAGTACGACTACAAGTCACAAGCCAAGGCGAGTGCAGGCAGCAGTGGCGCAGCAGGCTTCAAAACAGCACCTGCAGCCCGGTATCGCTGCTGCAGCCTGTTGTAGTTGGTTGGGAGCCGTCCGTTCTTACATAGTACGGCTCTCCAGGCGCTGCCTTGAGGCTGATGCGACGGACAACGTGCAAACATGTGATCAGACAGCAACAGTTGGGTTGCCAGGTCACAGGTCATCTGCAGCACTAATCTGCATTCAGCACTCCTGCAGGATTGGTGTGGTGATGGCACACCCCGGCCCGCTCAACGTGCCTCTAGGTTCTCATTGGGCATGTCTTTTGGTTGGTGTAACACCGCTGTTCTGCACCGTTCGTTGCTCCTCAACACGCCGCAGGCCATCTTCAAGCGGCTGTCACAAACAGCACACAGCATGCGGGAGCCGCGTGTGGCAGTTGAGTCAGGGCCCTGCACATTCTACTACATGTTGGACAGCAACACATGCTTCCTGACCCTGGCAGAGAAGGGCTACCCCAAGAAGCTGGCTTTCCAGTACCTGGAAGAGCTTGCAGGAGAGTTCAGCAGGCTGTATGGCGGCCAGGTGGATGCCATCACGCGCCCCTACGCCTTCATCAAGTTTGGTGCGTGAGCAAGGCTCGAATGTAATGCAGCAAGGGTGCAGCAGCAGCAGCAACCCTGAGGCTGCAAAGCAGCAGCCTGGCAGTGAATCGCAGCCATCAGCTATCATGCGTGGTGGCAAGCTGCTGCTGCGGCAGGGGCAGCAGCAGTGCCAGCAGCAACGGCAGTTTGCTCTTAGGCCTGTCTCAAGAACAACCTGCTACAGCCCCGCACACTTGCCACGGCAGCTGCTCAACATCTCCAACTTATGTTCCTGCCCAACACTTTGTTCTGACCTGCAGACACATTCATCCAAAAGACCAAGAAGCTTTACCAGGACACACGCAGCCAGCGCAATGTGGCAGCTCTCACAGCAGACCTGCAAGACGTGCACACCATCATGAGCCGCAACATTGCAGAGGTCCTGGGACAAGGAGAGAAGCTAGACAGTGAGTGCTACAGTGCCTACAACCCTGGTGCAAAAGTGACGGAGTTGCCCTCACTGAAGTAGCACAGTGGCAGCAGCAGCCGCAGCTGCAGCAGGGATGCAGTCAAAGATGATCCAACATCGCAGCAGCAGCAGCAGCAGCAGCAGCAGGTAGCACTGGTATTGACATATCACAGCATGCTGGCAACAGCAACAGCAGGCAGCAACCACGCACAGCAACAGAGATTGCAGCCAATAGAGTTGTGTTGCTACTGCATTGTGTCATGTCGTGCATGCATACGTCCGCGATGCACATGCAGCATGTCATTTCACATGCCTTGCAGCGCTGCTCGGCTTCTGTTGCTCCGCTCTGTCCCAGCAAATGTCAGCTGCGTATTGACGCAGCAACAGATGGGATTGGCAGCGCTAGGATGCTGTGCCAGCGCAAGTGAACGGTCTTCTCTTGTGTCTGTTGCAGCAAACATCTGGCTGCATTGCAGGTGACACGTGCCCACAATGATATTGCTCTGCAGGCATGACAAAGATGTCGAGTACGCTGGCAGCAGAGTCCAAGTCGTACGCAAAGCGATCTAAAGACCTGCACACCCAGGTACGGTGACAGCAGAGTCCGAGATGCCTTGCAGCTGCCGAAGGATGCTTTGAAAGCACGCAACACTGCATGCAAAGGATCGGAGGCTGCGTGGTGCACATGCGCCTCAATCTAGCATGTGAATGAAACATCTGCTGCATTGTGCTTTGCAATGTGCGTCCACCCACCCCGCGGCCCAGAGGAACAAGATGACACCCCCGTTACATATGATTAACGCCGTCTTGGAGCCCTGTGCCCGCCTCCTTCAGAATTTCCTGCAACTTGTTACAGTCCGATGGAACACCCCCCCCTGTGATTTTGTTGTGGGCTTATGACCTGTTGTGCGCTATGGCGACTGACGAGGTGCTCTGCTGCTTGCACTGCTGATTCACTTGTGCAGGCGTTGCTGCGCAAATACCTGCCGCTGGCGGTGGTGATTGGCGTGGTGCTGCTCGTGCTGCTATTCAGAAAACTACTTTTCTGATGACAGGATGTCTTTAGTTACCCTGTAGCCTGCGCTGGATTTGGCTGTAATCTGGCAGACCTTCACATTCGTTGGCATTTCTGATCCGTGCGTGGTGTGACATCGCCGATGTCAGTAAGCAGTGTTTGACCTCGTGTTGACCAGACTGTTATGTCATGGTTGGTTACAGGGCAACCACTGTGGTCCGATATACCTGGATATACCCCAGTGATTTTATAGCTGTTCAAGGTTTCCTGCGCTTAAAGCTGCACGTTGTAAACACCGTAGGTACAACGGGTTCCTTAGTGGAGCTGAGGCCGCTCTACTGCGCCAAGAAATTCACAACAAACCAACGCCCGACATTATGCTTTGACATGTCGCCACCAGAAGGGTTGTCTTGCAGCGACGACCGCGAACTGTTGTTGCAGTTGCTGAACTTAGCCTCGACAGCCTGTAGTGAGCAGCAGCGTCAGGATGGCACGGCTGTGCTCAAGCGGTTGCCCTTGGAGGTCGTCTGGGATGTCATGCTGGAGCTGCATAGGAGCGAGCAGCAGGCTGTACTGCGCAACGAACCTATCGACCAAGGGGGGATCGCAGAGCAGCTTGCAGAGGGAGGGGGTGCACTAAATACGGTTGGGACAGTTGATGAGTATGCTTTCAGACCCCAAAACATCAAGGCCATCACCGCAGTGGAGCAGCACGATGGTGCCAGTGGCAAGGCAGCAACAGACAGCAGCACGTTCTGCCTGGCTCAGGTGGCCAAGGCCAGCAACGAGGCACTTACGCCCCGCCTGGGAGACGTGCAGGGCCTGGACCAAAGCCCTGACAGAGCGTTAGCTGAGCAGCAGCGCCTCGCAGTGTCGCACAGGGTGCTGGCAGCGCTGCAGGAGCGAGAGCTGGCAGCTGGTGGCACCAAGGTGCTAGGGTCTATGGAGCTTCTTACAGGGTCCGTAGATGTGCACAGGTCCACAGCCGACTTCTGCCTGGTGCGGGGGTCTTACGGTGAAGAGCAGGCTGCATGCAGTGCAGCACAGGTGCCTGCAGGGCCATGCTCAGCCATCAGCTGCAGCAGTAGTAATGGCATGTTCAGCGGAGCAAGCCCAGCAGCAGCGCAGCAGCAGCAGCACACACTGGGTACTATGCACAGCAGTCAGGGCACAGAGCAAGGCAGTGAGTTAGCTGCCACACCTGCGATCAAGCCAGCTGGGCCTGCCCCGCCACCAGCATCAACAGCTTCTGCCAATCAGCTAAGGCAGTCTGCAGTGGATGGCTTGAAGTCGTTCCAGCTGGTGATAAGGACAGAGGGTGAGTGGGAGGACACAGCATCAGAGTCAGCACACTCAGGTGTGATGACACCTGCTGCCAGCCCAGCCCCCTCAGCAGCAGTGTCAACCGCAGCCGGGTTTGGCTCTGCATTGCACAGCCCGGCTAGCAGCTGTCACACTCCTGCAAGCACGGTGGGTGGCAGGGCAGTATCTGGCTTGCCTAGCTTCAGCAGCACAGGCAGCAGCAGCAGCAAAACCCCTGGGTCAGCACTGCAGGCACTCAAGCAGAAGCAGCAGAAGCCATCAAGGATTGGACTGGGCAGGGCTATGAATGCGCTCAGAAAAAGCATCACGGGGCGCAAGCAGCTGAAGGGCGACGAGCCACCACCAGCAGCAGCAGCAGCAGCAGGCAGGCAAATCACTGCAGCGCCTGCAGCTGCAACCAGTAGAAAGCCAGGCGTGATGCCTAGCAGCACCAGCAGGGCTGCTGCTACTGCTGGCTCAAAGACAGCACCCACACCCAGCAGCCTAGTGCAGGGAAGGTTGAGTTCATTCACTGAGACAGAGCGCGTGAGGGCAGCAACAGCGGCAGGTGGAGGCAGCAGCAGCAGCAGCAGCCGAGGGCCTGCACGCGCAGGCACGCCTGGCAGCAGCAGCAGCAGCAGGCGCAATGCGCCAGCCACAAGTGCTGGCTACCGGCCTCCTTCAAACAGCACAGGAGCCAGGGCTCCCTTTGGCAGCGTTGCACCAGCAGCAGCAGCGGCAGCAGCAGCTCGCAATTCGCCACTGAGCAAGGTTCCAACAACACCAGCAGCACCAACAGTCAGGTCTGTAGCTGGGTCACCAGCACCAAGCACTTCTGCTGATGCAGTAGCGGCGGCGCCGCTGTCGCGCATCCCTTCAACAGGAGGCAGCATGCCGCGCACACCAGCAGCAGCGCAGAGCCCTTTCTCAGCGGCAGCAGAAGTACAGCAGAGGACACCAGCAGCAGCAAGTCCTGCTGCCCGTGCAGGCCTGGCTTGGTTGAAGCAGCAGGGAGAGCTGCAATCGGCACCGGTCAGCCCGTGCCACTCGCGACCAGAGAGTGCGGCATCCCAGTACTCAGTAGCATCCACGAGCAAGCTGGGAGCCACACGCATGGCAGCAGCCGGCGGGCAGCTACCTGGCTTCGCCATGACGAAGCAGATGGTGGGAGGGAGGCAGCCAGCGCCAGCAAAGCAGCAGCAGCAGCAGCTGCAGCGTGCCCCAGGGAGCGCTGCCCGGCCGTCTGCTGCTTCAGCAGCAGCCGGCAGTAGAGGTGGGTACATGCGGCAGGGATCTAGCCCTGCCGATGTGCTGGCAGCTGCTGCTGCAGCTGCTGCAAGCAGGGCTGGTGTCAGCCGCTTGCCGGGAGCCACTGGAACGCCTGCCAGCGCAGCGAAAGGCAGCCACAGAATGGCAACAGCCTCGCCCTTGGCAGCCGCTGGGGCTGCCGCCGGGGTCGCTGGCGTAGGTGCTGCTGGTGCTTTCAGCAGGCAGCCAGGCAGCCGCTGCGACTCCGAAGTTGGGCTGCAGCGGGGGCCTGCTGGAGCTGCAGCTGCCGCAGGGTCTGCAGGGCGGCGTGCTGGGGGAGCCTCTGAGCTACGGCGGTCCCGCAGCCACAACGCTCTGGCAGAGCTCCTGCACGATGAAGAGCGGGAAGTTGCAGATGTGCGCAGGATGTGGCAGCAGCGAGCCGCAGAGCACCAGCTGGAGGTTCAGCAAGCAATCAAGGAACACCCCAGGAAGGCCAAGGATGGGCTGGCTCTGCGCCCTCACTTGCAGCAGCAGGAGCCCATCAGCAGCTCAGCAGCAGCAGTGATACAGGCTGGCATGTTGAACAGGCCCATCAGCAGCACAGAATCCAGCAGGATACCTGCACTTGGCAGCAGGTTGCCATCAGTGCCAGGTGTAGCAGCAGCAGCAGCAGCAGCGCATGCACAGCCAAGGGTGTTGCAGGGCCCTGAAGCTTGTGAGAGCCCTCCCACGTCGCCCGTTGGTGTCACCAGGCACTCCAGCAGGGGCAGCAGGGCCACTGGCAGCAGCGATGGCTCAAATGCTGCGCTCCCTGCTGCTGGTGCAGCAGCACAAGTTGGCACAGGGGCCGCCGTTGGTGCCAGCTTTGTGCAAGGCAAGATGATGGGCGGGGTGATTTCTAAGCTCGATGAGATGCTGCAGCAGGAGCTGCCAGCACAGGTGCATCCTGCACTGCTGGCAACATCACCACCAGCTGTGGGCGCTGATGCCATCAACAGGCAGCTGTTCACTGAGTAGCCACTGAGTCAGTTTCTACGTAGTAGATCAACAGCATATGCATGTAGATAGGCAAGAGTGGTGTGGCCAGGTGTGACGCGCACGCCACAGCTGCACTGCATAAATTACGATACAATACAAGCCAGAACAAAGCGTGTGGTTTCAATATGTGCATGCATGCATACATACGTCTCAGTTCCTAGGGCTCGTTGAGAAACGGTTGCTCAAACACCCTGGCAACGGGATGTAGTATGTGTACCTGGCAGGTTCCGATCAAACTGAGTTATCGAAGGTTGAGCTGACAGATAGCAACAGCAATGTGTTGCTAGCATGGTGTCTTGAGGCAGCGGCTGCATGTGCTGAAAGTTCTGCTTTTGCAAAAGCTCAATTGAGCTTGCTCAGGCGCTGGTGGTGACACTGGCAGGTTGTCATATGGCACCCATCTGCCGGCAGGTGCCCTGCCTGCCTGCGCATGCTAATAACATTCCAATCATGTCTGCAAGATGAGAGTGCTTCAGGCACATGCGTGGTGTTATCTCAATCAAGTACTGTGCTTGCATAGTTCACACAGGATTGGTCCAATATGTGATGATGTTTTGTGACAGGCATGCGCAGGCCCTAGGGCACGTCTGCATATGCAGGTGGGGCGCGGGGCCGATGGCGCTGATGCTATGGCTTGAATGGGAATATGATGATGATTAAGCATATGCAGGCAGGACTTGGACGCGTGGCACATCACGCATGTACATGTTTGTGCAGTGATTGTTCATGTGTGCACTCAGGCCAGTACAGGTAAAGTGTATGTTCAAGTTGTATCCGGTGCTTGCGCTTGGTGGCCTTGGTAACAGACAATCAGGAAGCATGCATGTGGTGCGTCCTTGCAGGGATTGCCATCTCCTAATAGAGCAATGCGCTGGAACTTAAATGGTGATGCAACCTGGTCACAGTTTGGATGTTACACGACGGGAACATCGCTCGTCAGTGGGCTGTGGTGCCTGAACAACATGGTATTGTTTGCTCAGACACTCCTGTCAGGCAGAAGCAGAAGTTCAGCGTCCAGTTGATCAAAAGGCTTCTGCAGTGACAAGTGATCACTGACAACAGTTGCATGAGGGATGCCGGGTGACTCTGCTTCGCGTTCGCATTAGAGTGCTGCTGCTTGTTACAACAGGTAACTGCGGCAGTGCTGTGCAGGCACGCAGGCAGCCTTGTTAGATGGTGAACCATAGTAACCAACATGGTCTTCTTTTGAGTTTTGTGGACCCCATGAGCCTTGTTTGGCTCCTTTGCGGGTGGGCCAGTGGCCCTACTTTGGTAATTCGGTAATTCGGTAACCGTGACTGTGCAGGACAAATGTACCGAGACTCGCACGAATGACAATTCATGTCGATTGAAGGGCTTGCTGGCGATGGGCGACCACCCGAGACTCAACCCAGAACAGACGGCTGAGAATGACACCAGGCATACTTGCAAGCTGCTACTTGCTGCGTATGATTCACATCGTCAGGGACGCCAGAAATACCGTGATGCCGTGTGCATTGAGTTTGTGCGACTGAGCCTCGATGAAAAGTTCCGGTGCTATGGCGCCAAAGTGTTACTGGCAATTCAAACTATCACGTCCCTTCGAGCACATTGCTGCCTGCGTATTGCACGCTCTAACTGTGTCATATATGCAAGGGACATTTTGAGCCGTCCGAGATTGCTGTTGCCGTCATTCACCCATACAAAGAAATCTGCTGGGCCATACCTCTGACCCTGCCGCACCTGGCGCAATAGAATATACTAAAGTCATACTTCAAAGTTGTTTCATTGATCTGGTGATATTACTCACGCGCCATGGCTTTCGACGGTGCGCAACAGCAGCAGCAACAAAGCTGCACTGCAGCAACACTTGCTGTTAGTGGCTCTCACACCAGCAGCTGCTGCCTGGGTGGCTTTCCGGATGCGCAGAGGGTGGCGTATACTACGCTTTCCAGGGCGATGAGGATCAGCAGGACCTGCGCCCCAAGGCGCAGACCATTGCAGACTTCAAGGACTTCATCACAAAGTTCTACCCAGCAAACCAGCAGCAGACGTTCATCTACAGGCAAGCAGCAGCCGGTTTCAACTTCCTCACGTTGCGCATTATAGCAGCAACTATCGGGCTCCATGTTTCGGCAAGGCAGCATGCGCTTGTTTCCTTCAACAGCTCCGCGTGTGCACTTGGTGCCAGTGCATGCACAAGGTGTCTCTGCAAAAGCCCCCAAACTGCCAGATGTTGCTGCTACAGGGACAAACTGATGAAGAACCAATTGTCGCTTGAAGTGGACCTTGTGCATGTGCGGGAGTTCAACCAGGAGCTCGGAGACGGGCTGGAGAACAAGCCAGCAGAGTACCTGCCGCTGGTGAGCAGCAGCAGCGGCCGGGGAGGCAGTGGCAGCAGATGCAACAGCAGCAGGCTTTCAGCATGCAGGCACCCTTGGCTATGGTCAACACAACAGCGCAGAGCGAAACATTGCCCGCTGTTACATGCGCTCGGGGCGTGACGCCTGTGGTTGCCGCAGCCCAAGGTAGTGGTTTGACAGTACAAGTCGGGCTTCAGTACCGAGCAGCAGGGGCATGCACCTGAGCTTCCTGGTGATGACGTCCCGTGTACACCCTGCTATTGTTGCTGCCCTTCCGTTGCATTATCTCCTGCCCAACCAAGCATCTGCTGCTGTGTCTTTCGCTGTCTCTTGTCCGCCTCCTGCTGCCGCCAGTTTGAGCGCGCCGCCAAGGAGGTGCTGCAGGAGGACCACCAGCTGACGAGCGAGGGCGAGGAGCAGGCGTTTGAGGACGTGCAGGTGCTGCTGTTCAGCAGCCAGCCGTTTGGTCCGCAGGGCATGCGCAGCATCACCAGCGCGCGCGTCAGCCAGCTGGTGCAGATCAGCGGCATCGTGACATCAGCATCCAAGCAGAAGGTGAGCAGGGGCTGCCAGCAGCAGCAGCAGCAGCAGGGCAGATCAGATCAGGCAGCGCGCGCAAGGCGTGACAGCGTCGTGCTGCACGATCGCGGCAGGAGAAGCGCGGCAGCTGCGATCACTGGGGTGGCACGCGCCCCTCCTGCACGCGGCGTGCAAGTGCATGCATGCTCTTGCGATCTACCTGGAGGGCCATTTGCAGCACAGCTGCTGCCCTGCCTGCGCCGGCGTCTTTGCCGCTGATCAACACACTTGCTGCCTATGCTGCTGCAACCCTGCCGCAACCTGCAATCCGCTGCCTGCAGCACAAGGCCAGCTACCTCACCGTGCAGTGCAAGGAGTGCCGCGCCACCCAGGTGGTGCCCTGCAAGCCTGGCCTGGGCGGCGCGCTGCTGCCGAGGCGCTGCGAGACAGTCGACCCTGTCACTACGCAGGCCTGCCCGCCAAACAGCTGGGTGGTGCTGGGCGAGCGCAGCACATACGTGGACCAGCAGACGCTGAAGCTGCAGGTCGGTTCCTGAGCAGTAGATGCAGTCATCGTGGCTGTGGACGGCGACGTGTCGGGCGGGAATCTAGGGAGGAGCAGCAGGTGCTGCTTACAACTCGATTGCTACGTAAAGCGAATGCCAGTTGCAAGTTGGAAGGGAAGAGGGCTGCCCCGCTGCTGACTTAGGATGCTTCCTGCTTTGGTGCATGGCTCGCTTGCTGGCTGATGTGGTAGGTTGACATGACATGATGTGCTTGCTGCTTGCAGGAACGCCCGGAGGACATCCCCACCGGCGAGCTGCCGCGCACGCTGCTGATGGTGGTCGACAGGCGCCTGGTGGGCCGCGTCACGCCCGGCAGCAGGCTGGTGGTCACCGGCATCTACTGCACACACAGGTGGGGGCGCGCGAGTGGAGAGGTCCGCCGCAGGCGCGGACGGCGTTGTTGGGGAATCCTCCCAGATGATGCACAGGCTGGCTGGTAGCGGGTATCATCGCTAGCATGCGATCAGGCTGGCAGTGGCCCAGGTCAAATCTGACAGGCGGCCTTGGGCGTCCACTGCAGGGCTGTGGATCGTGTCTCCACAGCAGGCCGCTGCCGGTGCCGGGGCAACACGAGATGGCGACCGCACCTGAACCCCACCAACTCCGTGTGCACCGCGCACCCGCTCTGCTGCACCTCCCCCCAGGTCGCAGGCCATGGACAAGGGCCCCAGCAACATGACGCTGCAGCTGCCGTACCTGCGCGTGGTCGACCTGCAGGAGGAGAATGAGGCGCACGCCGACGACACCTTCAGCAACGCAGGTGAGGCGGGCGCGCGGTTGTCATGTGTGCCACAAGGCGGGTGCGGGGGGGTCGAGTCTGTGACTCGACGAGGCTGCAGCGGCAGCTGGGACGGCTCAAGCGGCAGCGTCGGCGGCAGCGCAACAGCGCAGGCGAGGCGACAAGGGTGATGCTGCTGAGACGCGGGGGTGGTGGTGTGCTGTGCTGTCCTGTCTCGCAAAGTCCCGCTCTTGATGCCTGTGCACAGCACCTTGCGTGTGCAAAACGTATGCACGCCACTGCCACGCCACGGCGTCGACGCCCGGTGGTGAGACCCGTCCATGCGCCTGCTTGAAACCTCCGCAGAGCGCCAGGCGTTCCTGGACCTGAGCCACGACCCTGACATCATCTCCAAGCTGGCCGCCTCCATCGCGCCCAAGATCAAGGGCCAGGACGACATCAAGATGGCCATCGCGTGCCTGCTGTTTGGCGGCTCCCGCAAGGTGCGCGCACGCGTGTGCAGCCCTGTCGGCCTGGAAGCAAGGAGCACTGTTGAGCATATTGCGTTGCCCTGGCTGTCACCTGGCCAGCAGCCACGTGCTCTGCAATGCTGCACAGTGTTTCTGATTTGGACTGCATTACATGTGTCGGTGGTTGTGTGGAGTGTGTGGCGACTAGCTGTTACTGCTCAATAATTGTTTGATGTACTTGTCTCAGCTGTGACACTCTCTAGACATGCAGTTTCCCGCGGGACAAGAGCCACTGGCTGTTTAGTAATGGCGTCATCCTGGAACGGCCAAAGCAGCACTGATGACTAAGCAGCTGACTCTCCCAGTAAATAAACTAGACTCCTTGTTGCCTTGTACGCACACAGGCCTGTACACCGCGACACACAGACCTTCAGCGCCCTTCACACACTCGTCACCTTCATTCTGCTGTTGGGCACCTGGCACCATGCTGTCTGCTGCCGCGCTGGTTCACGCTAGCAGTGCACATCCCTGCTACAGTAAGAGCACATGTGACCGCCGCTGCTGCTGCTGCTGGTGCTGCTGCTGCTGCAGGTCATGCCAGACGGCACAGCACGCCGTGGTGACATCAATGTGCTGCTGCTGGGCGACCCCTCGGTCGGCAAGTCCCAGTTCTTGAAGTTTGTCAGCAAGGTAGGGCCACACCACCTGCTGTGCTTGATGACAGTTGCTAACAGGGGCTGGTTGCTCTGTGTCAGGTCCTGCATACAACATGTGCCGCCAGCGCTTCAGGGTTGCGGCGTCCGCGCGGAAGCTGATCGCTGCTGCCGCCTCATCGCCGCTGCGGGCTGCAGGTGGCGCCCATCTGCGTGTACACCAGCGGCAAGGGCAGCAGCGCAGCGGGCCTCACAGCAGCGGTGGTGCAGGACGCCAACAGCAGGGAGTTCTACCTCGAGGTGAGGCCGACCGGCTGGGTTTTGGATGCGGCCGAGCAATGAGTGTCTGTATGTGTGGCCGTCAGTTGTGTCTCTTCTGCAGGCGCAGAACCTACTGCTGAACAGGTGCAGGTTGTGCCAAAGGTTTCCCACAAAGGGCGCCTGCGAGCCACTGAGGTGCTGTTGTCGGCGTTGCAATGCTGTCAGTGGTCTGACCGTGCTCCCTCCCGCTGGCGTGCAGGGTGGCGCCATGGTGCTGGCTGACGGGGGCGTGGTGTGCATCGACGAGTTTGACAAGATGCGGCCGGAGGACCGAGTGGCCATCCACGAGGCCATGGAGCAGCAGACCATCTCCATTGCCAAGGCAGGCATCACCACCGTGCTCAAGTCCCGCACCAGCGTGCTGGCGGCAGCCAACCCACCCAGCGGCAGGTGCGGCCCGGGTGCTGCAGACGTGCACGGGGACTGAAGCGTGCACGCATGCACGCAAGTGCAACCAACGTCAGGCCCCCTGCCACGGGATGCGGCGGTGTGCCTGCCTCGTGTGATGTGTCTGCTACCTCTGTGTGTGGTTGTATGT
Source organism: Scenedesmus sp. NREL 46B-D3 (assembly GCA_014080715.1). Lineage (NCBI taxonomy): Eukaryota > Viridiplantae > Chlorophyta > Chlorophyceae > Sphaeropleales > Scenedesmaceae > Scenedesmus > Scenedesmus sp. NREL 46B-D3. The sequence goes on along the minus strand of JACERP010000045.1, from coordinate 442,123 downwards.
GGCGGATGCCATGGCGAGGCTTGATGGTGGCCGTCTGTGCCATGGACGGCTGGCTTGTGCATGCCCACACACACAACATACCGTCGCAGAGCCAGCCGCTGACCGCGCATGTGTGTGCCCGTGCGCTGCACCCCACAGGTATGATGACCTGTCGAGTGCCAGCGACAACATCGACCTGCAGACGACCATCCTGTCGCGCTTCGACCTCATCTTCATCGTGAGGGACGTCCCGGATGAGCAGAAGGACCAGGACATCGCACGGTGAGCTCCGACGCTGCGCTGCGCTGCCCCATGCAAAATTTTGCTACGCTGTGATTCGTCCGTTGCGCTGAGCTGTGCTGAGCCGTGGTGCATCATGTTGGGCTGGCAACGAGCAAGATGCGGAGACGTGCATGAATGTTGGAGAGCACACCAGCTTTTCACTCGCTGAGCTTGGCACACGTCTGGCCGCCACCCCTCACCCGCCACGTCTCCCCCTGTGTGCTGCCCTGCAACCGCCTGCGTGTTGCGTCGCTGCCATCGCCGCAGGCACGTGCTGAGCGTGCACAGCGGCGCCAGCCGGCCGCAAGGCGTGGCGCGCGGCGGCGGCGGGGCGGCAGCAGGCGCGGCAAACGGCGACGTAGCCAGCGACAGCGAGCCCCCCATCGACGAGAAGACGCTGAAGCGCTTCATCAGCTACTGCCGCAGCCACTGCTTCCCGCGCCTGGAGGAGCAGAGCGCGGCCCGGCTGGTGGCCAAGTACGTGGAGCTGCGCGACAAGGTGGGCAGCTGCGGCGTCACACGCAGCACGGTTCATTTGCTTCAGCATGGTTCATTTGCTGCGTGTCAGCGTGATGCGGCTGGTCAGGGCCGGAGCTCTGGCCTGCGAAACTCCCATGGACGGACATGTGGCGTTTGAGGTGCGACACATGCCACTGCCATCACGTTCAGCTTGACCAACGCAACGCAGCTGCATGCTGTGTGTCGCTTGCATGGCGCATGCGACCGCATTGCTTTGCCGCTGGGCAGACTGCCTGATCAGAAAAGACTGCGCCGCCCGCTCACGCGCAGGCCCGGCAAGCCAAGGCGTCTGCCGAGGGCGACGACAGCCCCATCCCCATGACGGTGCGCCAGCTGGAGGCGCTCATCCGCATCAGCGAGTCGTTTGCGCGCATGAGCCTGGCCGCGGAGGCCGACGACGGGCACGTGGCGGCCGCGTTCGACCTGTTCACCAAGAGCACCATCAACGCCATGAACGCGGGGCTCATCAACAGCACAGAGCGGCTGGAGGCGCGTGGGGGGCGCTTGCATTGAGCGTTGTGTTGTTTTGAAGCAGCTGGGCTGGCAAACTGAAGCGCCAGGGCAGCAGCTCCCAGCTGGCAGGAATAGCAGGAGTTGGGTGGGATTGAGTAGGCAGGCTGCTGCTAGGGCCTGCAACTACCCTGCTGAGCGGCAGCCTTCAGCACTCTGTGCGTCCGGCGTACTCCTCCTGCTGTGTTACGCACCACAGGACTGTGTGTGCCTGTGCGTTCACGCCTGTGCCTCCCCCTGCACTGCTGCTGTCTCTACGAGGTGCGGTGCTCACTCATGTGTGCTGCCCTGCTGCCGCTGCGGCTGGCGCTGCAGGTGAGCGCCACGCAGGACGTCGAGGCGCGCGTGTGCGAACGGCTGCACATCGGGGGCCACGTCAGCTACAGGAGGCTGCTGGAAGACATGGCGGGCCTGGGCTACAGCAACCAGCAGGTATGTTGGCAGCCAAGGCACATGTTTGTATGTGCAGCAGCTATCACGCACATCGATGCACCAGATAGATAGCAGCATGCATACGTCTGGCGAGCTCAGCAGCCATCAAATGGATATGCTCAAGGGCAAAAATTGTACATGGGTATGGTGCAGCTGTCGAAGCACAGTGCTGCATGCTGAGGCAATGCCCTGGCTGACACTTGCCTTGTTGCTCTGCTGCTGCTGCTGCTGCTGCTGCTGCTGCTGCTGCTGCTGCTGGCACAGGTTGGCCTGGCGGTGAAGGTGATGCTCAGCAGAGGCCAGCTGCGCCGCAAGGCAGAGGGCAAGATGCTGGAGCGCTGCCAGTAGCAGCAGGCCGCCGCCGCTGCTGCTGCTGCACTGATTGTTGTCAAGCCGCAGCTCTTTCTGCTGCTGTTGCTGCTGCTGCTAGAAGCTGCTGGGAGTAGCTTCCTTGGGGGTTGCAAGGTCCATTTCATTCTATGCATTACAAAGATAGTGGCCGGGGTTCAAGGGCTAATGGGCTGAGCTGGTTGCACACAGGGTGATGTGTTCACTCATTGAGTTAATTGGGCGATTGGTGGCCGCGATGTGAGGTGGCAGGCGCTGCCGTGGATTGTGCAGTGCTAGTCAATAGTCGATGTATACATTGCACCTACACCATTGCATATGCAGGGCCTGCAGTGTCATAACATTGAAGGAGTCCAGCGGCATTGCTTGTCAAGATCGATGTTACAGGTCGACGCCCTTGTAATGGCTGCCTGGCCATGGTGCACACGTGTGCATCGCTGGTTGCTAGTGTCAGTACAAAGTGCCAGGCAACTGTGCTGGTAGTCCAGTGCAGACCAGCTGCTACAGGCATGGTGCACATGTAAAGCACACGCATAGGTAAGAGGAACAAGTGTTTGCACATGGTGTGGGATGTCATCCAGTGGGGCTCAGCCTCATGGTGTAGATGCTGTTGCTGGAATGGGTAGCATGATGATGTTAATGATGATGGTGATGGTGCTGATGATGACGACAGTTAATATGATGGGATGTGCACGCTGTCTGCAGGCAGACTGCCGCTCTTGTGCCAGCGTCTACAATTGACCTGCGCAGACCTTGCCAAGCATTATGCCAATAACTCTGCGCCACACAATGCAGCAGCGTGCTGTGTACTTGTGTTGAGACTCTGCATCATGTGAGGCTATGCTTAATGGTTGCAATCTTCATGCTGAGCAGTGCTGCGTGGAGCAACTGCAGTCACGTGCAGCTGGTGAAATGGTCCCATCCTTGTGTGTAACATTGGACTGGCATGTTCGCCTTGCCGTGGCGTTTGACGGAACATGCCGCGCCTGCCTCACCAGACTAAGCAGTTGTTTGATTCTGCAACCCCGAGAATGTTTGAGCGGTATTTGCAAACGGATAAGCCTCCCGCATTTTTACGACACGTTTCCGAGATGGCACACCCCTTCACGCCCGATGACTATGAGCAACTGTCGGCCAGGAACCATTGGCAGACGTCAACTTGATCATCATTGACGAGGAAGATGAGGCAGCAGCAGTGAGGATGTCAGCCCACGCCTGTAGTGCTGCTGGGGCAGTCCGAGTACTGTATGATCAAGGCCAGCAACGCTGTCAAGTGCGGTGTAGGCTCTTAACCATGCCTATCAATAACGTGATTATCACTGAGTGCTGCTGTAGAGCTGGCAGCCCTACTACTTGCATCCTGTTTTCAGGTGGCAGCCTGCAAGATGCACAGGTGCATGAGCAGGCACATCACCATGCATTCTGGAACCACAGCCACTTCTTGAGTGGCAGCCATGGTTTTCTTGACGCATACAACTCACGGTTTGCTGTCGAGGTCGGTGTCTTTGAACACAATCTGTGCTCCTGCATGGTTGTGCGCCCAGCTGGGTCCAGTGCTCAAGCTGCAGCGGCGCACAACCATGCAGGAGCACAGATTGTGTTCAAAGGAGCAGGCCAACACGCAGGGCAGGCTGCAGCTGGTGCTGCCAGTGCCTGCTGGGCGAGTTGAGCTCGCAGTGCTGCTGGTGAAATGTGAGCTGCCGGCTGCAGTGCTGCAGCTTTGCGTTGTTCATGCTGCCTGCACACGGGAGTAGCAACCTGCATGGCTGTATGCTTCAGCAGGAACCTTGATGAGTTCAGACAGGGACAGGTTGCTGCAGCACACATGTCAAACATGTTGTGGGTGCTAACCTCGTCTCAATCTGCTGAGCAGGACTGTGATGCAGCTGTTTTGCGCATCTGGATGGCTACACAGTGCACTCCAGGCTCAGCTCAGCTTAGTGCTCAGCTCAGTGCCAGCTGCCAACTCCAGGCTCAGCTCAGTCTGGTTACTTGTACATTACTGCTCTTGGAGTGCACTGTGTGGGCTGAGTGCGCAGCCACCGACACTGTAAGGCATGCATGCTGTCGTCCTGCAGAGATGTGTCAGCACCAGCCCACCATCCCAGCACGCCTCAGCCATCAACAGCTGCTGCACCTCATGCTGCTGGATGGCCAATTTGGAGTGCCAAAAGTGATGCAAGCACTGGCAGCAGCACAGTCGTCGCCATCCCTTCAGGCCAGCTGGAGTGGGGAGTAGCACCGCAGCTGCTACAGCTGCCTCCTAGCAGGCTATATTTCTAACTGTGCAGGCTATATTTCTAACTGTGCAGCAGCTGGCAGCGGCTGAGGTGATACAGCAGCTGGGTGACTTGGAGGAGGTGTGGGGGCAGCAGCAGCTGACGGAGCTACTGCTGGGGCTGCATTTTGGGGCCGTGCTGCAGCTGCTGCAGCACGCCGCTACGCAAGTCGGCAGTGAGAACAAGGTTGTGTATACAATTGAACGCTGGGCCAATGCACGCTGCGGGCTCGGCCGCGAGCAGCCTGGTTTGGAGCAGCTGCAGCAGCTGATGCGCCTGGTGCGCGCGCGGCACTGCACACGGCACTTTGCTGGCACAGTGATGGCACAGAGCAGCGTGGTGCGGCGCTGTTTTCAGCCTGACGAGGTGGTGCTGCTGCGGGAGGTTTGCGGCAGATGCGCCTATGCACTGCTGAGCAGTGCGGGGTGCCCTGCTCTGCAGACATACCCAGCATGGGGCGGAGAGCTGCGGCCGCTATCAAGGCGGCCACCAGTGAGTGGGTGTGCATGGCCATTGACTGCGCTCCAGGCAGCAGTACAGCAGCAGCTAAGCGGCGACACTGGCACCGTACGCGTGGCACTGTTTGGCAGCAGCAGCTGCAGGACGCACATCATCCATGGCCAGGCCATGAAGGTTGGGGGAAGGCTCAGGGAGTACAGGGCGGCAACACAGCTGGCAGCGGCAGCAGCAGCAGCAGCAGCAGCAGCAGCAGCAGCAGCAGCAGTAGGTTTCTGACTCTTGACCTGTTCATCCAGCTGCGTCACCAGACGCTGTACAGATGGTGCGGGCCATGTTCAGCCTGGAGGGGCGCAGGACAGGCGGCACAGCAGCAGACGCACAGATGACTGAAGCATTGCCCGTCAACCGCTGCATCATCGACCATCCAGCGGAGCTGGCCATCCGTGACTCTTATGCGCCAGCCAACAGGCCTGCTCAGGAGCGGCTGCTCAGATGGCGTCAGCGAGTTGGCCCGGAGCAGCTGCAGCAAGAAGCGCTGCTCTTGAGGCAGCAGCCGGGTCTGACGATGCCGCAGCAGCACCCGCAGGACCTGCAGCACCCGCAGCACCATACGGCAGGGGTGGCCATACGGCCACGCGTGCTCCCGGCATTTGCATGAGCAGCGGTACCACTGCTGTGTCAGCGCAGCAGGACGATGTGTGGTGCCAGGGTATTGTTGATCTGGGGCTGGTGAGCAGCCGCGAGGCTGTTGACGCTGTGCTGCACCTCAATGGGCTGGTTAATGATGCAGCAGCAGCTGCTGGTGGTGGTGGTGGTGGCGGTGGCGGTGTTGGTAAAGATGCTGCTGGGCAGAATTTTGCCAATGTGCATGATGTGCAGGAGCCATGCCTGGTTGTCATGGTAGAGGTGACTAGCCTAAGCTGAGACGGGTCCTGACTGAGCCATTTGCTGAGCAGATGCAGATGGGGCAGCCCCTCTTTGCTGTCTCTTTGATTTGTTGGTGAAACAAACATTTGGATGCGGTGGTCTGGTGCACTCAGTGAATTGCATGCGTGCACTCAGTGTATGCAGTGTCATGTGCAGCTGTGCACAGTGGTTGTGTGCATGCGCGCCCTTGCATGATGGGGTCAGATTTACCCCGGGTGGACAAGCCTTTCACCATGCTCTGCTTTTTGTGGCTTTACTTTGCTTGCTTTCCTGCGAGGTTACAGTGCTGCTGCCTATTACGGTGGTTGCATCTCAGTCTGAGCAGTGATGCATGGAGTAAATGCAGCACAAAGCAACTGGTGGAATGATATGTCCTGGTGTGTATAGCAGATGCGGCAGGGTAACAGCAGGGTGTGCTGCCAGAAGCAGAAGCAACACCACATCATTCATGCCGAGCACTGCATGAGCAACTCCGGCATTTGCTGCGCTCATCTTGGGGTGGCTCATACCTTACGATGGCGACTGCCCCACGTTTAACAATTTTCTTTCACTTGCATTAGGCAATCGACTTGCTTGCCATTAATGTAAATGAATGCTGCTTGCTGGCATGCTTACTAAGTGCTGCTGGGAGAACTGGCAGGCCTTATACTTTACATGCCTATTTTAAGGGGGCAGCCTGCAAGGCAGTGCAAATGCATGCAGGCAAAACTTCTGTTTTGAAAGTTCATCCATGTCACAGCCACTGCCAGTGCTAGTGCCTCACAGCCACTGCGGCAGTGCTTGAGCGGCAGTCGATGCTTTGCCTGCAAACATGCAACAACGAGTTTCATGCTTAGGCTGTTTTTGTTTGAAAACTTTTCAGGAACAATCGCTTTCACAACATTTCGTGCTTCCGCATCTGTGTGCGTTGCTGCAGCTAGGGTACTAGACCCAATAGCAGGCCAATATGCAGGGCAGGCTGCAGCTGGTGCTGCCAGCGCCTGCTCGGCAGGTTGACCATGATCAACGTTGGGTTAACCTCATCATCATGATCAACCTCAATTCATCTGGGGAGTGCTGCTGATACGTTGCAGCTACACATGCGGTGTGTGGTGCAGAGCCGCTATATAGCATATATGCTGAATATACATACAGCCGCTATGCAGCATATATGCTCGTTATTTATATGTCACTGGTGATTCCAGTGTGCGACTTGGCTCACTCACTCTGTGAAGGCACTGCTGGCGCAGTCTCGACAATTTTAAGTTGATAAGCACACAATTGAGTTGGAGGTTGCCAACCATGATGGCAGTCCTCAGGCACAACCTGAACCAGCCCGTGCACCGTTTGAATGTTACACGACGAACATCGCCCGCACAGTCACATGTTGGTTGCCAACAAACTTCCTGCGTGATATTGGGTGGTCGCTACATGATGCAACACAACCTCAAAGTATGCCCAGCCACGTGCCCACTGATTTAGGCTTCAGTGTTGTACTGGGTTGGTAAGTTGCGGTGCAGCTGCTGCCACAGCTGCACACCACCCACGTCATCAAACAAAGAGCTGCCCTGGCCCTCAACCAGGCTGCCCCACTTCCCCATCACCAGCGCGCGCAGCTGCTCTGCTTCGTTTGCCAAACGTGCCGACACTTCGTCGGCTGCCGAGTCACGAGAGAAGCAGTCTGTGCCGTACACCACCTGGGCAGTGTACCGCAGTGAACGACCCGGCAGAATCACTGCAGCATCCAAGCATCAAGAAGGGCCTAATGTCAGCAGGTCTGCAGCAGGGCAGGATGCGTGTTGGTGCATGATGCGGTCGTATAAGCCTACATGGTGTCATGTACTGCTGTAGTCAGCAGTTATGCTGACTGTTCAACGTCAACAGTGCTCACAGGCAACGGTGCAAAGCGCAGCGTGAGCTTTCCTGCCCAGTAAGGAGCTGGGGGGTACTTGCTTGCTGTGCGCTCAAGCAAACTGTTGCTGCTTTAGGATTAGCACTGCCAGTCACCAGAACGGGTCTGCAAACAGTGGCTTGCTGCCCAACAGCCTGCCAAGCAATAGCACAACTCTGCTTCTTACCAGGAGGCCAGCCTACTCACTTCCTGCAAATATGTTTTCGCTGCCGTACTTGTCTTGGGCATCGCTTTTCTCAAAAGCGTGCGGCAGCAGGGCCTGTGCTTTTCTTAGCAAGGCATGCCAGTCCCACAGCTGTGGCAGCGCGCCCGCCTTGACAGTCAGCTTGCAGAAGATCAGGAAGTCTTCTGCCACCGTGTCATTGGTTGCATCAGGGTCGTACAGCCCGTGCAGGTAGCATGTCAAGCAGCCTAGACAATCAGGCACAATTGCAAGCAGTTCTTCTGTTGTCTTCTGCAAGACTATTTTGTTGTGTTTGGTTGGGACGAATTTTGCGCCCAGTCTGCAGGCTGGCACCTGGTTGATCCCCCATGCTGTGGCTGATATGTAGGCTGCATGCCGGCTGTGGCGGCCAACTAGTGTGGTAAAAAAATGCTGTGTGCAATATTGCAAAACTGCTGCTGTGTGAAGTGCGACTGGCCACACATGATCATGAGATTGCCCAAACATTAAGTGGAAGCAACCCTTACAGCAAATGCTGAAATACAGTGAACATTAATGAAGCAGCAATACCATGGCTTTGTCCGGTGATGAAACAGGCTGCAAGCACACAAGCTCACCCCCTTGGCAGTAGTCATCATCAACCCTCATCCTGCAGGAAAGTAAAGAATGTGCAGTTTTCACCCAGCAGTCATGAAGAGATGATTTGACAATTCAGCATCTCCAATGTGACAGAATCAAGACGTTGCACACCACCTGTTCTACCATGCATGGCAGCTTCTTCATTAATATGGCAGCTTCTTCGTTGTTTGTTGATTGACGACACTGTCATGGCATGAACACATGCGTGCGTGTACGCCATCTGGTGTCATTCTGCCACTTGCAGCACGCCCTTCATTTTCACTTTGCTGCGCATGCTATCCAAGCTGACCCCTATGTCGCTACACCAAACCTGATGTTGCCTAATATGATGATACATGGCATGTAAGAGTGCAGTCACAGCAGTCCCAACTGCAGATCTTCATCGCAAACACAGTGCTTGAAGCGCTCACCTGTAGCAGTCCACTAACCACTCGGTCTGCTGTGCAGGGGTCAGGCCATCAGCCCAGGCTGCAGGATCGCGCACGCCCACATAAGCAGTGCTCATTAGCTGCAGGGCAGGAACAGCAGTGACATATATCTGTTACCTCTGGATTTGCCTCATCTGCACGCATGTCTAGACAGCAGCTAGATCTAGCAGCAGCTGCTGACCTCTGTTTCTCCACGTCGTCATCATTATGCATGTCTGCAATGCACCCATGCAAAGTATGCTGCCATCTCACCCGCGACTGCTGACGCTGCTGACGCTGCTGCTGCTGCTGTTTTGTCAAGGCGTCCTGCTGCACTTTGAGTGCCCTGATTGTGGAAACGATCTCTTGGTTGGCCGGGCTGCAGTCCAGTGCAGACTGGTACGCTCGCAGGGCCTGCACAGGTGAAGCAGTGGAAGCATGCAGCATCAGCAGCTTTCAGACTGCTAGGCTCTCGTCAGCTGCTGGAAGTGCCACAAGCAGTGCATGCCTAAACTCCTCTGCCAGCACACTTTTGCCAGCGTTGAACAGTGTAGCGACTTGTACCGTATCTGTGCCGCAAGGCTTGCGGCAGGCGCTGTCCATTAGTATGCACCTGTATGATTGAGCCAAATGCAGGGACGCATGGGTGATAGTGAGAGCACACCTCAACCCAAGATACACACTGTACACCTCAGCCCATATGTACCTCATCAAGCCAGCCCAGCTCCTGCAGAGCAGCGCCAGTCCTGAACCAGCCCTTCTCCCAGTCTGGCTTCAGGCTGGTGGCTTTGCGAGCATCTTCCAGGGCCAACCTAAGGTCGCCAAGCTGCAGGTAAGCACTGCTGCGGTTGCTGCGGGGGCACAGCAGCAGGTGGAAACAACACTATGACCAGTGGCAGCGACTGCAGTAGCACCAATCAGTGATGTTGGCCACAGCATGAAACAAACCGGGTCAGCACCGTGCGCTGCCAGGCCACCACTTCTGATCCGTACATAGGTATGTAACACTTCAGCTGCTGCGGCAAGTACACAGGGGGCGCACGAAAGCTTCTGTCTGAGCAGGCATTTCTGCTGACCTGTACAGCACGGCGCTGCTCAGGTCAAGCTCAATAGCCTTGGTGTATAGGTCAGCGGCTTGCTGATACGCTTTAGACTTATAATTTATGTTGCCCAGCTCTTTGTACTCAGCAGCCGCATCGTTCGCCATCCTTATCCGTGCTGGAGCGCTTGATCCGTGCGCGCTTTCGCGGACTGGAGGGTTGTGATCCGAATGGTGCGGTGTGCCCATGTAACAGAAGTTTTCAGAAGCACACGTTGTAAAGCACAGTGCAGCAAATGCAGGGCGCTTGGGACGGTTGCTGCATACCGTCTCACAGTTAGTCGCGTGCGGTCACACGTGTGACGTGCACTTCCTCAGAACGTCACGCGCTTCCGCAAAGCTTCACTTCCGCAAAACGTTACACGTTTGAAGTGCAATTTTGCAGAACCCCAAACCACAGGGGAGCCCTCGGCATGAACCCTGGCGAGCGGAGCCGATCGGCGGCTGGAGGGGCTGAAAAGTATTTGTTGCTTTGAGACGTCTTTTCAAGGCCTCCATGGTTTTAAACGAGTAGCAGGCTTTGACGATGGGTCCCCGTACGCGTCCGCAGGGCTGGCAGCAGCTGGACGCTGAGTGAGCAGCAGCAAGCTGGTTTTGCTACTTGCAAAGCATTGAGGGTTGTTGTGATGTGTCTACTGCTAGGCTGCAGTCAGCGGATGGGAATGCCTTGCCAACGTGCGAAGATGGCTGAGCAGTGGGCGTTGAATTCCACGGGACGGTACACGAGTTGTTCCCCAGCTCGTGGTTGGCAGCGACACAGCAGACCCCTGAACTCCGGCGCCTGGACCCTTGCAGGTCCAAGGAGGAAGTGCCTTGACGATTGAAAAGGCTGGCAGAGAAGCACACATGTAAAGCACACTACAGCAAATGCAGCACTCACATTGCTGTCATGGGCCCCCCGCCACCATGGCTGTACTGCCCTGCATCATGGACCTCTGCTTTTCCGTGCTAGTTGCCAGTATTACATGCACTAACAAAAATTGCAAGGTGCTCAGCAGACTACACCTCAACCAGCCTCGCTGTGACTGTTGAAATGAACCGTTGACTTGGTGCCTAGTGCAATCGCTGCCACTCAAACCCAGCCCAAGCAGCGACAATGGGGTGGGTGCATCACATTCTTGCACTCCCGCACTGGTGCCGGTACTGTGCACACCCGGAGCAGCCTCGCATGCAGGGGTACGGTGACACTTGCTTGCCTTTTCATGCTAGAGTGCTGCTTATTCTTCACATCCCAGGGCCCAGCGTTGGCCAGTCCCCATATGAGGCTGCGCCTTGCTTTCCCTTGCCAGCCTATGTCTTCTTGATACAGACTGCCTTGTGAGCCTTCCAGTCCTGCAAAGACACATCAGCGGGCGGCAGACAGTAATCAGGATTGGTCAGTCATATCAACCCAAAGCAGACATGGCGAGGAGTTACTGCCAGCCAGGTATGCACCAACCACATCAGCAGCACAGCACAAGCTGGCCCTGCTCACCAGCCCCGCACCTGTGTTTGGCAGGCAGCGCTGCAGTACTTGACCGCCTTGCAGCGAGAGCACCGCAGCAGCTTCTGCTGCCGTGCCCCGCACACTTTGCAGCAGCTGGACGACTTGGCTCTTGCACTGCCAGAAACAGCGGCAGCAGCTGGTGAGCTTGCACGCCCAGCACTCCTGCCGCTGCTGCTGCTGCTGCTGCTGCTGCTGCCACCAGCTCTCAAGCCAGGCTGCTGCTGCTGCTGCTGCTGCTGCTGCTGGGGTGGTGCTGGTGCTGGGGCCTGTGCTTGTGCGTTCGCTGGGACCTGTACCTTTTCCAGCAGGACCTGCTTCAGGAAGGACTTTTTGTGCGACAAGTCCATCTGCACAAGGCGCACCAAAAAGGCCGCAGCCACTGGTTAGCCTGTTAGCGTGTCTGCTGCCCCAGCCAGCCAACAACGAGCGCCGCTTGAAGACTCGCACAGTTCACACAGCGCGCTGCATGTTGGTGCCGTGCCGTGGTGCACTGGCACTGCAGGATGTGTCGCAGTCGGTGGAATGGCTGGAGGCTCTTGACTGCGCTGCTTGTTCAAAGGGAGCAACAACCTTATAGTCCATGAGCTGCTCACGTCTGCAAAGCATGCTCACGTACCGCTGCCCTTCTGTGAACACCACACAAGTTTAAATCAAAGTCCAGCCCAGTGTTTGCAGCGTGTGCTGCCAGCTCGGGCTGCAGTCAAGGGCTTCGGCATAATAAAGCGCGCTGCCGTCCATGCCCTGCCATGCTGCTGCAAGCATGAGCCGGCTCACCTGGAACTTGGCCTCCAGCTGCTGGTGCAGCTGCTTGTAGGACACCCCGTTGATGTCAGAAGCCGCCACCAGCTGCAGCAGAGCAGCTCGCAGCTCATCTTCCGTGGCCGGCGGCACAGCACTGCTGCTGCTGCTGCTGCTGCTGCCAACGCCTGCAGCACACGCATGTTCAAGCAGTACATGTTTGGCATACAGCGGCAGCAGGAATCGGCATGGGTTTTGCAGCATTCCAGTGCGCTCCCACCAGAAGCAGAAGCAGATGTAAAAGTTAAGACTCTTTTGCCCGCTTTAGTCCTGAACATAACACCAGGCACAGCACGATTGCTCAATGTCCAGCTAGTCAGTCAATACACACCTGCTGCTGCTGCTGCTGCTGCTGCTGCTGCAGTGGTGGTCGTGGTGGTGGTCGTGGTGCTGCTGCTGCTGCTGCTGCTGGCGCCTGGCCAGACCCCAGCTGCTGCCCTGCCATTGCTGCTGCTGCTGCTGCTGCTGCTTCCTGCAGCAGCTTGCTGTGCAGCAGCTCCGCCCCGCTGCAGCTCCAGCGCCTTGATGTTGGCTACCGTGCGCTCCCGCTGCGCCAGGTGCGCCTTCACGCTATGCGGCGTCTTCTTCAGCGGCAGGTGCGTCGTCCTGAACCACCTGGGCACGTCCGCCTCAGCCGCCAGCCCTGCCTGGTAGGACACCACCACATGCTGGTTGAAGTCCTCGAGCACTTGCCTCAACACCACCATCGCTGGCCAGAGATCAGGGTTTGACGCCGCTGCTGCTGTGCCCTGCGCTGTGGCGGCTGCCTTCTTGGCGGCTGCTGCTGTTTGCTGCGTGACCCCAGCCACGTGGCAGCGCAGCGCGTACCGCAGGTCCGAGAGGGACAGCAGCAGCAGCGCATGGTTGAAGTGCGCTGCTGGCTTGTAGGGGTGCTCGCGCGCTGTAACCTCAAAGTAGCGGTCAAATGCCTGCTGCGCATCTGCTGCTCGCCGGTGGACGCCCGGCATTGCTGGCTGTGACAGCCTCTGCTCTGTTACTTTGGCTGGGTCCTCGGCAGTGTCATCCTTATCCATTACGCCTGCAGCAGCAGCAGCAGCAGCAGCAGCAGCAGCAGCAGCAGCAGCAGCAGTGCCGCAGTAATTGTATTGATGAAAGCAGCTGGTCACACCACAGCAATGTGCCGCATCCGCTGTCATGAACAGGTGCATTCAGACACCACCCGCTTGCCGGTCATGAGGTGCTCACATTGTGCCTGGTGCAGCACCAGCCCAGTGACATCTGCAAGACGCGCGGAGCTTGCTGCAAGCACGCCGGAGGTGTCAGCAGAGTCAGCTGCAGCACGCACAACGCCGCTGGACCTGGCCGGACCCTGAGCAGCTCGCCGGCCTCACCTGCCAGGCTGTACAGGCAGTTGGCCTTCGTAAAGAGCGTGTCGAGGTGCAGCGGCATCAGCCGAAGTGCAGCCTCGGCATTGCGCAGCGCACCTGGTCACACAGCAGCAGCAGCAGCAGCAGCAGCAGCAGCAGCAGCAGAAGAACGGATGAGTGCAATGAACAAGTGCCGTTGTCACCCAGGACTAAAAGACACGCCGGGGCCCCGTTGCACGCTCAGCGTGCTGTTCGGCAGCATACCTGACACCTCGAGCTCCTCACTCTGGGCCCAGCAACCTTGAACACGGCAGCCTCACCCACAGCACCGCCCGCTCACCCGCCAGGTCGGTCTGCTGCTCGTACTGCAGGACCGCTGCAGTGGCGAGCACCTTGGCGCGCAGCAGCGGGCTGGGCATGCGGGGCGCCAGCTGCTCCAGCCGCCGCACCAGCCAGGCGTCACCCCTGCCACCACAACAGGCCAGCAGCAACGCAGCAGGGCTTCAGCAGTCTGTGCGATACAAGAGGGCAGATACAAGAGGGCAGATACAAGAGGGCACAACCGGCTGAGACCCGCATGCGCTGGCGCAGCTGCTGCGCCCCCTGCACCAGCCGGGGATGCGCACCAGCGGCCGTGCACTGCAGTGCAGCTGTGTCCAGCCAGGGCCTGCATGCAAGAGCTGCACCAGGGTGGCCTGCTCGAGCGCGTTTGAGCCAGAAACACGCGACACGTGCCTTTGCCTGCGCCGCCTGCCCGCTGCTTGCGCCAGCTCTGTTCAGCTGCTTGAAGGGTGCACGGCAGTGACTGGCACCATCTGGAACGGCCTGCCCTGCCCTGCAGTGTGCTGTGTGGGACAGCACATGCCCTCTGCCACAGCAGGCCTGCCTGCGCCGCACCTCTGCGCGCCGCTGACATGTGCCTGCAGCAGCAGCCCCAGGGGCTCCTGAGGGTGCTCAGCCACCCAACTGGCTGCAGACATGCCCAGCATGGCATCATCTGGCACACCCATCACGCGGAAGCACTCTGCAAAGCCTGCGGACAGCGGGTGACACAGTAACATGTCAGTCACACACATACTAACAAGTGTTGGTCACGCCATGCCCAGCAGGGCGTCACCGGGACTGGCACCCCCACTGCCTACGTACAGTCAACAGCAGCAGCAGCGGCAGCAGCAGCAGCGCCAGCGCCGCGTCTCACCGAGTGCGAAGCCCTTGACGGCCACCTCCCGCAGCTGTGGGCTGCGCAGCACCAGGTTGCGCACCATGGCCTCCAGCCCAGCGTCACGCAGCAGGTAGCCCTTCAGGTAGGGGCGCACAGCACGCGAGTCCTGGAGCAGCACCAGCGGCGGCGGCGGCAGCAGCAGGACATGTGGCGCCGAGGCAGCTGCAGGACGTGTGGGGCCGAGGCAGCTGCAGGACGTGTAGGGCCGAGGCAGCTGCAGGACATGTAGGGCCAAGGCAGCTGCAGGACATGTGGGGCCGAGGCAGCTGCAGGACGTGTGGGGCCAAGGCAGCTGCAGGACATGTGGGGCCGAGGCAGCTGCAGGACGTGTGGGGCCGAGGCAGCTGCAGGACATGTGGCGCCAAGGCAGCTGCAGGACATGTGGGGCCGAGGCAGCTGCAGGACGTGTGGGGCCAAGGCAGCTGCAGGACATGTGGGGCCGAGGCAGCTGCAGGACGTGTGGGGCCGAGGCAGCTGCAGGACATGTGGCGCCAAGGCAGCTGCAGGACATGTGGGGCCGAGGCAGCTGCAGGACGTGTGGGGCCAAGGCAGCTGCAGGACATGTGGCGCCAAGGCAGCTGCAGGACGTGTGGGGCCAAGGCAGCTGCATCATCCGTCATGCGGCACTATTGCTCTGGTTGCTGCATTCCAAATGCTAAGCAGACAGCGCCATCATCTGTATCAGGTGCGTTGAGGCAGGCTGGAGGGCTGGAGGCAAGCCACGTGCCGCCCCAGCAGGTGATACAGTGATACCTGGTGCATAGTGCTGCCTGTGCTGCTGGGGTTGCTGCTGCTGCTGCAGCAGCACATACCTGCAACCTCATCAGCTCAAGCACAGGGAAGTTTTCTTCTTCAAGTGCGGGCTTGGCATACACCAGCTTGCCGTTCCTGCCCACTCCACAGCGCCTGGCTATGCCATCAATCACGCAGTCTGGGATGCCATCACCCTCAAAGAGCTGCAGCACTTTGGCTTTCACTGCTGCGGATGGTGGACCTGCAAGCGTCGACAGCAGTGTATTTGTACACGTTTTATTTCGCGGCGCTAGTGCGAGGAGCAGCAGCAGCAGCAGCAGCAGCAGCAGCAGCACCACCAGCAGCAGCAGCAGCAGCAACCGTAATACCAGCAAGAGTGCAAGCTGCACAATGGCTGTGCAGGGGTGATAGCAGAACAGAAGAAGCGTCAATAATGCTGAACAAACGCTCAGACTCGCACCAGGCATCATCATTTCCATAATCTCTCACGAGAGTCACCGAAGCGTCCAGCCGAACTTGCTCGGGCTCTGGTTGCAGCGGGTAACACGGTCTAGCTTGGCTTGATATTTGAAGGTAAGTTTTCCCCTGCTGATGCACCGCGTGGTGATGGACCTGTGGTGACATTGTGCCTATCAAGCGTGAAGACGTGCTGTCAGTGATCATCACTGAGTGATGACAGGGTGCCGCCTTTAATTTCCGGGTCCGATACTATTAGACAATCAGGCAGTGCAACAAGACAATCTCTTTTGCCAATGTAGTCACACCATGGTGAGGGTCAACTGCTGCAAAGATGCGAATTCGCCATGGTGTAACTACACGTAACATTCGATTTAACGAACGCCACGGGACCTCCAGAATAGTTCGTTAAATCAGCGTGTTCGTTAAACTGAACACGGCCTTAAACGACCTGTTACGGGCTGCTCAGCGCCCAGACAGTCATCCCAGGTTGTTACATGCCTTTATCTCTCCCACCCACACCGAATGAACGCCGCTACCAGCATACAGCAGCACATGTACACCACCAAGCCTAGAGCACAATGTGCTCGTGCAGGAAGCCCACTAGCTAGTGGGCTTCCTGCACGAGCTATAGCAAGGCATCAACCGGTTGAGGTACCTCACGTGAGGCACCTCACGGTGCACCCAGCCCCTGCCAGGCAACTGGGACCTACTCCTGGGCTGCTGCTGCTGCTACATTAGGGTCTGCTGCTGCTGGTGGTGGTGGTGGTGGTGGTGCTGCTGCTGCTGCTGCCGCTGCTGCTGGGTCTGCTGCGGCTGCAGGGACCATGAACTGTCTGATGTGGGCATCTGCTGTGCAGTTAACTGCAGCAACGTTGCTGATCACCACCCTTGACAAACGATCAGCCAGCCGGCTGGCAGAGGACACGAACAGTGCAAAACACAGCAAAACCTCCAAACCGACCGCTCTTTGTTTACCGAACTCCAGTGATAGATCAGGGGTTTGGGGTTCGGTGTTCGGTAACCTGAGTTCGCTAAACAGGAGGGTGTTTTGCCCTGTTTTGCCCTGGAGCAACACCGGGGAACACTAATATGTTCGTTAAATAGCCCTTGTTCGTGGTTCGTTAAATCGAATGTTACGTGTACACAGTCAGAGGAAGTTTCAAAACTTCGTTGTGCAGATTTGCACGAATTCTTTATACACTTGCCAAAGCACGATGCAACAAATGCGTCTTGCATTAATATGAAATGTTAAATCATTGCAACATGCTAGCTTGTATGAAGCAGCAGCACTGAAATGCGGCAAGGGGCCTCGAGCAAGGTGTAGAACTGCTTAGCAAAGTCACCATTCCTTCGTCATGCACGCACTGCACGCAAGCAGGCTAGCTTGAATGCAGCAGCAGAACTGTGACCTAGCAGGAAAACAAAGCAAGGAAAAGCAGAGCCCATGTATTTGAAGATGACGCTGGTGAGAAACACATGCTGCACACACTGGCACGCCACATTGTATCACTCAGTCAGGCCTGCAGGGTTGTAATATAGAAGCACCAGCACTCTCAACCTTATCGACAAGCTGATGCTATGGCTTGAATGGGTAATATGATGATGATGATAACCTTATCGACAAGCGAAGTAAGGAAAAGCAGAGTCACCCTCACCATACAAGCTGCATGGGCATCTGTCAGCAAGGCGGGGTCCACCCACTGTACTGTTATTTGGATGCACGGTTGAGCACGCTGAAAGCACAGGAGTCAAAGTGTCGTGTGAGCGGCCTTCCAGGTAGGCCCTATGTATCGAAATACATCAGTAGGTTACGGTGCATTACTGCCCCTGCTACATGCCCACACAGCATCAACTGACACGACTAGTTCGTGTCAATACAGTGTAATTGTATTGCATGAATAGCCCCGGCAACAAGGCATATACCAAATCATTGATGTTTGAGATGTACGTGGCCAACCACATCAATGGCACCCGTGCCTGTCATCACCAGCAAAGCGGTCTAGTGTGCTGAGCTACATCATCAACGCGCAATTCGCCGCAATAACACGGCTGCCATTCCCTTCAGTGCTGCAGGAAGCCCAGGGCCTGCAGCCCCTCCAGCACACCTGCAGCCACCGGTGCATGTGCTGCATACACCTTGGGGCCGTGCTGCTTGGCCTCGCCGTGCTGCTGCTGCTGCTGCTGCTGCTGCTGCTGGTGTGGGTGCGGATGTGGCTGCTGGTGTGGCTGGCTTGCCGCCCATGCCTTTACTTCTGGCGCACTGTTGCCCACGATGATGCTCAGGGCAGCCTGCAGCAGCAACCACACAGAGCAACGGTGAGCGATGAGATGAGGACAGTGCACCTTGGGTAGTTTGCAGCAAGGATCACAAGGGTTTGCGGCAATCAGCACATGCACTCGCACCGCGGCTGGTTGGCTGTGCCATGTGTGTTGATTGCAGCATCCACCCGCCAGCTGGAAGCGCAATCACAACCACAGCAACCACCAGTTGATCACAGACACCTCACCAAGCCTATATATATCCGCAAGAGCTTGATCACTTGAGCACACAGCATTGCTGCCTGAACATGGTGTACATGCCGACGCCAATTCCATAATCAGACCCTGGCGTACTGGTTGTGCAAGGCCCACCTGTTTCAACATAAGCAGGTCATTGGCGGAGTCGCCCGCAGCAACTGTGGACGCTGCATCAAAGCTGTAGCGGTGCATGACGTGCAGCATGGCTGAGCCCTTGCCTGCATGCTGCGGCAGCAGGTCGATGAACCTCCAGGGCCCAGCTGCAGCAGCAACACACATGCAGCAGCAGTGGTGTGTGCAGCAGCAGCGATAGGGGGGGAAATAGAACGGGTGCCTGCAGCTGCCATGCATCATCAGCAGCCTGGTGACAAGGCACATGTCTACATCACCCCAGGCTGCACCTGTTGCTTGCAGCGTTATGCCAATGCCACCATCGCATGCAGGGGTAAATCATTGCAGCTGCTGAACCGGCACGAGCTCGTGCCCCTTGCGAAAACATGTCATCGTCAACATCATTGATCCATTCAAGCCATAACAATCACGCTATTGACTCCTCGCCCCACAGAAGCAGAAGGAAGCATTTGACTGAATTTTGAGGATGTCAAAAATGAATGCTCCTCACCGCTGTTGCCCTCTATCACGATGGCCTGCAGCCCTGCCTGCTGCAGGCGCTGCTGCAGCAGCGGCAGCAGCTGCAGCTGCAGATCCGCCTTGTAGAGCACCGTCAGCTTATGCTCGTGCATCTCAACGGCTTCACGGTACACCACACTGCACGGGGGCGGTACAGAGAGAATGCATTTGACGAAGGAGCGACATGGCATAGAGCAGCAGACAGGCAGAGCTGAGCCACTTGCTGATGCACAGTTGGTGTATGGAGCCCATGCCCTCAACAAGCTGGCTGGATCTGGACTTCAGTCTTTGCTGTGTCAGCTGGTGTGAGGGCATCCTGACGCCTGAGCTGCTGTGTGATTGCCCGCGCCAAACGAATGCATGGTGCTGCACATGCTAACTGCAGTTGCAGTTGCAGTAGCCAAGCACACCTGCTGGCGCCGAAGCGTTTGACCACTGCATCCATGGCTGCCTTGGCTGCCGCGCTGTCCCAGCCCTCATTCATGCGCGCTGTCCAGGCGGCATCTTCCTGCCAGCCTGCAACAAAAGCAGCAGCAGCAGCACAGGGTGGCAGCAGCGCTGGTGATGAGGCAGCCCCTGCGCAGCGGTGCAAGCACCTGTAGGTGCATGCAAATGTGCAGGGCAGGCAGCTGCTCATCGCGCGCGCGCGGCCATGCCGCTGCAACAAACGGCCGCATGTGCTGACACCACAGCTGCTGAGCATACATGCATGCACTGCTGACTGACACACACGGCCCGATTGTTCTTGCACAGCTTCATCACCTTGCGCTGTGTTGAGGTGGATGCGTGTGCCCACGCCTGTGACGACTGCATCAGGCTGCGGCATCAGCCGCGCACCCTGGCCTGCCCACGCCTCCTCAAACAGCGGCAGCGTCCTGCAAGCCAATGGGTGTTGCAAACACACAGAGCACATGCTGCCATGTTGGCACCTCAGAGTTGCCGCGTACAGACATAGCGCAGGAGTCTTAGTTGCCTGGAGCATGCAGAATCCTGGGAGCACCTCCTACAGCGGCAGCGGCCTGCAACTGACATGATGAGCTGGCCATCTCATGTTCAGGAAGCGGGCTACGGCTGCATGCATGTTGCGGGCATGGCGCCCAAGGCTCTTAGCTGCAGTGCCTCCTGCAAGATGAGTGGCACAACAAAGTGCGGTGCCTTGGATGAAGTCAGCAGGCATAGCCTGTGGAGGGGCGCAACTCGACACACCCGAACACACGGGAGTCTCTTAAACAGGCAATTTCAGTTGACTTTAAGCAGCAGCAGCAGCAGCAGCAGCAGCAGCAGCAGCAGCAGCAGCAGCAGGTGCCTGCCTGCCTTCCGACTCATGACGCTAACCTGCCTTGTTGTTGAAGGTTTGCAGGATAGATAGCACACGTCCAAAGCACAACTGAGCAACTGCAGCACTCCATGGCTGTAATACCCTACCTGCCTGTGTTGATGACAAACTTGCAGGACATGCCCAGCGACCTGCTGCGGTTCCATACCTCCTTGAATGCAGCAGCAGCTTGCTCGTGCTGGGGCTGCTGTGGCAGCTTGCAGGGCAGCAGCGTGTCGTCCAGGTCAGACACCAGCAGCAGAGGCCGACTCAGGCGGACACCTGCATGCGGTGCAGTAGCCAAGTGATCACTCATCATGATGCTTGTGAACTGTGGAGCATTAGAATGTTGTCCAGGTCGCACAAGCAGCAGCTGCAGCGGTTGGCATGTGGTTTCTGCTTGCCCCCAGGCAGTGCGCACTACTTTCTAGAGAAACACAATGCAACACCGAGGCTTGCTCAGCGGTACTAAGTCCTGCAGGCACACCTTTCTGTTGGATCATACTCTACAATAGAAACAGATGCGTCGGTTTGCTGGTGTTCTGCTGCATGCAGAACTTGCTGTCGCACCGTGAGTGGCTCACCAACGGCAGTGGCTGGCATGATGGCAGCTGCCGCTGTTCGGAGCGCTGCTTGTTCTGTGATTGGCGCCGTCGGATGCTGCCCATCAGCAGCACACCGTGACATCTTGGCGCGGTGCAGCTTAGAAGCTGGTGTAGAGCTGAAATGCCTTTCTGGTATGGTGCGCCTGTGCATCAGCAGGGGGTGGTGGCAGGAGCAGATGATCCTGTACATTCAGTGCAGGGTGATGAGGCTCCTGAGGACTGGGTGAAACGTGCACGTTTCCGGTAACCACAGTGCGTGGTCGAACACTTCAAGGGGTTGTCGTCACTCCGAAACCCCAGTTGCCCGTGTCGAGGAATCTTGTAACTGGCGCCCCATCGTTGCCGTGGCTGTGTTCTATGTGTTCTGTTCTGGTGCATTTGCGCTGGCAGATCATATGATCAGCTGCTTAAGAACAGAACCTTGGTAGTGCTGCTACAGCAACTGGCAAGTGCTCGTGTGCTCCTCCTCCTGTGCTTCATCGTTCAGGCCACCAACATGAAGCTTTTTGGCATAGCCTGTTTGGCTGCGATGCTGGTGTGTGGCAGCTGCCAGCTAGCTGGGAGTGACATCCGGTGAGTGCTGCACTGCTGCGCTGAGCAATGCAGCACCGCTGCATGATGCATTTAGTGCATGCAACAAAACATATACAGGCCAAACATAACATGACAACCAGCTGGCTGTTACACGCCATTCTGTTCTCTTGCCCAACAAACACACCCTCCATGCTGACAGGTTCATAGATCACTCGTACAGAAAGTACATGGGCAAACGTGGGAGCAAAACCCATCCATGGAAAGATGGCTTTGACGTGTTCACCAAAAGGGGCTACCAGATGGTGCCCTTGCTGGTGAGCTGGCAGCTCCTGTTGTGATGCATCAAGCCAGCAAAACAGTTCTTCTTGCGGCATACTGCCGCAGCAGGGTGTGCTCCAGCCATGCATGCCCACCAGCTCATGGGCTGCATACGCTTGCAGCTGCTCAAGCAGCAGTTTAAAGCCACAGCAATGCCTCAACGTGCAGCACCATGCCCATGAAACACTAGTAGCACTAAAGGAGTATGCATGTAGTGCCATTTACTTGGCAGCTTTTTCTTCATGTCAAGCGTGTGCTGCTGCTGCGCAACTCCTCCTGTGCCTGCAGGGTAACCTGTCTGACGCCCCAGTGACCACCATCCCCACCACCCTCGGCCAAGTGGCCCTCTCTGCAGACACACCATTCATCCTGCAGGACTTTGCAGCAGCATACGGCATCGCAACCATCTGGCCCTACTGCGAGTCCACTAAAAAGTGTCTAGTCTACAGCCAGCCCACAGCCCCGGCTCTCAAAGAGGCCATAACACTGACCCTGCCGCCTGGTGTCAGTGCTGTTGACATGTACATCGATGCGGCAATCGACTGCGTCACCACGTTGAGGGCGTTGGTCTCGTGCAAGCTGACTGCGCAGCCGGGGGATGTGCGGGTGAAGGTGAAGGTCAGCAGCATCTGCTCATCGCCAGATGTCGGCAAGTGAGTGGGACGCCCGAAGCTGCGGCTGGCGCACTTGTGCGCAATTTGGGGTGCCCCAATTGCAGCGGGCAGCAGCTGGTTAATGCAGTCAGCCATAAAGGACATATATATTCACCATTTATGGTGTTTATGCCAGCAAAGCTGTCCCTTCTTTGGGTGGGCTGTGCTGGGTGGGTTCTTGGTTTAGGGTTTTGATCTGGCAGTGGCACTGCCACAGCTGGTGATTTATGCTTCGCTTACCGCAGGGCTCTTTATGTTCCTGTTTTGTCGCTTCGCGACAAACAGTCTGCCGCTTCGCGGCAGTGGTAGACGCTTCAATGGCTTCCGCTGAAGAGATGCAAGCTGAAATCACGGCACTCAAGAACGAAATTGCACGCTTGAGTACGCGTATAGAGGACAGAGCCTCTTCGAGTCGGGCGTCTGAGCCTCCTGTTGTCGTGCCCCCTGCTAGCGCCAACGTGATTCTGCCTTCTGCCGTTGGCGACATACCACACGTGAAGGATAACCCAGTTCCACGCTTGGCGAACGCTCCAATAACCCCTACGCTTTTAGATCTGCGCATGGACCGGGGCTTCGTAGCCGTGAGTCAGGGGGGCAGTGCATCCATGCAGTATGAGTACCGCTGGTCAGCAAGTGCCTTCAGCTATCTAAAGGACGTAGTGGCAGAGCAGGAGCGCATCATCCCAGCAGTGCAGGACGACGCGCAGCGCAAGGCCTTCGCGGTCCTGCAAGTGCAGTTCAAAGGCGTGCTGGGACTGATGGAGAAGCGGCTGGATTATCTGAAGCTCTTTGGCGAGCACAGATCCAGTGAGCCGGGTCTGGTCGCAGCGGTGGAGAACGCGATTGCTGGCACAGCTGACCTGCCTGTCACTTCCAGTTCTGTGCTGGATGCCGTGGCGAGTTACAGGGACAAGAAGACCTCCACTGCTATCAAGCAGGGGGCTTCTAATGACTACAACCTGTCAGGGCAGGGGCGCGGCAGCGGCCGTGGCCGTCGAGGCCGGCTGGGCCAGCAGCAGCAGCAGCAGGGGGGCAGGCACCCTTACAACACCCGCCATTCGTCGCAGGCTGCCGAGGGAGCAGCCGGTGAGCACTAGGGGTATGTGGAGAAGGTTGCAGGGTTTGGCAGAGCGGTGGGAGGCTTTGGGTGCAGATCCTGAGCTTGTGCAGGCCTTGAGGCATGGGGTTGTTCCAGAGTTTGATCAGACGCCCCAGCCCTACGATATCGGGGGGCTGTGGTTGCATGGTGAGCAGTTGTCGTCGTGGGAGGCGCTGCGTGATCATTATCTGAGCATCGAGGCTATCAAGGTTGTTGACTCACTCGATTGGTGCAACTTTGCGTTTCTTGTGCCTAAGCAGTCAGGGGGTTACAGGCTGGCGGTTGACTGTCGGCCTTGCAACTCATGTGGCCCAGAGTATCCCACTGTCTATGACCATCTGTACACCCTGCGTGAGGCTATCCAGCCCCACGATAGCATGAGTACGTTTGATTTGGCAGATGGCTACTTTCACATGTTCATTCACCCTGATTACCAAAAATACTTTGGGTTCAAGGTGCAGGGTGTGTGCTATCAGATGGTGGCACTACCGTTTGGCTGGAGTGGTTCACCAGCCTGGTTCATGAGGCTCAGTCGGCAGATTGGGGCTTGGTTAGCAGATCCCCCTGCGCTGCCTGTGGAGGGGGGTATGGTCAGCAGTGCGCCAATTCGTCACCGCATTTTCCTTGATGATTTTCTGCTGCTGTTTGCCCCAGGCACCAACGGCCCAGGCGGGGTAGCATATGCGAAGGCACTGCTGACCTACTTGGGCTTGAAAGCTAACGAAAAGAAATCTTCCTGGGAGCTTGAGACTCGCAAGCTGCACTTGGGTCTGTGGGTAGATACTGCAAGTGGTGTTTTCTCTATTCCGGATGACAGAATTAGTAAGATCAAAGCGTGTGCTCGTGCGGTGCTATCAGAGGTCAGCAGGTCAGCGCGCTGGGTACCTGCCCGGCTAGTAGCGCGGCTGGCGGGCCTGTCTGTTTGTGTTTCTCTTGCGTTCAGTGGTGCTAAATTCTTTGCCCGTGAGCTGTATGCAGCATTGAAGGGCAAAGGCAGCTGGGCTGACAAGGTGAAGCTCAGCAACCAGGCAGTGCGTGACGTGAAGTTGCTGGCAGCCTTTCCTCGCCGCTGGAATGGCAGTTGTATTTGGCCCCCAACAGCGTCGCGTGTTGTGATCACGGATGCTTCAGATGAGGGTTGGGGCGCTATTGTGCAAGCAGGGTCCCAGGTTTTGCAGCGGCAGGGACGTTGGACCCCTGGCATGCGGCGCAAGCACATCATGGTCAGGGAGCTAGCAGCAGTTCGTTTGGCTTTGCGCGCTGCGCGGCCTTTGCTGGAGCAGCAGGTTGTGGAGTGTGTGATTGATAATTCGGCTGCTTACTATGGCATCAAGCACTGGGCCTCTGCAAGCATTGACCTCATGCGGGTGCTGCGCAAGATCTTTTGGTTGTGTGATCGACAGCACATCACGCTGCTACCCAGGCTGGTCAAGTCTGAGGCCAATCCAGCAGATTCTTTGTCGCGTTTCAAGAGTGATGCGGAATGGCTGCTGGATGCACGCGTGTTTAGGCAGCTGGAGGCTTGGTACGGGCCCCACAGTGTTGACCTCTTTGCAGCTGCTGACAATGCTAAGCTGCCTAGGTTCTACAGCATGTTGGGGAGCGACGGAGCATTAGGGGCAAATGCTTTGCAGCAGTCTTGGGAAGGGGAAAATGCATACTGTGCGCCCCCCTGGGCTTACATCGGCCGGGTGCTGAAGAAGCTGCACTGCATGAGGCACGTGGCTTGCACCCTGCTCGTGCCCGACTTCCCTTCGTCCGCCTGGTATCCTGTGCTGCTCTCCCGTGCTAAGTCTGTCCGCTGCCTGCCGCTGGGTGCAATGTTCAGGCGAGGGACCAGGGGTTTGATACGCGCTAAATGGCCGCTGCTGGCGGTGCGGCTGGAGGGCTAGCTGACAGCAGTTTGTCTGGTGCTCAGGTGCTGGATTTGCTGAGTGAGCGGGCTAGGCCGCGGCGAGCAGCAGGTGCAGCGAGGTACAGCTGCGATGCGCGGGTTTCAGGCAGCCCATGGCTGCCATTGTGTGAGTGGGCAGTTGCCCGGTTGTATCCAGCAGCTGACGGTGCTGAGCATGGCGTGCTGCTCAGCGCGCTATGTCATGCGTTTGCAGATGGCACCTCGACTCAGTACATGTCCACGTTCCGTGTCTTTGCCGAGTTCTGCTGTGAGCATGATCTTGCCCGCTTCTCGCGAGGCAGTGCATTTGTTTGTGGCGAACCAGGCACACGCAGGTTCTGTAGGAGCCAGTTCGCTGGCCTGTATGGTGTCTGCCATCAACGGAGTGCACAACTTGCTGGGTCTTGCTGCGCCGGTTGTTACCAATGCGCAGCACAGGTTGTTCATGAGTGGCTTGGGACGTATTCTTGTACCAGCAGCCCCGGTGGTGGAGCGCCAGCCTGTTCTGGCTGGTATGATGGAACGTGCGTTGCTTGCGGTGGTGCCCTTGCATGCCAGCAGTGGGTCCGCCACTGCCCATGTGTCGCAGCTGCCGGTGGTCACAGTGCTGCTGGGCATGATGACCGGGCTGCGAGGGACTTCCCTGGCAAGTTTGACGGTTGGTGATCTGCAGGTCAGCAGCAGTAGCATTGTGCTGCGGGCGCAAGTGCTGAAACGGCGGTTGCAGCCGCGTTCGTTTTCAGATTGGGTGATTCCCCTACACCTGGGTGCTGTGCGTGGCCCAAATGGGGGCGATTTCTGGCTCCGTGTCTTTAGGCTGCTGTATGAGCATTCCTTCGCGCGGCGCACTTGGGCGCCTGCCAGGCCGCTGTTGGCCCCTTTGGGGTCCCCACGGCGCCAGTTGAGCGAAACTTTTGTGGATGACCAAGTGTCCAGCTTTGTACAGCAGTACGGTGCTGTGAGTTCTGTGGCTGGGTTCACTTCTCATTCTCTGCGCATTGGCGCTGTGTCGGCTATACTAATTAAGTTAGATCAGCATGTTGGCTTGAGCTTGCAATTGTCAAGCAGCGCTTGCAGCCACCTGCTTGGCTGCTGCGCCGTCAAGCTGAGCACAGTGGGTTGGTGCCCCCAAAGCAACTTGTACTCTGGTGCTTGGAGCAGTGCATTGAGCGAAACAATACAGTGGGTGGAGCCAGCATGCTTGCTTTAGATTCCAATGCAGTTTTGCATGAGATAGGCCGGGTCACTCTGCTTTGCCTTGCTGCATTTCAACAGCTGACTTAGAGTGCTGCTGCTGATTACAGCGGGGTGTTGTGCAGCATGCAGGTGCGTAGCTGGCAGCAGCGCCATTGATGAGGACAGCTATGCTGCATTGGCTGTTTGTGCGCAGCCGCCGTGCAGTTGTCATGGGCCGCCTTGGCTGGCTTGTCCCCAGGCATCGCAGTGGGTCATGCAGCAATGCTGGCCAACCTACCAGAATTACACCAAATACACTGTCGGCCTGCAATCCCTGCTGTGTGCGCTGCTGTGCAGGTATGTCGGTTTCTTGGACGAGTCCGGTGCCAGCATTGACAGCATCACCATACGCTGCAAGTCAACGTACCCCAATGCGCTGGCTCTGATGCGTATAGGCAAGAAGACGGAACAGGTGGCAGCTGCATGATTCATGCGGCCACCGCACATGCAGGACTCTGGTGCTACTCATTAAGCCGCCATACAAGGGGCCGCAGCCTTGCAGGAAGACCATTTTCTCCACGGTGGTGTCGTTGCTCCAGCACCTTGTTGTCTGGGCTGCATGCTTTGAATGAACACCAACAACGTGAAGTGATGTGTCATACAGGTCTTATGGTTGGGCAGGAAGCAACCGATGGTTTGCACTGCTCTATGTGTGTTGAACCATGTGCAGGTTGGGATGGATGTTTGGCATTAGTGTGACGCGTCACGACGTACGTCACTCAGTGTACATCGCATCAACCAGCACCCCTTTTGACATGCCACCTTAAGAAAGTTGTGCCTCCCCTGCACATGCATGCTCTTCTTCAAGCTTGTTACATGTGTAAAAATGCATATATCTTGTCACAGTCACTTTGCCAGCTTTGATTGCAGGCAGGCAGGCTAGGCAGCAAGAGGGCCCCTCTAAAGATCTGGTTGTACTGCACTTTTTCCATAAGACAAGCTCTGCAAGGCTTGCTAGGGTGAGTGCTGCTCGCTCTTGCATCCAGCGGCATGTGGCACGTTAGAAGCAGATTTGCATGTAAATTCTTAAGCCATGTAACCCAGACAGGCTGCAGCATGGCAGCAGCTAAACCCTCTCTCCAGGCACCTGTTGATGCTGCATGTTGGTGTGGCGACCTTCTCCAGTGACTGCTTCTCAGCCATGTATGTCGCCAGTGTACTTGCTTGGCAGCAAAAGTGCTGCATTTGCTGCATTGTGTTTTGTAATTTGCTTGTCTGCCACCCTTCACAATGCTTGGCAGCATCGCTTGCATGCATTGGTTACTCACCAGTCATGATGACTGCTGGTGTGGCTCAACGTTGAGCACTGCAGGATGGCAGCAGCCCTGCATGTTGCAGCTGCTGGACGCGGCATGCTGCTAATTTGATCGGTGCCTTCCAGGAGCGATCGAATGCAGATTGTGTCTACAGACGGGACACGTGGAATTGCAATTTGGACTTGGTCTGCTTGCTGTGCGAACCGTTGCGAAACCAATGCGCCGACCAGAAGGACGGTATCCCCAAGCAATGTCACACTCATACTCAATACAACTCAAGCAGCAACATGTTCAAAGCGCAGAGCGTTCTGTGCTAGCAGAATGTGCCGCCCGTTTCTGCTGAAACAGAAACCGCAGGCCCTACAACCGCGCTTGGATTCATGCATGCTCGAATAATAGTTGTTATGGCACGCATATGACACATGCGCGAAGCATGGCTAGAGCAGCAACCACCGAGGCTGCGCCGCAGATGTGCCGCGCAGGCGGTTACGTAACACAGTATACTGTGTTGCTCCTGCAGCCAGTCCTCCACGATGCTTGTCACCGCTTGCAGGTAGATTCCGCTCATACTAGCAGGTGATTGCATGCATTCTGCAGCCAAGGCGTCCCCGTGTGCTTGGTCGTCGTCACGAGGCACTCGCCTGCAGTACGACCAAGTGCTGCAACTATCAACAACGAGACAGCAAAACGTATAACTTACAAGCTGGTTACAGTTTTTATTATAATGTGGATTGCAATGCAGAGCCGCCCCTTTAACAACAGCAGCAGTGGTATGCTGCTGTTCCTGCTGCTGCTGATGCTTATGCGTCGAGTACAAAGACTCCGTGCGCACAGAATGGCACACTGTTACTGCATACTGTCATATCAAAAACATATTTGAAGCGCAGCGTGTTCTGTGCTAGCAGAATATGCCGCCCGTTTCTGCTACAACAGAAACTGCAGGCCGCATAAGCGCATATGGCTGCATGCATGCTCGGATAATGTTTTATTTAACGCATATGATACATGCATGATCTAATGGAGGAGCAGTAAACACCGAGGCTGCGCCGCAGGTGTGCCGTGCAGGCGGTTACTGCGTTGTTCCTGCAGCCAGCCAGCCAGCCACGATGCTTGAGATTGCTTGCACGAAAATTCCACTTATATCAGCACGTCTTTAAAAGCGTTTTGCAGCCAAGGCGTCCCCCTGTGTCAGGGTCGTCGGAGCGAAGCACTCGCCTGCAGCATGACAAAGTGCCGCAGCTGTTACCACGAGAAAGCAACACACAAACCTTGCAAACCATTTACATCCCAAAACATGATGCGCAGTACTCAGCATTGCGAGGGACGCAGAGCTGCTCGTCAACAACAGCAACAGTACTAGTAATGGTGGGATGCTGCTGCTGCTCAGCAGCCGGTGCTGATGCTGATTTGCTCCTACACAAGGTTTACGCCATCACACAAAGGCCAGGTACATGCCTGCACCTGATCTCAACGACAACGTTCGATGCCATGCTGCTCAGCCAACACGTTGCGTTGTGCAGCGCACATGGCAAGTACACGCACTACGCTTGAGCCCAACCCTGAAGACGCACTTGAGCCCAACCCTGAAGACGCACTTGTGATAACCCAAGTATGCAACTCCATGCCTTGCTGTGGGTTGCACTGGTATATGTGCGCCAGTCACGCATGCTGGCATATGGGTGGTACAAGGTGGAGTAATTTGATACGGCTTGCATCACATGCCCAGGTGAGCTGTACAAGTACCTGTCCTGTAACGTGTGCTGAGCTTTAGCCCTCAGGGCTGATGATCTGTGATCTGCACACTGCGCCTATCATAGGCCCTGCACTGACAG
The DNA here is from genome assembly GCA_014080715.1 of Scenedesmus sp. NREL 46B-D3. Taxonomy (NCBI): domain Eukaryota; kingdom Viridiplantae; phylum Chlorophyta; class Chlorophyceae; order Sphaeropleales; family Scenedesmaceae; genus Scenedesmus; species Scenedesmus sp. NREL 46B-D3. The sequence continues at coordinate 412,254 of JACERP010000045.1, read as the reverse complement.
TGTATGGCACACATTTTGCTGCCCCTGCTATGCAAGCTGTGAGTGAAGTCCATGCAGCACCATGTTCACAGGCCATGCATGACCTGTCATACTGTGCCACATGCTCCAGTATGTACAAATGCACAGCACTGTCAAGTTGGCGTCACCCAAATGGAAGCTGTGGCCGCATATGCAGACACAAGGGACCAGCAGACAAGTCATTGAGTCTGTTGCCAAGAGGCACCCATGCCGTTAGCCGCACGTGTGTGGGAGCACCAGCCAGCAGCTAGGGAGGCAAGTGCTGCAAACTGTCTTGGCAAGGAAGCTGTTACTGCTGCTGCCCGCTGCCACCAGCACAACTGCATCATCAACGACATCAGATGCAAAGCAGTTTGTGCGAACGCATGGCACCGCAAGAAATCACAAAACACCACTGCATGCAACACTGCAATCGCATACGGCACGCACTGTGGCACACCGCCGCCAGGCACACTCACTGCATCAAAGAGACACACATGCTTGCACCGCAGCAACAGCAGCACCTGCTGCTGGCGTGGCTGCAGCAGTTTGTACACAGGTTAGCTGCTGACGCCAGCAATGCGCATCAGCTGCTGCTGGCCAGCGCCAGCTTGCAGAGCTTGGCCAGCATGCCGCTCATCTGCAGCCTGCTGTTCACGCCGTCGCCGATGCGCATGTGCGTGAAGCCGATCTCTCGCAGGAACTCCAGCTTCAGAAACTCGTCATGCCGTCTGCGTTCCGCGCCACCTGCATGCCGATGCACAGCAGAAACAGGTTGCAAGTCATGTCGACCATGTGAGCAAGCGCAGCGCATCTGCGTACACCCGCATACATGCGACAATCAGCTGGTTAGCGGCGGTTCTGCGCACCGCTGCAGTTCCTTATGTTTGAGCCAAGCGGGCGCCAACTGTGGAAGGCGCAAGGCAAGCGAGGGCCCGTTCCTCAACAAAAGCAGAGTCAATGTGGCCCAGCGTAGCATCACACTGGGCAGGCACTGCAAAAGAGCAGGGCAGCAGAGCAGCTTCAGCAGCAGCACAGCAGCACCTGACCAGCATGCGGCCCCGCACAAAAAAACTGGCAGGTCTGCACCAGCGCCACCCCCCATGCTGCAGCAGCGCCGCTGGGTACGCACCCTGTATACTGTGGTGATGATGTCGATTGGGCTGTAGCCCATATCGCACAGCGCTTTCATGCCCTTGTAGGCCTCTGCCAGGTTGGCGGCCGCGCAGTCGGCCAGCATGCTGCGCACCAGCACGGGGTGCGGCTGGTCGCACACCTTGAACACGGCGTCCGCGGTGATGTCGCCAAAGCCTGTGTGGGTCGCCTGCAGCACACATCACGCAGGAGAGGCGCGCGCTCGTCACACGCATGTGCGACGCAGATATGTGGCGCAGATGTGTGATGCAGATGTGTGACACAGCTGTCACGCAAGCCATCCCATGTGCGTTCTAGCTGCTAGCTAGTGGGTGCGTGTGTTGTCGTAATAAAGTAAATAAATGAAATCTAAATTTCAAAAGCGTATCAGCGTAGAGATGCGCTTGCTGCCTGCTGTGTGTGAAAGACCTTCAGGCTGAACACCTCAAGGCACGTTGTTCCTTGCATGCGGCATCACTCTTTGCGCAAGCAGCTGGCAGGCTGGCAGCCTGTCACGGGCTGGCCCAAGGCGCAGCCCCGCACCTGCAGGTTGTTGAGCGCCTGGCGCATGTCGCCGTCGGCCGTGAAGATGATCGCCTCCAGGCCGTCCTTGGCGGTGGTCAGGCCCTCCTTGCCGATCACCTGCACGGCAGCACGCAGCTTGAGTGATGCAGCTGGACCCAAAAACAACGCACGTGTGCTGACATTGGAAACACTGCCAAAGGCGTGTGCATGGCGACACCCTCATGCTGCTTTAGCACCACGGGGCGGCAGGCGTCATCTGAAAAAGTGCGCTTGCACCACACGTCACTCCTGCGTGTGCTGGCGCGACATACAGCAGCCTGCAGCTGCTGGTGCCCTCACCACTTGCAGGCGTGCCAGGATGTCTACGTCAGACACCTTGGTGAAGCGCACAATGGCACAGCGACTCTGGATGGGCTCAATCACCTGCGCAGCAGCAGCAGCAGCAGCAGCAGGAGCAACACAACACAGTGAGCAATGCACAGCCGCGCTGCAACAGACACCTTTCGTTGCCTGTGGGGCGCCCCTGCGCTATGTACAGCTGTACAGCTGCAAGCAGGCCCATCAGTTCAGCCATCCAAGGAACGCTGCAAGGCAGCAGCCTTGGCGACAGGCACAAGGTGCAGTGGCTTCTTTTGGTAGCAGCGCACTGCCTGCGGTGCCCGCGGCGGCCTCACCTTGGTGCTGGTGTTGCATGCCAGCGCGAAGCGTGTCGTGTTGCTGTAGATCTCCATCGTGCGGCGCAGCGCCTGCTGCGCACCCGACGTCATGCTGCAGCACACCAACCAGGCCACCGCAGCAACATGCGGCAATACTACTCACACGGCGCCTGCGGGAAGCATGTGGCTGCAACGCCGCGAGGCATGCCAGCACAGTCCTGCTGCTGGCGACGGGGAAGGCGTGGAGGCTGATTAGCCTGCATCCGAACAGCTGCCGCCGAAGGCACAGGCGCTGCCTGCTGTCAGGGTGCAGCTGATGGCGAGGGGCAGGCAGACGGCTGCGCGCACCTGTCAGCCTCGTCCAGGATGACCATTTTGTGCCGGCCTGGCGGCAGCGTCACCTTTTTCTGCGCAAACATCTTGATCTTGTTGCGCACCACGTCGATACCCCTGCAGCAGAGCAGTGGCAGGGGCCGCACGGTGCGGATGTCAGTGGGCCAGCTGCTGCAAGCTGGCTGCCAGCTGGCTGCAATGCAGCCAGTCCAAGGCATCCAGCTTACGCATGCAATGCTGGCAAACAGTACCCAGGGTTCGTTGGAGCGCTGCCGCTGGACCAATAGCGACTGCACATCATGCTGCTTTTGCTGCTGCTGCTGCTGCTGCTGCCGCTGCTGCTTGATGACAGGCAGCCAGCCGAGCCTGCTGACCAAGGCACCCCTCCCCAGCAGCGATGTCCGTTTAAATTTTCATAAGGCGCAAAAAGGTGCGTCTGTCCCTGCCTGTGCACTGCGTCCAGCCTGTATGCACAGCTGATGATGGTGTGAGCGCGAGCGCTTGCTGTGCCGCAGGACATCCCGCTGCCCTGAGCTGCGCGGCACTTTGCCGCCGAGTCTGCCGGCATGCTGCCACTAGCTCGAGCCTGCCCCAGGCTGCTGCTGTGCACCAGCTGCGCCAGCCTTGCAGCCCCTTGATTGCTGCGGTCTGCTGTGCCTTGCCGTGCTGCTGCGCACTGCACATCGCTGCGCTCGCTGGCAGTTGCTGACCTGTCGTCAGACGCGTTCAGCTCCAGCACTGCGTCCTTGAGGCTGGGCCCCAGCAGCTGCCGCGCAACTGCAAGTATGCTGGTCGTCTTGCCTGTGCCTGGCGGCCCCTGCAGCAGCAGCACACACCACCACCAGTCACAGCAGACACAGCAGAGAGGACAAACCATCAGGCAACAACGCATGATGCGCTGCAGGTGTACTGGTTGTCTTGCATGTCATGCCCAGCAGGCTTGACCCCGCAGCACCCCAATGGCAAGCACAGCAGCAGCACCGAAGCCTTATGCCGCTGGGTTCGGCCTCAACACAATCGCCGCTACTGCGTACAACTCGTCCACAGCGGTGTTGTCTCCCTCACATAGCTGCAGGGCGCGCTGCAGTGGGAAGTGTCCTGGTTCCTGCGCTGCTAATGGCATGCATGCTGCTGCCCAACAAAGTGACGTGCCTGGTTGGAGTCTTGAGTGCGTGCTTGCTGCTGATCAAAGGTAGCTGTGGTGACCGTTGCTGCTTGCGGCGCAGTCTGCCTGCACGCCTACGCTGCCCCTGCTGCACAAGCTGCCGGCAGTGGTGCTGATGAAGACTTACAAGCTACTGTCATATTGCCGGATCCCTGCTAGGCCGTTGCAGCTGGAACCAGCTGCTCACCGACAGGATGATGTTTGGCATGTTGCCCTCTTCTGCAATGACCTGCAGCCTGGCAACAGCATCTACATTGCCCACCACATCTCGTACGTACTGCGGCCGATACTTTTCAACCTGCAGCAGCGCAAGCGGCACAACTCAAATGGTTACGTGCGCATGAGGTAGTGCGGTCACTGGGTGTTGTGTGTTGCGTGCGTGTGAGTGAACACCGCATGTATGCAGCACAGCTGTGCAGCGGCTACATAGGATTGCACTGCATATGCAAAGATGCCACAGTGACATGATTGAGTTTGAGTTTTTGAGGCCATGAGTGTGCTGCAGCTCTACCGAGTGTGCTTACCCATGGTAGTTCATACGTCCGTGCTGCTGGTGCTTGCTGCTGATCCTTTGCAGGCTGCTTGTCTACCTCCATCGCCTGTTCGCCTGCTTCAGGCATGGCTGCTGAGTTGGAAAATGGCAGCTGATCAGGGCAGACGTCCTATGCAGCAATGGGAAAGCACCAAGTGTATTCAAACAGCAAGCCCGCCCTCAATGGCGATCTAGATGGATGTGCAAAACCACGACCAGGCGCTACTACATACATTAGTTAATATTAGGTTGCACATGACGTCTTTGCTACGGCACGGTAGTGCCGAAAATATTCAGGGCTGTCCGGAAAACTGTCACTCGTTGACAGGTGGGATGTCATTGCTCTTGACGCTCCAGTCATGGCTGCAATCAAGACTTCATTCCACCTTGTCGTTTGTTCTTATTTTTTTGGAATGCCAACCCGTGACAATCGCCCTCAGCATCAGTTCCACAACTGTGGGTTGCGCACTGCCGCATCTACATCAATCGGCTTGCTGCTGCGCTGGTGTCAAGAACAATCATATTCTTGTGCCACCTATTCAGCTCTGGTCTGCTCATTGCTGCCTGCTGTCACCACGCAGCTGGCCTCTTATTTTGAATTCCCTCTTGTGCTAGCTCCATCAAGCTGCATGCAGAGGTGATGAAGAAGATCAAAGGCACTAAACTGTCGCAAGTGGTGCTGTTTGAGGACACTGACACCAGGGAGGTTCTGAAAGGTGACCTGTCAGCTCAGCAGCAGTAGCAGCAGCAGCAGAGGGGCTGCACACCAATGCACACCAGCACGTGCAGTCCACAGGAGTCACATTCGCGACTCCACACGCCACCGGTTGCTGTTCTGTCTTGTAGTTGACGATTGTGTGCTGATCAATCCAGAAGCGCCGTGTGGCTCAGGCCTCCCTTTTGTGAGTGACATGCCAAACAGCATGCATAGCGTCAATGCCTGCAGTAGCAACTGCTGCAGCAGCAGAAGCAGTAGCAGTAGAAGTGGACCTGCAGCAGCACACACATTTTAGCTTGAGGATACAACGCACCCTTTGACAGGGCAACAGCATACACACAACAACAATGCCCTGTGCCAGCATGTTGCCTGCGCAGGCAAAGCAAAGCCTGCTTGCAAGGGCAGGCAGCACACTGTGTAGTGTTGCCGCGTGCACGCGCAGCTGCTTCTCAATGACTTTCTTGCAGCAGCGCAGTGCTTTGACGCTTTCACAGGTGTCATGTCAACATGGCGCTGGTGAACACCAGCAGCTCCCCCCCCCCCCCCCGGGTCACACAAACAAAGCAAGTGCTTCATCGCGTAACGAGTCAATGGTAGCTTCTGTCTGCACGTGTAACTGGTGGGTCACTGCTGCGCCACCGTGTGACGTCACTGCTGCAGATCGGCAGGGTGGTGGCCATCATCAAACCTGAAGCGGCATACTGCAGCAGGCCGGAGGACAGGGATGTGCAGCTGCAGGTCAACTGGTTCTACAGGCCCGAGGAAGCAGTAGGAGGCAGGAAGGTGAGGTGGCGACTGGGGCCCGTCCACAGCAGCAGTGAGGCCAGAAGTCCAATCAGCTGTAGCAGCAGCAGCAGCAGCAGGGGTTAAAATACGGCAGTTGGTGCTACAGGCTTAGAGATGCAACAGGAAGCAGGAAAATGGGCAGCTTGGTTCTGGCCTGTAGCAGCAGCAGCAGCAGCAGCAGCAGCAGAGGCAGCAGTGGGCATGGATGAAGCGTCCCAGGATGGCAGCAGCAAGCAGCACGACGGCCACAGCTGTCAGCGCACAGGACAGCAGCAGCGCCTTGCCAGCAGCCGCCAGCCAAACCGGCACGCACACACTCGACGTGGCTGCCACGCGCCCAACACGCAGCTGCACCCGCCCACAGCCGTACCTGCATGGCTCTGCCTGCCGCCATCAGCAGCGCCTGTGCAGCAGGCCAGCCACCTTGATGCACGCCAGCATGCAGCATGTGTCGGCGACACGCAGGCGCTCCCCTCCCGCACGCGCCCCTGCAGGCCTTCCACGGCGAGAAGGAGCTGTTCCTGTCCGACCACCTGGACCAGTGCAGCGTGAAGACTGTGATGGCCAAGTGCCGCGTGCTGAGCCTGGCCCGCTACCAGGAGCTGGCACCCATAGAGGAGCACGACTTCTTCGCGCGCTTCACATACAGGGTGCGCAGCAGCAGCAGCGCTGTGCCAGCTGTGTGCAATGCAAGCAGTGTGAAGTTAGAACGTGACCGCAACGCAGCCAGCCCACGGCAATGCGGACCGAGCTGTGCACGCTGTTGGCCTACCGACGGCCCAGTTTGCCGCCTGCGATGCATGTGGGCAGCAGCATGCCCCGTGACCTGCCGCTGCTGTGCCTGCCGCCCGCAGCCCGCGCAGCGCGTGTTTGAGCCCCCCAAGGTCCCGGTGTTCTGTGTGTGCGAGATGCCGTACAACCCCGACAAGTTCATGGTGATGTGCGACCAGTGCACCGAATGGTGAGCGGCTGCCCGGCTGACTGACTGGCGGCTGGGATGCTGCTGCGCAAGCGCCTGCACAAGCACAACAGGAGGCGGCTGCTTGTAGTGCTCACACCTGGCTGTTGTCAGCTGCACCCCGCCTGTCTGCATGCCGCCAAGAGCAAGCTGGTGCATGTGGATGTGGATGTGCCGACAGTTCCGGGAGTCGCTGAGTTTGCTGCTGCTGCTGCTGCTGCAGGTACCACCCCGAGTGCCTGAAGACCAGCAGGAAGGCGCTGAGGAGCCAGAGCAACTGGCGCTGCCCAGACTGTGTGAAGCGCAGCGAGCTGCTGGCGGCGGCAGCAGCAGAAGCAGCAGCAGCAGCAGCAGCAGGAGGCGCAGCAGCGACAGACCCCAGCACAGCAGCTGCTTCGCCAGTGGACGACCCCATCGAGGAGGCAGGGCAGCAAGGGCTGCAGCAGCGAGGGCAGAAACGCAAGGCTGAGTGAGTCGGGATACCCTACGGAGCGTGGTTGGGGTTGGTGAGCCTGTGTACATAGCAAGGGCTGCAGCAGGAGGTTGCCACGCGTCTGTTGTGCATTTTGATGTCAGCTCGTCGCTGCCGGCCCAACATGCCTGTTGTGCGTGCACAACTGCTGGCGGCAGCAGTTGAGGTTGGATGTTGTGCGTGTGTACATGCTTTTTGTGCGACTGTGTGTGGCAGGTGCACAGTGTGCATGCTGCTGGTGGGTGTTGCGTGGGACATGCCCGGCAGGGTGCCTGTGATGTTGTTGGCGTTGAGGTTGACACCTGTAGACAACGGCTGCTGCATGCAGCTATGGGTGACAGGCGGGCATTGGCAGTGTTGCATGTGGAGCTCGTTGATGCCTACCACACAGAAGCCCCTCAGTAAGGGTTTACAGTAGGAGTTTGGTTTGCTGCCGTTGTCTTCTGGCAGAACCCCTCGTTTTCTAGAGTGGCCAGGTCTGTGCCTTGCCACCACTGCACGTGAGTTTTGGCAATTGTGTTGTGTTTGGCCACATCATGGCAGATATTCCATCAACTTGGTTGTATTGGTTGCAGATAAGCGCACATCACATAGCACAATGCAGCAATTGGTTGGCTGTGCACACCATGTACTTCCACTTCAAAAGGCATTGGCTGCTGAGATTCTACTAGGTGGCTGTGTACTCCGCTTGGAGTGGGTTTGTAAGACGGTGGTGCACAGTGCCAAGTTGCTTGCTGCGTATGCATGGCTCATTCATGTTGCGGTATGCTGCAAAAGTGCATTGCAGCTGTGGCAAGGCAGGCTGGCCATGTTACTGCGTGTTATTCGTGTCACATACCATGTTGTCAATTGACTCGTGCGTCCCATCGCGCGGTACAGAAGCTGCTGTTTTGACATGATATGGATCATAATTTCTGGTTATATTGTCTTGAACATATCGTCGAACCTGTTAACCTTGGACGATCATTCAGTCGTTTCGCCTCTCTGTCCGCATCATCACCTTACAGCAGTCTACGCTAACAATCCGCAAATTACTGTCGAAGCTGCTAGGTGATCAGCGCGACCGTCTAGAGCTGGGCGTATGGGCCGCCCCAAGAAGCTGCAGGACGCAAAGCACGGAGCCCCCCACTTCAAAGTTTTGAGTAATTGCATTGGGACGTTATCATCCGTGATATAACTGTTTTCGGGCGGCGATGGTCAATCGCAGCAGCATCCAGTAGGCTGTTGTACATCTTATCAGTTGCACGTTGCTGTGTCTGTGTCAAACAAGCAAGTTGTGCTTGTCTGCTGCAGTGAACGACTGCATCCTCTTTAAACCGGCACAAGGCAGCCTACCATACGTGAGCAAACAGCTTCTCAAACAGTAAGACATGCAGCAGGGCTCAGAGCTGCCCAAGTGGAAGGACGTTACCACTTTGCTGCAGCTAACGGCCACATCAGGCAGGCTGCTGCATGTTGTGCCGGGCCATACCGCAGCAGCTTCAGCAGCAGGGGCGAGTACAGTCTACAGGGCAGACAGTCTGCCTTTCAACCTCGGCACGTGCAAGTGCATTCACATACACATGCACCCTGCGTGCAGATCTAGGTCATGCCGGTCTGTGACTGCTGTATTTGCTTGTGCTTGTGCAGGTGGGCCGTGTGCTGCGCATCTGGCTAAACGGCTCCGTCAAAGCCAGCAGCGGCAATGGCGGCATCAGGCTGCAGGTCAACTGGTGCTACAGGCCAGAGGAGGCAGAGGGCGGCAGGAAGGTGCACAGTAGCAGCAACATGCAGAGCAGCTGCTACACATGCGCTGCAATGGCGTGGCTTGTAGCCAGCCAGTTCATCTGATCAAGTGGTGCATGGCGTCTTGGCAGTAGCTGCAGGGTACTGCTACACCCGTTGTTGCTAGGACGACTGCTGCTGCTGCTGCTGCTGCTGCTGCTGTTTCCTCTGCAGTCTTTCCACGGGCAGCAGGAGCTGCTCACCTCTGATCACGTTGACGATGGCATCCCCATTGGGTCCGTGCTGGGCTGCTGCCGTGTCCTTGATCTGGGGTGCAGGAGGCTGGGGCCCTGACTGAGGCAGACATCTACAGCAGGTACGTCTACAAGGTGAGGACAATCTAAGCATTGCGTGCTGCTTGTTACAGGCTTGGCGCATGTTGCCTGTTAGCAGACATTGGTAACCCTGGCTGTGCTGCCGGCCTGTCGATGCCATTGGCAACGTTGCCACAAGATCGCGGTGGTTTGTGCTGGCATGCAGAGCGGGGCGAAGACGTTTGAGCCGGAGATGGTGCCTGTACTGCCTGTGTGAGCTGCCCTTCAACCCTGGCAAGCCCATGACAGAGTGCAGCGTGTGGTCTGAGTGGTGAGCACTGCAACAGCAGCAGCAGCAGCAGCAGCAGCAGCAGCAGCAGCAGCAAAAGGAGCACAAGCAGTACTACGTACATACTCAATTAACTTAGAAGCAACCACAGCTGTTGTTGTTGTTGTTGTTGTTGTTGTTGTTGTTGTTGTTATGCAAGTATGCATGATCACACAGCGACTACGAGATTGTGTTGTAGGGCCGGCAGAACTGCACTATCGCCCTCAAAGCATGCGATGCACCTTGAAGTGATGTGTTGTGTACCGTGCACAACACAGGCGGTGCGATGTTGTGTTGATGTGTGTCCCATCCTTGTGTGTGTGCGTGCAGGTACCACCATGAGTGTCTGAAGCAGCAGTGTGGGCTCAGCAGCCTACCAGCAGCAGCAGCAACAGCTGGACCTGTGCAGCAGCAGCAGCAGCAGCAGCAGCAGCAGCAACAGCAGCATGACCACAGCTGGGCATGCCCCATGTGCAGCACGGCACTGCGTCATGCACAGCGGCAGGACTTGCGGCTGGAGTGGCCAGCACAGTTGCACGGCAAGCGTAGCAGGGTGGACGGGCCGCCAGTCTCAGGTAGTTGACGCTGCAGCAGCGGGTGCGCTGCTCTGATTTCCAATTCAAAGCACGTGCGGCCTGCTAGGCAAGCTACGTAGTAGTGTACTGTGTGCTCAGACATATCATGATGAAAGACTGCCTCAATTGTCGTTATTGCGAATTGTCGTTGTACTCCGAGTCGTTGTACTCCGAGTCAGCAGTACCACATCTCGGTGATCTCTTCGCAGGGTGATCCTGACAGTGGCATCATACACCATGATAGACATTTTGTACACAATATAATGTAATGTAGCTACTTGTGTTTGTCAACGGCCAAAATCGGCACCTGCCGTTTCTAAATAACGACAATCCACTGGCGCGGCCGCGCGGGTTGCTGTCGTTACGACCAGTCGTACTGCTTGAAAACTATAACAACACAATGTGTCGTTGCTTTAAGTGAGGTGCCTTGTAAACCAAAACACCTCTGGGGACAGCCTCAAATGTCGTTACTGCGAGTTGTCGTTGTACCGAGTAGTGCCAGATCTCGGTGATCTGCATGCAGCGTGTCGCTCACAGTGGTTCATACGCAAGAAAATTATGTTCAATTATTTTCAGCTACTTAGCTTACTTGCGTTTGCCAATGACCAAGTTCAGCACGTACGTTTTGAAGTAACGACAACCCACTGGCGCGCGTGCGCGCGCGGGGTGCTGTCGCTGCGACGAGTCTCTCCATTGGGTTACCAACCCTGACAACATTATTTCAAGTTGCTTTCATTGAAGTTATTTGAAGTCTAAAGACGCCCCTGGGGACATTCTAACAATGTCGTTACTGCGAGTTGTCGCTGTACTGAGCAGTACCAGACCTCGGTGATCCCTACGATGTGTCGATCACACAGTCACTGTGCCACTGAGTGGCATCATACACTTGATATGTATGTAATTTGAAAAACTATTGCCGTGTTGCTATGTTTATTTGTCGTATAACTGAAGTCGGCACGTGCGTTTCGATCCAACGACAATCCGGATCTACAGCGACTGACGCGCGCGCGAGGTGCTGTCGTGACGACGAGTCACTCCACTGGGCTATACAACTAATTAAATTAGTTTGTACTGTAAGTTGATGTCGCACCTGCAAATGGTCGGTGACGGGCATGTGTGCCATTACAACGCCAAAGTCGTTGCCGTAGAGTGATTCTAAGTGTCGTTAGGTACAATCAAAGGTATGTTCAGACATCCTCCCAATCCTTCCAATCCTCATCTCCTGCAACATCGCCTGCAACATCAGCATCATCAACTGCTGCTGCAACGGTTGCTGCTGCTATCCCTGTCATCCTCACCTGTCGCTTTACAGTGCTGCTGCTGCCGTTGCTGTTGCTGGAATTGCCGCTGCAGACATGTATCCTGTCCACTGGTGGTACCACCTTAACGCATGCCTCTCAACTGCTACGCCGCTGCTTGATTGAATTGCTGCTGCTGCTGCTGCTGCTGCTTGCCGGGGCGGGCAGTGCCAGCTGCTGCTGCTGCTGCTGCTGCTGCTGCTGCTGCTGCTGCTGCTGCTGATGCTGCTGCTGCTGCTGCTGCTGCTGCTGCTGCTGCTGCTTCTGCTGCTGATGCTGCTGCCGCCGCCTCTGATTATTGCTGCTGCTCCATGCCCTCACTATGCATGCTTTTGTCCTTCTCTATTATATGCATGGAACAAAAAAAATAAAGTCTGATGCATAGGACTTGTAACTGTTGCTTCTCCTGCTGCCGGCACTGCTGCTGCAGATCTGAATTATCCGCAAGCGCAGGTTGACCTACACCATCCCCGCACACGCCTCGCTTGTAAGCACCGTGTGCTGGCAGCCTGTCACCGGCATGTCCTGCTGCTGCGCCAACCCTGCCGCCGCCGCCGCCGCCCAGACATTATTCAGCTGAAATCAGCTGGGTTTGAGGCAGTGCCTGTGACTGTTGCAACTCATCTGCATATGTTGCAGGAACTGCAACGAGTTTGACAGCAAGCATCTGGCAGTAAGCACCAGCTTGCAGTGCAGGCATCTGTACTCTTGATTGATATGTGGGTGTGGGTGGTGAAGGAGACTCGCTTGTGACTGTTGCCAGAGATGCAGCTTCAGCTGTTGTGACTTGCAAGCAGCTGCCATTAAGACAAATTTGAATGATTTTAAGTCCAATTGGGGCGACATTGGTACGTCATGTTCTCTCAAGACTGGCGCTGTCCACTGGGGCAAGTTGCGCAGTGGCGGTTGTGCTGCACTGGGTCTGGCAAGCTGCCTGCGCTGCTGAGGTGGGCATCTGTCGGCTAGGCTGGAGCCGTGGCTGATGCCCAGCAATTGAGCGAAAAGGGTGCCCAGCACATGCACCTTGCGGCGGTCGTATATTCTCTCGTGCCATGCCTTGCTGTGTCACTGTGCCCCTGGTACACCCTGTGATAAGGCGCAGGACTGCGTGCTTGCAAAGCAACCCGGTTTACGCTGTGCATGTTGGCCGCTGGAGAGGGTGCCTGCTTCAAAGCAAAAGTTGCTGGACGAACATGTTTGCAGGCCTATATGCTAGGGACCAAGTTGTCCGACCCTGCCAGTTTGGAGCAGGTAGTGGCCTACTGCACCACCTCTATACCTCCCGTTGTTACCGCAGATGGTGGCCATGGACAATGGCACTCAAGTTCTACACTTCATCAACTGGTTACTTGCATACATCAATCAACAAATAGTGATTTCCTACAGACTGCTCAAGTTGTTCAATGCACACTCACAGCCCTCGACTGCTCAGCAAGCGTGCCTGTGAGAGGAAACGGCACTAGCCTGTAGTACACTGGCAGCCCATCACGCGTGCTTGTAACCTGCCGTTCCAACCAATGTTTTGTTCACCTCAAATGCACGACAGCATCAGGCATCATGCATGTAAGGAGTGCCTGCATGCATGTAAGGAGTGCCCTGCAGCCCACCACCCTCCTGCATGCAAGCTCTGCTGCGTGCACCCACTGTACACAACGTATAACGCTGAACGCACAGTAGCCGAGTTTTCAGCATGCAGCTCCAGCAGCATCCCGCCTGTCCACATCCCGATCAGCACATGCAGGCAAGGTTATCTTGCTGTGTACCCTGTCGCTGGCTTTGGCACAGCAGTGACCGTACTACCGAAGTATCAATCGACTTCCAGCTTTCATGCAAACAATCTTCATCAGATCATCTACCACTGCATATTTTGCAGGTGCTGCAAACAGCTCCATAAGGTGCCCAGTACCAATACCATTACTAAAGTAGGGCCACGGGTCAACCCATTGCGTGGCCAAACAAGGCTCATGGGGATTTTCCCGACTTATATAGAACAACACAGCTTCCATATGTCAAAATATGTAGCAGACTGTGGCGTACACACCGTCCAACTCCTTGCCCACACCGCTTTTACAGCTTTCATAATCAAGGTACACCCTTGTATATCCCACCTCTGCGAGTAAGTATGGGTGAACCAGTCTCACTGACGAAGTCAGAAGACAAGCAAAACTTTTGTCCCTGGCCATCAATTGCCAGTTCCACAGAACAGCACTGCAGATACTGCCTGGGTCTTGCTGCAAAGATGCCTGCGCGTTGGATGGTGAGCAGCGACTGCAAATAGAGATAAGAATGCCAGGCTCGGGGCATGACGCTCCCTGTCCATGGTCACCTGTCAGCTAATTGATCAATGTCACTTGGACATAACATACAACCCCATACTCAATTTCCAACCACCACTTCCAGAAGTTTGCGTAGACTGCCCGCAACTGAGGCAACTTGCCATCATGCAACCGGCAGTGGCTGCATGATACGTAAGAAATATCACGAACACAACATCACCAACTGCCAGACTGCGACAGCCTCGTGCAAGCACCATGTTTGCTACAAACCCAGTCGTGTACCTGCATGCAACACACGCCCTGTTGCACGAGCAGCTGCAGCTGTACACGGACCCGCTGCGCAGCTGCTAAGTTTCCCACCATGTTGTATACATGAAACAAGGCTGCAGTAGTACTATGGCGCACACCATTCACCATCATGGAAACCATTGTAGCAGCTGGCTGCGCTGTGGCAGGGCCTGCAGCATCGGCTGACACCAAACCTGATGATTTGCATGAAAAACTCCCACAGGAGTGACATCCCACAAGATTAACATAACACAACTTCGCCTTTTGCCAAAGCAAGGCGAGAAAAGTTACTACCGTCTGCTGTGCACACACAACATTTGACAAGCAAAGCCTGCGGCTCAATACCAGTGCAATTCAACCCCGGCCATTCCTCTTGCTCATCGTCCGACACACTGAGCACCCAACAGGTTGACAGCACCCCACACAACGAGGTAAGGTTAACGAAAACATGCACAATGCGCATGCGCAATCCTTGGCACATACCATTGGGTTGTACAAACTAGTTTGTACAAAATAGCAGGAGACCGAAAGCAAGACCAAAGCAGACCACCATTGCTTCAGCAGATGGCTCAGAGCTGGACATCCTTATAGCCTGTGTCAGACCACAAGCGCTCAAGACTAGCCGCCAGCCCATATGCAGCACCAGCTGATGGCAACAAGACAGGACCCAAACCCCAAAATTTGCCGTGGCTCACACCTGCTGTCTTGGCCCCACCTCAAGCTGGTAACTCATCGAGTTGCCACCACTTAGCAGACCACTTTGCTGACCCTTAATCAACAGAGCCGTATGTTTTGCTGGCGTTTCAACAACTGATTGCAATCGCCCGTGGCTGGGCTAAAAAGCAACTGGAATTGACGGATCTGTGCAAGTGGTTTTGATCGCCCAAGCAATGAAGAAGAAACTGGGTACAATTACAAGAAACCCTCATGAGCGGAACAACGGATCGCTGGGCTAGTGCCTGAGGCAGGTTCAGTCCTGTACTACTGTGTTGTATTGTATTGTATTGCAAGGGCATCACACCAGCAGCCTCGACGGCACTGCACTGCTGCACGCCACATCATCAGCCCAAGAAGCGATGCACAGCAGCACACGCACAGCAGGGGCCTTTAAAAGAAGCTATACTGCTGCACGTCAGGCCGGTCCTTCATCATGCTGCTGTAAGCACGTGGGGAAGCAGCATCCCCGGTCGGCGACACGTCCAGCGCACCCAGCTGCACAGCCTTTTGCGGGTCCATCATGCTCAGGTGGGACCTGCCGGCGGCATCGCGCTGGATCTGCACGATGCTGCTGCCGCTGCGCAGCGCGTTGACGGGGGCCTTGGTGCCGGAGACGACGCGGCGCCAGAACCAGTGCTGGTGCACGAACATCTCCTCGATCTCCTCGATGGGGACGTTCTTGGTCTAGGGGATGAAGAAGATGGCAAAGAGGAAGGCGATCAGGCCGATGCCTCCAAAGAAGATGAACACCTGCGCGAAGGGCGGCACGTGTTGCATGCAGCAGGCAGCCAGGCAGAACACCTCGGCGACACGTTCATGATGGCGTAACTTCTGCAGAGTGGTTCAGACTCATACCATGAGAAGAAGCAGCGGGCGCTATGCTGGCTACAGGCAGCAGCACGACTGGGACACCAGCCAATACTGGCAACCTTCCTGCACAGCTCAGCAGCAGCGATCAACCCGCAACAGACAAACTCCAGCCGCTGCTTGGTACCACACCACGCGCACGGGCAGTGGCCTGCTCAAGCCGCAGTTACTGGCTTCACGACCGCACCAACGTTGTGCACATTCATCTCCACTCAGGTGTTTGTCTTTACCGCAGACAATTGCACATACGAGTTTCTCAGGTTTTGGAAAGCTGGCTATTTCTGCCAGCTGCTAAAATGGTAGTGCATCCAGAAGCACATATAAATCGCTCAGCAACTTGCTGGAAGCGGCAACAGCAATGCTATTCCAGCATGCCATGCGGAGGGCACAACGGTGTGCGCCCTTGCAGGGCTCGGAGCATATGAATGTAGAGGAACCGCAGTGCACTGGTGTATCCGGCATGAAGTTCTGGCCTCAAACAAGCACAGGCGTGGGTTCCCTCTCCACGGCATATGTCTGTTGTTCTGGCAGAAACTGGACCCAAAGCAGCACCAGCTGAGGCTAGGCATACGCCACTGCTGTGCAGTGCGTCCACTGCCCATTCTCTGGCGTTGATGTTGGCGAGCAGTACGTCAGCATTGCAAAAGACTGAACAGACACGTGTCACTCTCAACACAGTCGCTTTTACAGCTACTGGGGCTACAGCCAAGGGCAGTAAGTTCAGCACATAACAAGCAATCAACAACAGCAGCAGAAGAGATAACAACACGCATTCCAGACTACCAAGCTGCTAGCGGGAGGCAGCACAAGGCATGCTCCACATTACATGGGGGTTGCCAGTGTACTGCATGCTAGTGCCGTGTCCTCTCACATTACCTGGCTCAAGTGAAGAGGCAAGCAGGCTGCATGAAGTGACGCAGGACTGGCATGCAGCCCGCTGCAACAAGACATGGCACCAGCATGCGGGACCCTATCACCCCCCCCTCCCCCCTCCCCCCCCCCCCAGAGGTACGCCAGCACCGCTGTGTCATGCAAGTCATTGTTGCTGGCGCAAGTTCAAGACAGTACTGCCACACGATGCCAACCAGACCAACATGCTATCAAGGTTTCACAGTCCTGGAGAGACAGCACTGCTGAACAGCTGTCCCTGTCAGAATGTGAGAGGACACGGCACTAGCATGCACGATGTGTGTCACCGGCATGCTTGCGTGCAGGTGCTGTGTGCAGGTGCTGCGTGCAGGTGCTGTGAACGGCGAAGAGCAGAGTGCGTACATCAGCAGAGCTTGCATCTGGGAGGGTGGTAGGTTGTGGTGGGGCACTCCTTTGCATGCATGCAGTGATGTGTGTTTAACATCTCCCTGCACTGATTGTTGCTTGGCATGCAGAAACTGATGAATGCTGTGTATTGCAATACGTAGAGCTCTGCACAGGTTGCTTGCTTGCAACAACAGGTTGAGACAAAGCATTCGCATTTGTCATGTTTGTGGCCAGCATATGAAGAGCCTAGCGCCTGGCATACTTGTAGTACACTTTGGTGTTGTGCATGACTGTGCTTTGGGCTTGCCAATAGGCACCTGCAGGGCCTTAGCTTGCACGGGGCTCTTGATTTGTTGCAAAAATTGTGGCTGTGTGTGGTGAGCCGTAGCTTTGCAGACGGTTGCAGGTGCTCACCGTCCAAGGTTGTTACCAAGGGCTACCTTCACCTGCTAAGGGTTTCCCTAGGGTGCCAAGCCCTGCTAAGGGCTTAGCAAAGCAGATACAGGGTTACTGCCAAAAAAAACCCCTGATAGCCAAGGGCAACCCTAGGTTAGGTAAGGAGGGGGTGCCTGGCCCACGCCTGGCCCAGTGGGTGTGTTAGCAGATTTCAAGTAGCCAACAGTAACAGGGTACGATGACGGCCTCCCAGTGTCTTGCTGGTGCCTGCTACACGCCCATATTTCTCTCGGTCTATGTTGAAGTTTTGTTGAAAGCAGCGCTGCCACTACCGTCTTCCGCCTCCTGGACCGCACAGCAGTTTGCGCTGCACAAGGCTGTCGATCTCGCAGCAGCATGGAGAACAGCTTACAGGGCGGCGTGCCGCTTGAAGAGGTCCTGAGGATCATCAGAACCCTCGCCACTGGCTCGCTGGAAACGTTCGAAACGATGCTGCCGCGCCTGGCCAAAGCCTTTCCGAACCTGGTGCTGCTGGGGGAAGGCCAGCCTATAATGCTAGCGCCGTCGTTCTGCGATGACGAGATCTCTCCATCACTGGTCAAGGCTCTGGCTGCTGCAAGCAGCAGGGGACTGACCGTGGCCACCTCACAATTCCTGAGCAGCAGCAGCAGCAGCAGCAGCAGCAGCAGCAGCGGCCGGCTGGCGCCAGCAGCGCTGATGTGCATGACCATTTGCTGCAGTTAATGCTGTGGTCACATGGATCTGTCCGTCTGCCACCCGGGCTACACCGACTCCGATCGACGGAGCAGAAGGGTGGAGGTGGCTGTGGCGGCACACAGTTCAGGTGCGAGCAGTGCCTGCACAGCATGCCGAAGCAGCCTGCACGGGGGTTGCACCAGTGCAGAAAGTCAATCTCTGCACGCATGGTGCTTCTGATTGTGCGGGGGTGCACCGTGGGCTACCTTTGATAACATGACGCTGACTGGTGCCAATGCATCTGCATGCCTATGCATGCGCGTGCTGTGCAGGGCTCCTTGCTGAACTCCCTGCCGCGTTCGTGGCGATGGGAAAAACCCTGGTGCAGCTGGTGCACCAGCAGCAGCAGCAGGCAAAGCGCAAGTATCCAGGCAGCAACGAGCACAGCAGCAGGCGTTGCAGGAGTCCGTGAGGTTGGTGCTTAAGCTGGCACTTGCTGCCATGTACCTGCTCGCAGCCGTCGCAGGAAATTGGCCAGCGAGCAGCAGCCACAGTTGCCTCAGCCTGCGCAAAGAGCTGAACACAGCCGCCCACGCTGCTGTACAGCTTGGAGTGGCAGTGCTGGCAGCATCAGGAGGACGCACAGCCATTGTTAGGCCCGTTGTGGTGTTTGCAGGACAGCTGGGTGGGTGGTTGCATGCTGGCAATCCACTTCCGCCATTTGACGCCAGCCTACGTGCTAGCTGCAGCAGCAGGTGCACAGATGTGGGTGTGCGGCAGCTGCTGCAGTCAGGCAATCTGCTGCGGCTGCTAGCTGCATCCCAAGCGCTGCTCGCACAAGTGCTGCACCACATCGCAAGTGTTGCAGATGGCAGCAGCAGTCGCAGCAGCAGCAGCAGCGGCGACGGCAGTGCGAGCGTGGCAACAGGTGTGTTGTCGCCTTCTTCTGAAGAAGCAGCTGCTGCGCTGCATGACAGCGGTGCCGCAGCCCTGCTGCTTGAAGCAGCTGGCGTCAGCTGGACACACAGAGCAGAGGAGACTGCTCACATGCTGATGATGCCTCGCCTGGACCGTGCGCTGCCAGGCATCGCACTGGCTTTGTATTACACGTTAAGTGAGGTGGGGGAGTCAGTGCCTCGCAGCAGCGCATGCTCTGCCGGTGGCAGCGGCAGCGGCAGCAGTAGCACAGACGGTGCCCGCCACGACAGCTCAGCAGCACACGCCCTGTTTAGTGAGCAGCAGCAGCAGCAGCAGTTTTGGGCCACTGTATGTTCACTGCTGCAGCCATGGGCACTGGTGCAGGTGGAGCTGCTGCAGCTGGTCAGCTCAGCAGGGTGCAAGGAGGCGCACCAGCGGTCCCTGCTGGCCATGCTAGCAGCAGCTGAGCGGCATGGGGTGATGTTGGCAGCAACACTGAAGCGCAGCTTGCTGCAGCCTGTTCTGCAGCAGCTGCTGCCACATTTGATGCTAGAGAGAAGAAACTGCACCAAGCCATTTGAACAGACAGCTTTGCAGCACAATGGACGCACTCACCCGGACACGACTCACGGCCACATGCCCACGCGCCATCCATAGCTGCGCATTGCAGCAAAGCACTTGATGAGACGCTAATACAGTACGCCACGAACCTCGTTGAAACAGACAGCTGCTGGGGTGCGCTGTTTTCAGCAGGCACAAATGATCGACGGCCGCAACAGTCTGCTGCACCTGTTTGAAGCGAACTGTCGGCAAGGCACGCGGCACGAGTCACCACCCACTGCGTTGCCACACAGCCGCTGCCCATGCAGCCGACAGCATGCCACGCTACCTACTACTGACGCGAAAGTGCACCGCATCCAACCTGCTGCCTTCCAGCCAGGATACGGCAGCTTCTGGAAGAAAGAGCGTGCAGCGGCAATGCACCAGTTCAAAGACAATGACGTGCACACATGTCATGCACAACATACAGCACTGATGGCATGCAGACGTTTCCCGTGCGGTGCACAACCAGCTGGACGGGGAGACACAGGTTGCAGCCACCCAGCAGTTGCGTTCGCGCACCACAGCATACACTGCCGCGCCACACAACACAAAGCAACTCACAGCCACGCAGGCACAGCACACAGGCAGCAGTGCCCATGAGACGATGAGCAGCAGTGCCCATGAGACGATGGCGCCCAATCAACCCCAGTACCCTGCAGCCTGCTCGGGCAGCCCAGCAAGCAGCATCATGCCCTGCAGCTGCCGCTGCTCAGCAGCAAAGCTCGCCTCAGCCTCCCACGCTGCAGCACGCTCCCGCGGCGACATGCACTGCATCGCCGCACTGGCGGCGCGGGGCACGGTGCCAGCCGCTGTGCCCGCCAGGCTGAGCTCTTGCAGCAGCCTGCTGTTGACCTGCTGCTGCTGCTGCTGCTGGCGCACAGCAGTTTGCATTGCAGACGCCGACTGCGCAGCCACCAACTCCGCAGTGAGGGTCGCGTTGCTGGCTTCGAGCTGCCTCTGCTGCATGATGCCTGCTGCTAGGCTGTTCAGGCCCTGCCCCGTAGCTGCGGCGGCTGCTGCTGCAGATGTTGCCGCTGATGTTGCCTGCATCCGACTCTGATACAGTTGCTGCAGCGCAGCAGCCTCCTGCTGCTGCTGCATGGCAAGCTGGTGCTGGGGGCTTGCTAAGCCCAGCAGCTGCTGCTGCATGGGACCGCCACCGGCCGGGCTGTTCAGCATCAGGTGCTGCTTGATTGCAGCTGACGCTGCATACAAACTGCCAGCAGGCAGCAGCGGTGAGGCGGCAGGGGGGGTGCCAAAGGCTGCCGCCAGAGGGCTGCCAACAGCCGCTTCCAGAGGACTTCCCAGCCCCGCTGCTGCCGCTGCTGCATTTGCAGCGCCTGAAAAAGCATCAGCATACACCTGCATTGCGGCCGCAGCCGCAGACTTGTGGGTGGGGGAGGGCGGGAAGGCTGCTGAGGCTGCTGCGCCTGCCGCTGCCGCCGCCGCGGCCCTGCCGGCCATCTGCTGCTGCAGAGACAGCAGGTCGCTGCACGACTCGGATGTCACGCAGCTCTCCAGGGGCTGCTGCGCCTGTGCTGCGCTGTTGCTGATGGCCGCCAGCACTGGCGCTGCTGACATAGCCGAGTAGATGCCAGTGCTGCCCATCATGTTGCGCGTGGGCGCAGCTCCTGGCGCCGACACACCGCCGCCGCCCGCAAACAGTGCTGTGAGTGCTGCTGCATTTGCCACGGCACCAGCAGGCGATGTTGCGCACTCCACGCTGCTGTGCCCAGTGCTGGCGCCCGGCGAATAGGGCTGGTAGCAAGCAGCCGACTTCCTGCCCTTTGGTGTGGAAGCGGTGTTGCTGATGTTGCTGCTGCTGCTGGTGATGATGTTGCTGGCAGCGCTGTTGCTGAGGTCGCTGCTGCTGCTCATGAGGATGTTGCTGGCAGCGCTGTTGCTGTTGCTGCTGCTGCTGCCTGCTCTCGGGCAGCCAAAGCTGAGCTGTTGGAAGGCATCAGCTGCCATGTCAGCAGCCAGCGGCACCTCCAGGGGTGCCAAGTTGGCAGGGGGGGCTTTAGTTGGTGGCGTACGCAGCTCCTACACATCAACAGGGGAGCAGGCCAGGTTGAGTAAGCAGGGTGTAGGTGGTGCAGCGCACGCAGCCACCATGTGTGTAAACGCAAATGCATGACTGACATGCGCATGCCTGCCGTATCCAATGCATGGGGCCGTTGCAGCAACAGCAGCATGGCATGCCAGGAGCATGCAAGAGCTTGGCGAGACAGCAGCTGCTGCACTGCTGAGAGACAAGCTCACCTGCTGGTTGTGTGCAAAGAAGCAGATGTTGCGGCCGCAGCTCTCTCCCATGGCGCACATGACGGTCCTGTACCTGCAGCCATTCACCCCCAGTGGACCAGCAGACGCGGGCGAGTCGCCGCACGACTCCGCAGTCCATCATCTACACTGGCGCCCTGACCGGGCTTGAGTCATGATGCAACCCTCGGCCAGGGCGCATCGAAGGTAAGCAGGTGCGCGTCATGAGTCACCGCCAGGTACCCCACGATGACTGCATGCATGGTGCTGCGCAGCTGCACCTGCTGGATGAACCGGCTTGGCTGCACCAGCGGCGCAGCTTTGCCGATTCCACAAGGAAACCAACACGGTTGTGTTGCACGATGCAGCTGTAATCATACCTGTCAGGGTGCAGGTGGGCCTCAAAGATGTTCCTGCTGTAGGCGCACGACTCTCCGTGGGGGCAGCCCTTGTTCTGCAGCGGGCACTGCGCACACAGCGTGAGCAACGCGTGCAGCAGAACATGCCGCAGCGCAGGAGGGCAGAGGGGCACCGCATGCCATGTATGCGGCCTGCACATCTGTTGCTGCAGAGACACCACGCCGGCAGCCTCCAAGGCATAAGCGCATGCATGGCACCGCATGGGCGCACGCCGGCGGGCGTGACTCTTGCCATAGCAGCCAAGCAAGCGAGGGGCGAGCGCTGCCTCGCAGGCTACATCGTGTCAGCGCAAGCTACATTGCACGCGCGGCGCCATGCAGGAGGCAGCTCACCATGCGCACAGCATGGCAGAGGTCAGCCTGGTGGCAGCTGGGGTGGCGGCGGGCTGCTGCTTCGCCCGGGTGGGCCCACGGGCACAGCTTCCAGTTGTGGGGCGTGGAGCGTGTGCACATCTTCACCTGCCCCGCAGAAACCACAGAGGGTGTTGAGTGTGTGCAGCTGCTAAGGGCTTACAGCCTATGTTGGCATGCACTGGATGCGGGCTGCGCTTTTGCTGCCACTGCCTCGATGGCCCAGCGCGGTGTGATGCGAGCTTTGCATGCGCTGCTGCTGCAAAACAGGGCTGCTGCGGTAGCGCTCATCTGCTGCCTGCATGCATGTCGCTGGCTGGATATCGCTGCATGGCTGGAGTGCAGTGGCAAGGCGGCAGTGCGCTGCAGTCCTGCAATGTACACTGAGGCAGGCCAACTCAAGCACCCACTGCCGCAGCTCCGTACCTTGTACCTACAGGCACAGATAGCAGGAGGATGGTTATGAGCACACACAGATAGGAAAATATCAGCGACACACAGCACAAACAGCAAGAGCTGGCAATGCAGCTGCAAACAGCCAAGTAGGCAGGCGCTGCTGGGCGCTGGTGCTACTGCAGTATGATACATCAACAACTAAGTGTACTCATTGGCCTGCAACTCACAGGTGTATCATGAAGGAGTCCTCTGCACAAGAACAGATGAAAACAACAGTGTGATAACGTTCAAAGAAGGCTCATGTCGAAATTGCTTAGCTGTAGACTGGGCGGGCCCATGGCATTGGGCGGGTGGCTGGCCTGTTCGCCCATGCTGCACACCGATCACTGCAACACTGCAACCTGAGATGTGTTGTCGGTTTGTGAAATCATACAAATGCTCACCCATCTGCCGCCTGCCCTTGTGTGAACGCTTGTCCTTCCTCACTGACGTCGTTGGCGCTGCATTCTGCAGCTCTTCCTGCCGGGCATCGCTGTCCGGGGCAGGGGGCGATGCACACGTAGGCATCTCACTTATCAACTTCGTTCGGGATGCTCGAAGTGCACTTGTCGACGGGTCGGGCTAGCCCAACAGATGTATACAGATCTAAAAATCACTCGTCTAAGTCGAGCACATGTCTACAGTGCTGGTCAGTGGCTGGAGAAAGACTACGCGGTGTCCTGGAAAGAGCTGCATTGCACATGGTGCCTGTAAGCCTGTGACTCACGACCAGTGTCATGGAGATCAGGGGTAACCGCCCGGCGCACGACATCATGGGTTCACGTGCAGATGCACTGAATTTTAAATGTTAATGCGATGGCAGCTGGCGCCTAGGTTCGCGCGCTGGCTTGGACATGCATTTGCTCAAGGTACTGACTCCTGTACAAAGGCGGTCCTTGCACTGAGGTGCCTGCAACCCATGATCGTCAAATTTGCGTCTTACACATCCGAATAGTTTTGATGTACAAATATATATTACAGGATGCACAAAAAGATCGTGGTCAGCCCACGACAGAGAACGAAATATCTTCTCAGCGCTCGGGCCCGCCCTGCGAACGGCGGTTGCCTGATCTTTTACAGGCGAACAAGTTTAGTCGTTTCTCCCAGCACCACCTACTTCGTCGTGGACTGTGACACACAGCCAACGTCCGGCACGGTGCCCTGTTCACCACGGTGCCTGCCAGAGAGCGCATACCATAGGTATTCTGCTGTCAGTACCTTGCTTGAGGCAAGCGTGTCCGCTAAGCGCTAGCTAGCTTTGCTGACAAGGCTACGGTACGGCTTCAACGGCACCGCGATGCGGGCGTCAAGAAGCCGTGCCTTGTTGGCTCAGCCTATACATATCAGTGAAAATTTTAGCACCAACTTACTAACAGCGACAGCTGATGCTGTGTGGCGCAGTTGCAATTCAACTGAGTAGTTTAGTCTGAATCACAACACCCCCATCATGGCATGATAGAGGACACGGCACTAGCCTATCTAGCAGTAGGGCAACCAGTGCTTGCAAGTTCTGTGGGGTTCGTTTGCGTCCTGCTGCAGTCCCCGGCTGATGCGTGTGCCTTGGAGGCCGTACTGCAGCCATAGTGGTTCTGGCAGGCTGTGATAACCAGGCCTCAACTGCCAGCGACACCATACACATAACAGCTCTGAGATTTGTATGACAACTGTATCAAGAGCCTTGACCAGACAGCCTGAACATCAGTGCCTACACCATCCCCGAGATCGTGCCCGTCATGATGGCAGCCTAATTCCTGCCTGGTTGCGCTGAGAAGTTGCGCAGCGTTTTGTCCATGTCTGATTCATCAACCCTCCTCCTTCTGCCCGGTGGGGCGCGGGGCCGATGGTGTTGATGCTATGGCTTGAATGGGTAACATGATGTTGTGATGATGATGATGGCAGCCTGAACCTGAGGTACATACCTGCTGTCCAAGCACAACTGGGTCATACTATGATAGCTGTAGTGATGCCAGCGCTGCAGGTTAACCGGCAGGTCAAACAATAGGCCAGATGATGCAGGTGCAGTGCATCCACGTGGTGTGCACCACAACAACGGCCAGCCTTCATGAACAAGCATGCGCTGCTCCTTGCAATGCCACCTAGACTGCCCGTAGCTGTGAAGCACCTGCTGCAACACCTCAGCCACTGCAGTGCATGCATCGCCAGCAGACGACTTGCTGCTCACTGCCAACCACCTGCAACTACAAATAATTTGTTTTAACGGATTTTTTCTTTTGTAAATCCATTGCGAGTGATGGCTAATGCTGCCGAGATACGTTGCTATTGCCCCACCAAACAACCTGGGGTAGTGGTTCAGTTGCTATTCTACACAGCGGCCTGCTTGGTAAGGCAGGTGTGGTAATGGCATGCACGTCCAAGCAGCTGTGCATGCTCGACACCGGCCCATACAAGAACAACGCTGATAGGTATGCATGCCCTTACAGCATGCAAACGCCCAACCCTCTCATGTACAACATAGCCTAGCGCAAACCAAACCATTCAACATGTGCATTTACCTGGAGCCCAGAAGCCGTCACACGCTCTTTTACCCCATGAGCCTTGTTTGCAAACCAATTGGCTCCTTAGTGGGTGGGCCTGTGGCCCTACTTTGGTGTTTGGTATTTGGTTTTACATCATCTATGGTCCTGTTCCCTCCTATGCCACAGTAATACGTGCCATACGCATTGAGTTCATCCAAAGAAACAACCGGCAGATTCAAATTCGGCAACGCAATGTAAGCTGGCAGCTACCTGCCGCCTCAGTGCTCAAACACGCCAGCTGCTTCGCGCAGCCGGCGGTCCGCGCGCTGCTGCTGCTCCCCCTCCTCCTTGTGGCGCTGCGCGCCCTCCATGTCGCCACGCGCGACTGCCTTCAGGTCGGGCCGCAAGCTCAAGTCTGATGGCAGCAGGCTGGCAGCAGGCTGGAAGTGGTGGCGCCTGGCCTCTGCCAGCGTCCAGTACCTTGAGAGGCAGCAGCGGCACGGCAGCAGCAGCGATAATGGAACAGGATGCTTAGAGGCAGTGTTGACCGGAGAAGCTGCAGCGCAACGGCATGCGGGCGACCAGCAACAGCGACAGCCGCCTGCTTTCTCCCCACACTCAGCACCGGGCAGCTGGGGAGCGGTACATGGTTGGGGCGCGCCGCAGGGCCAGCAGCACTGCCCGTCACTGTGGACACCTGCCAGCTGTCGCGCCACAGACCTCTTATACCAAGGAGGCGCTATGCAACTGAATCAAGCGGCTGCATGGGACCACAAGTGACACCAGACTTGGGAGCAGCTGAACTCGGCTGGGCCAAGCCAGCCACTCGGCGCAGCAGGTAGGCATGCTGTGTTTGGGTGTCCATTGCGGCATAGCCGCATACACACCATGCAACCGCTTATCTTCTGAGTCAAAAACATGCTGCGGCTGCCAAACCCGTTTTCTTCTCCTCGGAAAGGCATGCTGCAGCTGCAGCAAAGGGTGCTTACACGTGGCTGCTGAAGGAAGCGCATGCAAGGCCGTTGCACTTCCGGCACGATGCATGACTGACACACCCTTCACACCAACAGACTGCTGCTGCCAATGTAATTCTAACCATGTTCAGCAGTCAGTGGCAGCAACAGCTAAACTATAGGAATGCGGTCGCTACCAACACAGACTCAACAGTATGACAGCAAAGCTGCAGCACTCACCGCTTGTGATCTACGTTGAGGTGCGACAGCCAGCAGCCCTCGATGCGTGCAACAGCCACGCCAGGCACACTCGGACCCCCTGCACCTTTGCGGCCACTGCTGCTGACAGGTGCTGCATTGCTGTCGTACAGGCTGCTCTTGCTCCTATGGTAGGCGTGCTGCGCCTGCGGATGGCTGCTGCCCCTGCCGTTTGCTGCATGTTCTGGCTGCTGCTGCTGCTGCTGCTGCTGCTGCTGGGCCTGCTTGCTCACAGGAGCAGCTGCTGCTGCGCAGTTGCTGCTGAGATGCGTTGCTTCAAAGTCGGTGAAGATTGCTTCGTCGTCTGGGTCAACGGCCGCGCCATCCTTCCCTGCTGCTGCTGCCGCTGCTTCTGTGGCCGAGTGGCAGGTGCCGCTGGAGCAGCTGCTGCGGTCCAGGCTGAGGGCTGCTGGCTGGTCTGCATCATTGTTCATGTCGTTGAGCTCTGTGGCTGCAGTGCTGCTGCGCTGCAACGCGCCGCCGCTGGTGAGCGCGCTGTTCTCCTGCAGGGACAGGAAACAGGGGCCACCAAGCAGCGAGTGACGGCACGAGCATGAGCCAGGCTTTCTAGTAACATACGCTTCATAATCTGCTTAGTCAAAGGAGAGCCAGGGCTCCAACTGCTGCTTCCTTTCCAAACACATCCGGCCCTCTCGCCCGGCTGACACAGGCGCATGCATGTGCGCTGCTAGTCGGCCGCAACACCTCGCGCCCGTGCACCTGCAGATGTGCTGAGCGCGGCAGCTGGTAGATCTCGCCGCACACGGCGTCCGTGCGTGCCAGCATGCGCTGCCGCGTGCCGGGCACGGGCCCGAAGCTGATCACCGCCTCCAGGCGGTGCCGCTGGTCCAGCAGGCGCGCTACGCCCAGCACCTCCGCATGCGGCTTGGCGGCATACACCACGCCTGGCGGGTGACGGGCAGGCAGGGGCATCAATGTTATTATATAATATTATAATATAATATATTATAATATAATATAATATTATGATATGTTAAATTATGTTATATTACATCATAATACATTATATTATATGCCTGGCGGGTGACGGCAGGCAGGGGCAGCGCAGGGCGACACACGGCATGCGGCCACATACTCTTCCAAGGCACAAGGGAGTTGACTACGCGCATGTGCCCAGGGGGCGCATGTGCCCAGGAGGGAGCTGCGCTGCAGGTGGACATGGACGCTCTCCGCTGCCTGCTGCGAGCTGTTGTGTCTGTGCAACAGCTTCCTGCAAGCTGTAGCATGAGCCCAGGGGTGCACCTGCAGGGCTGACGGGGCTAAACAACAACGTGATGCCCCGTCACGCCCCACACTGATCAGCTACGCAGCTGCCGTCATCCTCAGCGCCTGCAACCAACCACACACCACCAAACACGCGCACACGCTGCACATGACCGCACGCACGCGCTCGCAGCCGAGCCTGCGCCGCACCTTTGATGGCAAAGTGGGGCATGGACATCTCCACCGTGCTGCCGTCAGCGAAGCTGATGTGGCGGGCGCCCTTGGCCACCGTCTTGATGCCGTAGAACTTGACCACGGGCACCACCGCAGGCTGGCTCCAGCCGCTGAGGGCCCACCCGGGGCCCTGCAGCTGGTACGCTGACACCGGCGGGTGGTGGCTAACCTGTGCGCGAGCCAAACACAGACACACACACAGCAGCCACACACAGCCCGCAACGATGATCGTGTGACGGTAGGGCAGCCAGCGCCTTGTTTTGAGCAACAGCAAGCAACAACAGGCAACTGTGCTGTGCATTGGCAACATGGTACAGGGCTAGGCAGAGCTGCTGCAGTTGCAATGCGCACGGGGCCTCAGCAGCTGAGAGTAACCGGTGCGGGGGGGGGGGGGTACTCGCTGCTGGTGCTGTGGTGCCAACTCGCTCCCTGTGCGGTCAACTCACTGGCTACCCAGCTTGGTGACCGCTGCTGCTGCTGCTGCTGCTGCTGCTGCAGCCTGTGTGGCCTGCGTGCCGCCCCAGCGCGCGGCCCTCACCTGCTCCATGAACAGCTGCAGGCCGCCAGGCATGGTGGCCTGCCACGTCTCCCCCAGGATGGGGTTGAAGGGCTTCTTCCAGTTCTCAACGCTGTGGTGCAGGCCTGGCAGCAGCAGCAAGCGCCCGGCAAGAGCAACACAAACATGCTGTTGGTGAACATCCCGATGGCGATATCTCCAAATGCTTTGCGTTTGCCACAATTGCAACACGCATCCTCCAACTGCTGATAGTGTTCTTCTGGTGGGGAAGCTCACGCGCGCAGACGGGGCGCTCCCGCAGCGTGCGCACCTGCCACCATCCACGCCACCAGCAGCTTCATGCGCTCCAGGGGGTCCTGCGCGGCTGCTGCTGCGTTGATGTAGCTGGGGTAGGCCCATATGTCTGCAAGCTTCTGCGCGGTGGCACACAGGCAGCAGCAGCAGCAGCAGCAGCGTCCCCAAGGCGTGCTCAGGTGTGCGAGCACGTGGATGGTGTGGCACGACACGGAAAACTGGCTGCAATTCATGCATCCAGATGCGGCACTGCTGTGTGCGTCTGGCTGTTGCCCCAGCCAACAACTGCTTGTGCAGCGCGTCTGCCGCTGCTCAACCAGCCGCCTGCCACTGCTGCGGCTGCCGCCACTGCTGCGCTTCCACGGCGTCAACCAGCACCATGGGTCGTAGAGCTGCCGGCTGCCTTTCCTACCAACCGTTCTGGGCTGCTGGTTGCTGGCAAGCCGGTGCACTGCAACACACCTGCAGGTAGCTGCGTGGCTCAAACATGAGCACTGGGAAGCTGGTGTTGACCAGGTTGAGGTTGCCCTGCAGTATCTGCCGCCCCATGGACTTGATCCACACCATGATGCACCTGAGCAGCAGCAGCAGCAGCAGTGGCGGTTGTGGGGACACGCAACCCCTGAACTGAGATGCAAGCAACGGATACCATCGACAAGTGCAATGCACGCCGTACGGTAGTGCTGGCCCTGCTGCGAGCGGCAAGTATGTCTTGTGATAGTGCTGGCGCTGCTGTGCACATAAAGCAGCAGCACAGATTGCGCTGCCTCTTGTGCATACCCCCCCTGGTGCAGGCTCATGTAACTCCGGCTCCAAGAGCAGAAGACCAACTTTGCACACACACACACACACACACACACACACACACACACACACACACACACACACACACACACACACACACACACACACACACACACACACACACACACACACTGCTGGTGGCATGATGCGCTCAGTGCAGCATGTCGCTCTTACACCAACTGCAAGCCGCTGCATGCTCCTAAATCGTGCCGCTGCATGCATTCCTCGCTGCTTCTGCGCTCCTGCTTCTGCTGGGTGTTTCTGCTGCTGGTTCTCGGGGCATGTGAGGCATTTGAGGGTGACTCACTCGCGCATCTCTATGAGCAGCTTCTTGTCGTTGCATGCAAGTCCTCCCTCTTCATGTGCATCAGGGTGGAGCTGCGCCTGTGCAGCAACAACAGCAGCATCAGACAGCAATGGCGACTGTGTCATGTGTCTGACGTTGCCCTGCACTGATGCATTTGCTGCCGGGAGCATGCATCATGGCATACTGGGCTTGCTCAAATCGTTCTGTGTGGTGATTGAACTGCACAAAATACTTGGTTGCCAGTTGTGGCCCGCGCAGCATGTGCACCTGCCCATGTGAGCAGGGCACCCTTTGGGCCTGCTGCTGCTGTGCTTCCTTGAAGATATCACGCCTTGCCCTCACCAGCATGAGTTCAGTATCCTCGTCAAATTTCTTTGACGGATCAAAAATGCCATGGGTTGTGAGTGCCCGGCGCAATGACTTGTAGAAGCCCATCGTGGAAAGCCTTGCCGATCGCCACGTATCGCTAGTTGAACAAATTTCGCATCAAATCGCAGCCATCGCGCGACTGTGCAAGCGTTACAGTAGCAAGGATTGCGGGGAATCGGACTCTTGGGTGGAGCAAGGAATCTCCAACTGCTAAGGCAACAGCTTATGTTAGCTGTTTTCAACATATAACAGTTGATAAAGTGCATGCCAGGTAGCCTACAGCTAGTTGTCACTTGTTCATGGAAAGGGTTTGTAGGTGGCAACTGACCTGATTGCATCATCAGCCACGTTGCCACTCTGCACGCACACAGGCCCTTGAGAATCCATTATTGCGCTGCATACAGCTCAGCCTAGGTCCCAGTAACCAGGAGTGGTTCGGCATCAAGCACCAGGTGACGTACCTCTTGCAACTTCAGAGTTCATCACCCTCACTAAGTCAGGCTGATCAGTTCAACAGGCACAGGTCCCTGCTGTGCTGCCATATATAGAGCCAGCAGCACATCACGTTTACCTTTCGAAACGTCTACAACTTCCACTTGATTCAATGATATAACCTGTATGCATGCGCTAGTACCTGTAAGTTTGTCACTGATCAGTGACATTACAGGTCACCTGCCAGTGGCAGGAGTCCTGCCAAGCCTTGGTCCTGGCCAGCGAGACCACCAGTACCAACAATGCCGTGCCAGCAGACATGCCTACTGCCCATGCACCACTATTCGAATTTGGTGTCAGACCATCACAGTCTGCACTGCCAGTGCATAGAACAAAATGGGGCGCATCTGCATGCAGTCGCAGTGCTTTACACAGGGCTGCAGCTTTGTGGCTGCCCTCCCCACACAGCACCACATGGCTGCTCCCAGGCATGCTGCAGGCAACATCAGCCCTACCCAAGTGCGCTCACAGTAATGTGCACTGGTGCTACCGTTTGCTGCCTGGTGTTGTTGCCTGCCCGCCGCCACTGCCGACTGTCCCATCCCGCCTCGCAAACGACGACAGCAAGCCACCACCCAAGCCAGCGGATGGCAGCAGGTCCCCAAAGTTCTGCGCCATCGCACTAACCTCCGCTGCAGCACCTGCCGCCCTGTCACCCAGCAACGAACCAAACGCACCAAACCCGCTGCCTTGCAGCCTTGCTTGCAGCGCACTCAGCGCACTGGCACCCGCTGCTGCTGCAGAATCCGCCGACAGGTGCAGCTGCGAGACGGCCTGCACACTGCCGGCAGCACCTGCTGCGCCTGGCATCGCTGCTGCATCATTGCCACGCCTGCCGCCTAGCCCAGGCGGAGCTCTGCCAACGCCGCTGCTGCCGCTGCCAAGTTCGGACAACACATACTGCGCCGCCAGGTCACTGGCCTGGCTCCTGCTGCTGCTGATATCGCCTGCCGCTGCTGCCAGCGCGGCACCAGCAGCTGCCTCACTAGCCGTGCCAGCAAATCCAGACACCCCAGCCACACCAGGGCTCATGCTGAGCGCCCGCTGCTTCGCCGCTGCAGCGCCAGCATGCAACGCCGTGGGCGTGCTGATGGGCAGGTAGTGGAACCGTGGGGCGACTGGCAGCACGTTGAGCGCATTCAGGTCTGAGGATGCTGCAGCAGCTGCTGGGCGAGGTGCGTCGACGTAGGGCTTGTGCAGCTGGCCCAGCACGCCCAGCAGCACTGAGGTGCGCTGGTGGTAGCGCTGCACATTGAACCAGAGGTGCGGCTCGTACGTGGCCCAGTCGATGGGGTCCAGCTGGTCCTGCAGGCACGTGGCAGAGGGGCGCGGACGATCAGGACGCCGTTGATGACGCATGGCAGACACTCACGCTGCGCACAGACGGGCAAACGTACCTAAGGCAGACCTGATGAAGCATCTCGAGCAGAATCGCCGTGCGCTGCTGGCCACAGCACGGCACACGCATGCAGGACTGTTCAGCAGCCGCTCCTGGCACCAACAGGTATTAGTTAGCTTGATGAGTCAGCCAGCGGCCTACCTGCAGCTGCTGCTCCACATCCAACACAAGCCTCTTGCGTGCAGCAAGTGCTGCTGCACCGCCTGCACCTGCCGTGCCATTGGCCCCTGTTGCTGCTGCTGCGACGGAAGCTGCATCAACGCCTGGCGGCTTGCTACCACCCAGCACATCCCTCAACAGTCGTTGATCAAAGAGCAGCTGCAGCACACCCTTCTCGCTGACCACGCTGTTGCTGCCGGCTGCGGCTGCAGCGCCTTGTTGGCTGAAGCTGCCACTGCTGCTGCTGCTGTTGGTGGTAGTGCCCAGCTGCTGCAGCACTGCCAGTGCTGCACCATGCAGCTCCCACTGCAGCAACTGCAAGGCATCTGCGCTGATGAGGTGCTCCCCTGCACGACGCGCCTCCTGCGGCCCGGGCCACACCGCAGCAGCAGCCGCAAGCTCGTCTCAGCAGCGCTGTCATGTCAGGTGCGCGCATCGCATGCCAGCGCAGCTCAGCCAAAGGGGACCACAACAGGAATAGCGAAACACCATGCACACCGCACCAATGCAATTGTGGGTCTCACGCATGCAGGCAGCCTCCCCAAAACAGGCCACCACAATGTCTGAGCACACCCCCTTGCGCTGCCTTGGCACCACAACTCACCGAGCATGCCAGGCTGAGCATCTGCAGCAGTGCTGAAGACGGGCAGCCAGGCAGCACAAAGCGCATGTCGCCGCCTGCAGCAGCACCGCCATCACCTTCCATTGGATCCAGGAATGAAGCAGCAGCATCGCTGCTGCCATGCCCATCTGCGGTCACGCATGTCTCAATCCATGACAGTGGCGCAGTGCTGCTGTGCAGCAGCTCGTCAGCTTTCAGTGCTGCCAGTAGCGCAGCAGATAAGCTGTGAGCTACCCATGAAGCCCAAGTGCTGTAGCCACTGCAAGCAACACCATGCAGCTGCTGCTGCAGCGACACAAGCTGGCTAGCAGCGGCTGCTGCAGCAGCACTGATTCTGCCGCCAGCCTGACCCATCAAGCTCGGGTGGTGCATGCGTAGCAGTGCAGCAGCAGCAGGGCCTAGCGCACTCATGCCTTGCGCTATGGAAGCCGGCAGCGCGTTGCTGCTGCTGCCGCTGCCAGCTGCTGCTGTATTTGGGCCCGCCTTGGCCGCAGCTGGCCAGGCCTCTGCTGGTCCCAGCAATGCAGGCAGCATTGTACTGCTGCTGGCCAGTGCATGGCAGAGCCTGGCCAGCAGCAGAACCTGTTCAACCACAGGTGCGCCTGCTGCTCCTTGTGGTGCTGCTGGCAGCTGCTGAAGCTGCTGTTGCAGCTGTCCTGCAAGCTTCTGCATCAAGTCCACGCACTGCTGCTGCGCATACTGCTGCAGCTCTGCTGACCTGGCCTTGCCTGCTGCTGCACATACAGCAGCTGCTGCAGCTGCTGCTGAGCCCGCTGGACGAGCACTACTGCTGCCACCTCCAGCTGCTGCTACTGCAGCTGCACTGCTGCTTGTCCTGGACATGGCAGCAGACAAGCTGTTGGATCTGGCTGCTGCTGCGGCTGCCGCTAGGCTGGCGGGTGTGGCTGTTGCACTGCGGGAGATTGCACCTGCTGCTGCTGATATAGGATCCTGCTCATCTGATGGCAAGCCGGTCAGCAGCAGCACTGCCTGCAGAGCTGCATGCAGGCGCGTATCAAACAGCTGCTTGATGTTGCTGACTTCACTCCTGAAGGCTGCAGCAACAGCAATAGACAAGGTGTCACCATGCCAGCAACTGAAGGCTTCCACACACTGGCATGCCTGGAGGTCCACATGTGCAGCGCATGCATGCTGAGTCAGCAGTAGGGCGCCTCTGCGCTTCAAGAATGTACAATTCACACAAAAAGCAGAGACAGCAAAAGAAAAACCCACTCAATGTACACTCAGTCCAACAACACGTACTAATCAAAATGGCACCATGAAAAGCATTATGCATGGGTGTGCACCAAGCATCGGCAGCTCACCTGCAGGGTCCCCGTCACTTGCAGCCACCAGCCCAGGCAGCGTCAACATCAGTGCCCCTGACCTGCTGTACGAAAGTGCCTGCGGTCCTGCGGCCCACGCGGCGCTGCTGGTGCGGCCGCACAGCGCTGTGTACGTCCTGTCCAGCTGCACGACGCCCTCCACGTGGGACACAGCCGAGTGCCCGAGAATGGAGGGCCAGCTGCCTGGCTGCAGCTGCCCTGCGGGCTCTGCGGCGTGTGCTGCTGCCTGGCTCAGGGCGAGGCGCAGCGGCTCGTGGATGGCGCCAGCCGCGTCCTGCAAGCCGTCTTGTATGATGGCCTTGGCACGCTCTAGGAAGGCTGCGTGGAACAGCACCTGCAACGGGCGACGGAGGCGAGAAGCCGGCACATCAGCAGGCACACGTGGGAAGGCTGAGGCAGAACACACGCTAGTCTGCTGTGACAGCCGTGTATTTTCCAGGCAGGCTGTGGGAGACGGCAGTTGCGGCAGTACAAGGGGAAACAACTGAGCGTGCGCAATCCAAGGACGCCAGGGTGGCAAGGCACCTGCAACGTTGGGGGGCCAATTATCCCTGCAGTGAGCCTAGATGCAGGAAAGTGCATGCACCACAGAGGCTGGCACGCGGTGGCCTTGCAAGCTGCAACGAGG
The DNA here is from genome assembly GCA_014080715.1 of Scenedesmus sp. NREL 46B-D3. Classification (NCBI taxonomy): domain Eukaryota; kingdom Viridiplantae; phylum Chlorophyta; class Chlorophyceae; order Sphaeropleales; family Scenedesmaceae; genus Scenedesmus; species Scenedesmus sp. NREL 46B-D3. The sequence continues at coordinate 377,194 of JACERP010000045.1, read as the reverse complement.
CACCCTGATGCAAGGTAGGCGCAACCCCCAACGCGTTGTGGCATTGGCCACACACCACCCTGCTCCCTGGCGTGACCTGTCCATCACCCTCACCCTCACCTGCCATAGGTCTAGCTTCTGGCCCAACACGTGTTCACACGTGACATCCCACTGGCTCGGCGCTCGGCTCCCCACCGCCCTGGGGCTGCCAGCCCCGCTGCCCTTGCCAGCTGCCAACAGCCCAACACCACTCGACCCCACCCTCCCCAGCCTGCCGCTGCTGCCGTTGCCTGCAGCTGCTGCTGTACCCTGATCGGTGGCAGCATGCACATCCAGAGCAGCAGCAGCGTCAGCTGCTGCACCTGCCGGTGCGGCTGGGGTCCAGTCAGTGATGGCAAGCTGTACGGCCTGCTCCGCGCCCAGCAGGCTGTGTGCGCTGCTGCAACGGTGCAGCAGCTCCAAGCCGTGCTCTCTGCATGCTGCTGCCACATCAGCCAGCCAAGCAGAACAAGCCTGCTCCACCTGCAGGCATAGAAGCAGGCATGTTGGGCGCGCGGTTGGTGTGAAGCATACGGCCAGTAGATTGAAAGGTATATGATAGAAATACATGACAGCAGTGGTAGCATGTCATATAATAAGCCATAACAAGTACACAAGTAGCATAGCAAAGTATGTGCCATTTACATGCTGAGCAACTCACAGGGCCCTGCCTCCCGGCAGCACCACACACACAGCCAGGCATCCAAATAAAAGAATGTGCACTTCAACTTCTTTGTCCTATTCCATTAAAGTCACCTGATTATATTGTGAATGCTGAACAAAGGTGAAGACGTGCTTAGGTGTGCAAGGATGGCTGAAAATTGGTGGGAGTAACAGCTGCAAATGCCCCCACAGCAGGTAGGCCTGTAGCCAGCATGGCAGCACTTTGGCAGCACGCGCACCCACCTCGATGCGCTGCAGAGGTGTCAGCTGCTGGCAGATAGCGCTGCTCTTCTGGCGCCATGCAACTGCCTCAGGGCTGTTGCTGCCCTCTCCTGCTGTATCCATGCTGCCAAAGTACAGCTCACTGGCATCTGCCTCGTCTTCGTGCAGCAGCTGCTGCAGCAGGCTGCTGCTGCTGCCGCCAGGCTTGGCAGGACCGCTGGCTGTGAATAACTCCCCAATCTGTACAAACAACAACACATACTGGTGGAGTAAATGAAACCTTGGGCATCACGGTGCTCGCACAAAGGAACGCTGATGCATCAAAGCAGCCCTTGCTGCGCGCTATTCCAGCTGCATGCCTGACATAAGGCTCAATCATGTTAGACAAGACAGCACCTCATCATCAAGCATTGCCAGCTGCACAGCCCAGTTGAAAGGGAAGCTAAAGTATCATCGCATGCCAGCACCGGTGCCAGCCGGTAACTACGCACCTGCGCAATGCAGTCCTGTACTTGCTGTGCCAGCTCTGCCAGTGCTGCCCCAGGCTCCTGCTGAGCAGAGGTAGCAGCCAGCGCCTGCAGCAGGCGCTGCTGCACCCACTGCCTGCGGCAGCTCAGGAACTGCTGCAATGCTGCTGCACTGCCTAGGCCCTGCAGCATGGCCACTGCTGCGATCGCATCTGCTGCCTCCTGGCTGCTGAGCAAGGGCTTGCTGCTGAGTGTGGAGGCGGCGACATCCAGGATCTGTTCCCTGCACAGTCGAGGCAATCCAAAGCATACATTGAGTTGTGTTGCACCCAGGAAGCACTGATGCTGTGGGACCCACCGCAACACAACTGGGCTGCCAAAGCTGCTGTTGCACTGCACCTAGGGTTTCCATATGTCAAAGTACCTCGCAGAGATGCATGAAACGCCATGCATGGACCGCCATGCATCTCTGCAAGGTACTTTGACGGATAAACCCTAGGTGCAGTGCAACAGCAGCTACGGCAGCCCCGTTGTGTTGCCATGCTGACGCGCTGCAACCAGTGACGCCGTATGCTGCATCACCAAGTAGCTGCGCAGCAGGCCAGCCACGCTGCTGCCACCCACCTGAACTTGATCACCACTGGCCACTGGTGGCTGATGAGGGGGAACCTGGCTGCGATGTCAGCAGCACAGGCGCCCTCCAGGTGGCCATGCACCTCCTGCACCCGCAGCAGCCTACGCGCTGCTTCCAGGTGCTGCTGGCCGTCCAGGCAGCCCCACAGCACCTCAGGCGTATCAGGATGAACTTGACCCGCGCACCAACAGCTGCAGGCAGCAGAACCCAGTAAACATAACAGCAGCGTAACAGCAAAGAGCGTGTTCTGGTGAGTGCCAGGGCGGCAGGTGAAGTGGCTGCATACTAGAAGCAGGCAAGCACCGAGATCAGGTGGGGTGCAAGTTGGGCCTCAGGCTGTGCTCGCAACTGCACCTTGCCGCACGTGCCATGGCCCAGCTGCAGAGCAGCACCTCTTGTGACTGCCAGCTGCCAGCATCACACGCCTGCGCAGCAGCGTCAGCGCAGAGGCGCACAACTCCGTGTGGCTTGCAGCTCAGCTGCTGCTCACCATGCAGCTCCTGGTGCTTGCGCACAAGTCCTTGCCCTCCTGTGCACCGCCAGCACCAGTGACGCTCGCGGCGAGGCTGCCAAAGCCCTCCTGCAAGGGCACGTGGCAGCGGCAGAAACCAGGAGCAGCAGCACCACGCGAAACCAATAAACAGTTTCAACATCGCGGTTCAGTATGCTCTAATGACGACAGAAGACGAGCATGGAACAACTAGGTTTGATGTGCATGCTGCACCATGTCTTGCTTGCAAACTTGCTGGATTCTACAGTTGCAGACTGGGTTGAGGGGCTTGTTTTCGGGCTCTTTTACTCACCAGATTCAGGGTGTCACTCCTGCATGCTGCTGCCAGTAGATGAGAAGCGCCCTACGCACTACCCGCTGCCTGCTGCCCAGCTTCCGCATGTTTCATCCTGAACTGTGCTGCTGCTGCTGCTTCTCCTGCAAGTACCTGTATGGTCAGGATGTTGCTGAGTATGCTGTGGCATTTTGTTGAAATGTCATGATCTTGTCGGTGCCCTCAATCAAATCCCTGTGCACACACACAGCACACGAACAAGCAGCAGCAAGCCAGACAAATCAAATCTGGGGCGAGTGGGCAGGCACTGTGGCACAGCCAGCCGCTGGCCCCCATGCAGTGCCCTTGTGAGCAGCGCTCAACAGGCTCCACACAGCTGCATGCTTGCAGCGTTTTCAAGCTGCTGCCACGGCTGCCGGGCAAGCGCTGCCTTTTTGCAGTCACCTGTATGAGTCTCCCACCAACTGCCTCAGCTGCTGGTTCTTGTCCTCTATCTCCCTGCGTGTCTGGGCCTCAATCTGAAAAAGAACGAGCAAGGCGCTGCTGTGACACACATGCTGTGACTTGTTGACAGTTGCCGGCGTCTCGTACAAAGCAAACAGCCATACCAGCCTGTACGCATGCAAGCAGCATGGTGCGGCACTGCGCAGCCTGCAGTGCTACTTTTGATTGCAGCTGTGTTGTACAACGGACCTTCCGAATCTCCGCCACATTCTTGGTCTCAAACAGGGCTTCAGCAGCAGCGCTGACTGACGGCTTTTGGCCTGTGTTCATGTTGCTGGGATGCGCTGCAGGGACGGTGCACTGCTGCAACTGCTACTGCACGCTTCGGCAGCAGGCAGCGTCCCTGCTACCTGCTGCTGCCTCACTGGCCAAACGGTTGGTGGGTGTGCTGCCCGTGTTCAGTGCTGGAATGTGGTGAGTGCTCCATCAGTGCCAGGTGTGCTTCACCAGTGCTCCAGCTGTGCAACAGCAAGGCAGTTGGTTGAACTTTGGGTGGTGTGTGCCACAGTAGATGACTGGCGGCATCAACCAGGCACCAGCTATGATTCAACTGCACAAGCAGCTCGATGGAGCAACAGCCAGCGTCAGGATCACAGAAGGAGTACAAAAGGCACCAAGTTGGTGTGTGAAGTACAGTTGAGCCGGAACTGCCCAGCCACGCCACCGCTCGATCACACTATAAAAACACACCACATACAACGATGAGGTCAGCTGCTGTTTGTTGCACCCACAACAAAAGTGACAAGCCTGCCAAAACCCAGCCAGCACTTTGCTGTACATGCGCTGCTGATCATAGCCAAATCGAGTCGTATATCGCGATCAGGCCTGCTAGTGACACTTCTGCGCTGCTGTCTGGTGCTGCCACACGTCTAGCTATTTGCGTGCCTTCGTCTGTAGTAGAGCAATGGCACTTAATCAGCTGGGGCAGGGTATTCTGCGCCACATTCGCATGCCAGTACAGCAGGCAGTGTACAGCAGCACAGCGAGCCAGGGCCTGGCCGGTCTAGGCCTCTCCCTGACTAGGGCATTTGCTGGTGGCCAGCACCTGGACAAGGACGAGGTCACAAGCAGGGTCATTGATGTCACAAAGCACTTTGAGAAGATTGATGCGGCTAAGGTGGGACAACTCGCACGGAGATGACAGAAGCAGCAGCAGCAGCAGTAGCACCAGCACCAGCACCAGCAGCAACAGCACCTGAGGTCGACCTCTTGGTGAAGCCTCAAATGTATAGTTCTTGTGTAGTCGAAGCGTGCTTGTGATCATGTGCTGCTTGAGTGACGTTGCTGCTTTGCACATGCAGGTCAACCCAGCTGCTCACTTTGAGAAGGACCTGGGTCTTGACAGCTTGGATGTTGTTGAGCTGGTGATGGCTTTCGAAGAGGAGTTTGCAGTTGAGATCCCCGATGCAGATGCAGATAAGATATTTTCAGTTGAGGACGCCATCAACTACATTGCAAGCCACCCCATGGCAAAGTAACCAGTAGCAGTGGCAGGCCTGCTGCTGAGGAGCAGCAGTAGTGGAAAGAAATGGCCGCAGCGTCAACAGCGGCAGTGCTGCTGCAGCGCGTGCGCTCTGCCAGCATGACCCTCCGCATGTGTTGGCATCTGCATTGGGTTTGGCATCAGTGACAGTCTGCGTTCCTTAGGGGTGTTATGTAGACCAGACAGCAGGGGGTGCCTGGTTGGATCTGCCTGCTGCCTGCTGCAGACTCTGGTAATGCATGCATGGGCACTGGTGCGCTGTGGCTTGTACTAACCTTGTTTGGGCTGATTTGCAGCACGCCATGAGCAAGCAGTAGCAGCATAGCAGCACGTCAGCAGTGTGCCATACAGCAACCTGCAGGGCTGTGTTGTCAGCAGCTAGTGATGTGCTGCTCCTTCTGCTGCCTGTGACTCTGCAATGCTTCTTACATGGTGTATTGGAGTTCACGCACCAAGCATGCATGTGCTCAGGACTGTACGATTCACTGGTTAGGTGCCAGCTTCACTGGACAGGTGCCAGCTGGTGAGCCGCATCCCTGCAGCAGCATGTGCCTGCTTGTCAATCGACTCACCATGCATAAATGCATGCAGCATCCACATGGTGTTGTGCGTGAGTGCGAGATTGGCTTGTGTATGTGGTCGGAATTGATAACATGGGGTTGAGTGTCGGTTAATTCAGAGTGATTAATTTTTGCCTGGTAGCTAGGCTCTCAGTGCAGGGCATTAGGGTGCACTGTAAGTAAGCCCCGACCCATGCCGTGACGGGGTTCACTGTTGTTCTGGCAAGCAGCAAGCCAGGCAACACACTCTAGTTTCATTGGAATCTTACTCAACAGTTGGATCAACGGCGTTGACGGAGCATCACACCTGCTGCTGTGGGATTGTGAGCATCAGCCGTTGGTGCAGCAGTGCAGCTGTAGTGCTGGCAGCAAATGGCAGCAGCAGCAGCGACAGTGGGCTGCAGCTGCATATTATGGCGTGGCGTGGTGCATGGAAGTTCGTTCGAGGGCCTCATCACGCACGCCGCCTCTGAGGTTCACATGTGACAGCGATGGTTCAGCTTCCACAGCACAGCAGCACAGCACGGCATGTAACATCGGCACGCCAGTCCTGAGCACCCCTGCAGAGTATGTCGCACGCCGCTGTTTGAGACTTTAATAACTGAACTACCACATCACGAACACCGCAACCGGCAAGGCAGATGTTGCCTGTGTTTCGACTGACCTGAACTCAGCAGTTTGATTTGAGGATCAGTGTACACTGCCCAGCGAAGTCCTGCACTGCAGACTGCTTCACAAACTGCCGTGAACAGCTGAACGTAGTTTTGAAGCCGATCCTTAAACTGCTCTCTTTGGATGTGCCAGCTCGCTATGCTGTACTGTCGCTGCTCAGCTGAGTCCATGCCGTTCTTATGTTCTTAGACTGAGCTGCCTAATGCTTCATGACGCACAGCAGCAGGGCTCAGCGTTGGCAGCTGGTGCAGTTTGGCAGCGAGGCAGATGCACTGCTGCTGGAGCGGCGGGTCACTCTGCAACTGTTGTTGGCAGCAAGGTCTACGTGTTTGGGTGAGGGCATAGGCATAGGCATGTCATGGGCTCCAGCTAATGTGCATGTTTGCAGGGTACCCTTGAGGTCACAGCCGGTTTGGTGCTAACTTGTTGCTTCAACACCACCATGAGCAGCCGCAGAGCAGGACTTGTCGTGTGCTTGCGTGTGCTGTGGGCCCTCCACCCCTTGTAGAACGATGTAGCTGTACATGGTTCCCCTCGCCTGCTAATGCGATTCCTTGTAGGGGCCGCAAGGGTTCAAAGTTCTTTAATGACCTGCTGGTGTATGACAGCTGCTCAGGCCAGTGGGCGAGCGGGCCTGAGTGTCCTGTCAGGCCGCGCGCAAACCACACTGCCACGCTGGTCGGCTCCAAGCTCTGGATCATAGGTAGAGGTGTCAGCTGCCAGCTGATGTTGCAGCACTTACAGCATACCTCTCGACCGCAGTTGGCTGTCGGTGTTCAAGCCAGCTGAAGACTTCAGTGTCACACTGAAGCAGTGCTGCACATTAGACTGCTGGCCGCAGCAGGACATGCCTACTCACAGCAGACTGATAGACAGCGCAGCTGCAACAGTACATGAACAGCAGCAGCCTATGCAATTGTCACACGTCTCACTTGGTGCCAATACCAAAACTGATTGCACAAGCCTTAGGCCCTCTGCTGCGCTGTGCTGCCAGGTGGTATGAACAAAGATGATGTGTATGATGACGTGTTCTACTTTGATGTAGTCAGCAGCACATGGAAGCAGGCCCATGTGGAGTGAGTCGCAGACGGCTGGCTAGCTGTGGCTTCTGAAATTGCTGCTCGTGTTTACTGGTGCAAGGCAGTATCAGCGTGATGTGTAGTGCACACATCGGCCCTATTGATTCTGGAAGGTGGCTGCAGTGATGGCATCTGGCTTAACAGCTGCAGGCTTCCATTCACTCTGTGCTGCAGTTGAAGCTCGGCGTAGGTGTTTCACTATAGTCTAATAGGTGTGTGTAGGCAGCCACGAGCAACAACAGCTTCAGCAGCACTCTTTGCGCTCACCCCGTCCTTTGTCACTGTTGACCATCCCAATGTCCAGCTTTGGTGTTATCTGACCACAACTCCTAAATTGTTTGGTCAACTTACCTGTCATGCTGTCTGCTGTTGCTGCCTGCTGAGGCAGGGACCCCCAGCACCTGCTCATGCGCTGCTCACATGCAGCTGAGGTGCACCCGCGCAGGCCAGCCACCATCATCGTGTTTGGCGGCTACAGCCGCAACACAGACCCAGAGGAGAAGAGGGACCTGAACATGACTGATGAGCTGCTGCTGCTGCACACTGACAGGTGGGCACGCTCGCAGCAGGGACAGCGACACGTTTGAACGACAAGGAGGCTTGCGCTTGTGTGGAGCACAGCAGACCGCCTAGTAATTGCAGCTTGCCATCTGTTACACCCGTCTCAGATGGCACACGGCATACCGACCCTCAACATTGGACCTGTGCAGGCGCCCTTTTGGCTCAGAGGGAGCTCCCTGGCTGGTCTGGCATGGACTGTGGTGTGCACATGCATTCAGTCTGGTCACCTGCTGCTGCCACTGCTGCTGCAGGGGCCTGGTTGAGCACGTGCAGTCCTTCAAGGGCCAGGCCCCGTCACGGCGCGGCTACCACAGCATGAGCATAGTGAGTATCAGGCGCCCAACGCAGCTGTTCATGGTGGCCATCCAGTTGACTATGTGGTGCAGGGGCAACGATCACACCTCACTGCTCTGGTGCATCAACCGGGAGCGCTGCTGGAATACCCGGCTACCATGAATGACTGTCCGTCTGTCGTCTGTCTGTTGTTCTAGGGCGTCGAAGTTCCTGCACATGGTTAACCCTGGATATCTTCCCGGCAGTACACACCGAAACTGCCGCGCTGAAGCAACGCAATGCGCCGTCGCTGCTCTTTCTTGCGCTCGCCATGCACAGGTGGGTGACCGCGCCTTCATCTATGGGGGCGCCACATCCGCGGCATCGTCCCGGACGATGCCGCGCTGTTTGTGTACGACGTGCTTGACAACGCCTGGCACAAGCCCGACAACGTGAGCGGCACCGCGCCGCTGACGCGCAGCAGCCACAGGTGCGACGCGGCGCAGGCTGACCGCCTCGTCGCTGCTTGCATGCGTGTGGTATGGGCGAGGCAGCAGGAGGCTGCTGTGCGTCTGTGCGACGCTGACATGCTCCGTGGTTTGTGCGTGCGTGCACGTATGTGCACATCAGCGGCACTGCCGCAAGCACCTGCGCATGTTGTAGACATGGTGTGTCAACAGCGGCTGTGCACGCACCTGTGCCACGCAGCATGCCTGCTGCGGCGCACCCTGCATGTGCTGCGCGCATGCGTGTGCAGGGCTGTCACGTACAACGGCCGCATCATCGTGTATGGCGGGGCAGTCCAGGGCGTCGCCGGCGCCAAGGAGCGGCTGGGTGGCGTGTACAGCCTGGCGGTGCAGGGCTCGCAGCTGTGCTGGAGCGAGTGCGACAGCCCAGCGCCCTGCAAGGACATGCCGAGGAGTGAGCCTGGCCGGGATTCATGCAGGGGTCTGCCTGTGCAGCGCGCCCTGGTCCTTGGGAGCATGCAGGGGTCTGTCTGTCTGTTTTCCAGGGAGCCTGTTCCTCACCGGGTCCGCGTGTGCGCACCTGGTTCAGCTGGCACATCTGGTGTGCGGCCGCCGCAGCACTGCCGCAGCGTGTGGTGGCTGTATGTACACTGTGCTGCGCTGCCCGCGTCCCCTCCCGCCCACCCACCCGCAGTGTGAGTGCCACATGTGACGGGCCCCGGCCGGCTGCACCTCACGCAGGCCGCTCCGCACACACCATGCACCTGGTGGGCGACGTGCTCTACCTGATGCTGGGCTACGCCGGTTCGGGCGACAACACGACGTACGTACAGGACTGCTGGGCCCTGCGCCTCATCCCTGACGCCTACGCCCAGATGATGGCACAGGCAAGGGGCACACACCTAAGCCCAGCTGCAGTCCTGCACCCAGTCGGTGCAAAACCCACCACAGCCGCAGCAGCAGCAGCTGCAGTAGCAAACGGCAACAGCAACAAGCGTGCAGCTGGCGGCCGTAGCAGGAGCAAGTCGCCGCTTGGGCGAAGGGGCAGCAACAATGCCGCAGCGAGTGGCCCTGAGGGTGAAGAGGCGGGTGGCTGGCGGGTGGCCAAGCGGCAGCGGTCTGGAGGCGCAGCGCAGCGGCAGCTGGGGCTGCTGGGCCAAATCGGGCAGGCTCTGGCACAGGCCGAGCAGGCTCCGGGGGAATGCAGCAACCGCAGCCGCAACAACAGCAACAGATGGGGCAGCAGCAGCAGCAGCAGCAGCAATCACCAAGGCAGCAAGTGGTGCAGCAGCAGCAGCAGCAGCAGCAGCAGCAGCGGATGCCTTTGCAGCCATGCGAAGTCTTGCAGCCTGGTCATCATCAGCAGCAGCAGCCATGTGCGCCGCACTCCCCAGGCATGGCTGCAGCATACGCTGCCGCAGCTGCGCGCAGCTGCTGCAGGCAGCGCCTATGAGCTGCGCCGCCCTGCCTCACCCAGCTACGCAGGAGAGGTGAGCATGCCTGGTTTTGGCATCACTTGTACGACAGCAGGCAGCCGTTTTGTACGAGCACAACTTGTTGTATCCGGCGTCTGATTACCAGCCGGCCTGCGTGTCTGCACCTCGGTAGTCGCCTGACAGGGCAGAGGCTATCCTCACCCTGCTCGTCTTCATACTCCTTCCCACTCCACCTTGTGCATGCGTGTTGTGTTGTACATCTGCTGCGTGGAAGTACCTGCATGAGCTGGAAGTGGTATGTTGTTGCTGCAATTATTCTCCCCTCTACCCCCCCCCCCCTGTAAGTACCCGTAATGTACCCATGGCCAGTACATAATCTGCTGTTGCCCTTGTCCACATTTGTCATAACCTGTGGTACATGCTAGTGGTGCGCGGCCTCTGCTGTGTTTCCGCTGTTCAGTACCTGCATGAGCTCGAAGCACTTCGTGACCAGCTGCAGCAGCAGGTCAGCCGTACCAGCCGCTTGGAGGGCGAAAGCAGGCAGCTGCACAAGCAGCTGGGCGAGCTCAAGGCAGACAGGCAGGCGGCTGAGGCGGCGCTGCAGGCCGAGCGCGGCGAGGTGGCAGGCCTGCGCGTGGCAAAGGAGGCAGCGGTCAGCGAGAAGCTGCGCCTACAGGTCAGCGGCTAGAGGTCGGGATGATGCACTCCTGAGTGTGGCGGGGACAGTGCAGGTCATGCGTTATGTACGTGTGGGCGGCTGTTGAGCGCTGATTATTGGTCCTCATGCCTGCACGAGCATCGCTCCAGGGAAGGCCGTACCTACTGCTACTGCCGCATGCCATACATTGAGCACCAGCAGATATGCACTGGCTGCCCAGCCGGCGCTGGCTGCAGCAGACCCTCAAACACCAAGGGCTGCTGCGCTCAGTAGCAACAGCAGCAGCCCTTTGGCTTTTTTTCTTCTTCTTCTTTTTGCAACAGCCATAGGGCCTCTGCTGCTGTTGGGCTGGGGCGTAGCAGCCAAAGGGCTGCTGCTGTTGCTGTTCTGCTGGGGCGCAGTTCACTGGCTTCTGCTGTTTAGGTTAGGCCGCCCATAAGGCTGAGAGCTCCTTTAGACCTCATGCTAGGTGGTCCACCCTTTGTGCTGTGAACCGTGTTGCAGGAAGAGCTTGTGCACCTGCAGCAGCAGCTTGAGTCATGCCGGCAGCAGCGCAGCAAGCTGGAGCACGAGCGTGACCAGGTGCTGTTGGAGAAGCAGAGCTACTACAAAGAGGCTCAGCGGCTGCAGGCTCAGCTGCAGGAAGCAGAACTGGAGCGCCGCGCCGCACAGGAGGCACTGTCGGTGCAGCAAGAGAAGCAGCGGCGCGTGGACGAGAAGGCTGCGCATGAGCGGCAGCAGCAGCAGCAGGCGCTGCTGGAGTTGAGCGCCAGCCTTGAGCAGACAAAGAACGAGCTGCGGAGGTGAGACATGGGCATGCGAGGAGAGGCAGCACCCTCCGTCTCTAGCAACAGCCACTATGGCTGGCTGTCGGAAGAGACAGGTGCATGCACAGGGAGGCAGTGCTGGCCCGACGTGTAAGGACTGCCAGCTGCTGCCATCGCCTGCCGGCACAGAGCAGCGGGGAGGCGCGCAGTAGGGTAGCAGCACTGCTGCCCTGCACATGTGCTGCATGCTGAGGCAGTGCGCAGACAGCCTGTGTCATGTTGTGCTGAGCTGGATCTTGCGCATATCCTGCAGCTTGTTGGAGTTGACCGCGCAGATCAACACGCAGCACTCCAGTATTATGCAGTGTTGTGCAAATTTGCAAACAGCTCCACATACACTCCGCCCTGGTTTACAGACATACCGCGCTCGACTCACGGTCTGCTTGCGAATCCGGCCCTGTCCTTTCCTCTGCCCAGGTTGAATGATGCCTCTGCAGACGAGCAGCGCAAGCATGACGCCACCAGCAGTCAGCTGAGGGCAGAGGCAGCAGCGCGTGAGGCAGCCTTGCAGGAGCGCAGCAGGCAGGCTGCTGACCTGGCACAGCAGCTGGAGGCAGCCAGGGCAACACTTGCTGATGAGCAGCGCAAGGCGGACAGCTTCAAGCAGCTGCACCAGGCGGCAACGCAGCAGCTGGAGGCGCTGCGGCTCTTGCACACGGTGGGTGGTGTGGGCGCAGGCGGGCTGAGGGGGAGAGACAGCTGCACAGCGCCTGGAGATGGCATGACTCGTCCGGAAGGACACTGCACATCCCAACCGATCTACTGCTTCACTCTTTGACTGCGCAACAGGTGCCACGCTTCTGAGCACCCACAGCATGTCTGCACACCGTCAGTTGTTGCATTCTGCAGCACCTCCAGTTGCGCGTGTTGCTGGGTTGGTTCTGTGGCTGCCCTGCTGACCAGGTGCATGTCGCAACTGTGACGCTGATGATGTCTATATGCCGCGGATGGTGTTACATTCTTGCAGGGCCAAGCCGCTGAGAAGCTGCGTTTAGAAGGAGAGCTGAGCAAGCTGAGAGAGGAGCACGAGAAGGGCAGGGCAGAGCTAGACCAGAGAAGTGCTGCAGCCAACCAAGCACGCGCACATGCAGCACAGATGCAGGCGACCCTAGCAAACTTGCTGACTGCACTGGGCTAGGCGTTATTATGTGAGTGCATTTGCAACAAAAAAATGTGTTCACAACGTGTGGTTGCACTTGTTGCACTTGTTTCCACATTGCTGCGTGGGATCAAGTGTGATCACTGCTGAGTGATGTGTAACTGCCATGGTTGAGTGTGATCCGGGAGCCATGTGATGCAGCAGTGGCGTGCCCTGCCATTTCGTGAACACGTGAATGTTTTTTAATTGAACTGCCTCATCTGTATTGTGGCATGTCACTGTCGAACGTGGCTGTTCATCCCAGTTGATCTGTACATAGATCGTTTGCTTCTGGTGATGGTCTCTCTCTTGACACTGAAAGACATAAAACCAAGTGCCTTGCCTTGTGTAACGACGTTCGTCTGCCAGGAACTCCCAGTGTACGGACTATAATACTTTGTGTAGTAGCCAACAGCTCCGTGTTGCGGGTGCCGATGCTGCAGTGCAGGCTCCCTCCGGGGAGCTGCACCAGGCAGAGGCACATTGGGCGGTCGTTATGTGGCGTACAGCGCTGCAGAACGCGCGCACCGCTCAAAATCAGATCTGAGGCACAGGCTGAGCTGCACTCCAGCTCAGACTCCCTGGACAAGCTTGCCAATGCAGTCAGCTTGGGAGCAAAGGCCAGCAAGGATGAGTGGTAAGCCGACATATGAACCACTATGCCGTTCTTGGTGTAGCTGCGTCTGCCCATTGGAGGTGCTGCATGCAAGTACAGCATGCACTGTTGCTGCTGCTGCTGTTGCTGCTGCTGCTACTGCAAGGTCACATCGCACTTGCCGTAAATGTTGGATGAACAGTGCAGCAGCAACCAGGCATGGAGGACAGCTTGCAAGCTCAGTGACCCTACTGTGCTGCTGCCGCCGCGCCTGTTGGGCAGGGTGTACACGCGCCCGAAGCGTGCACCCCTGGACAACGAGTACATCCTCGGCATAGCGCTGCAGCACAAGCAGCACCTGCTGATGGCAGCTGTCACTGTGGTGCTGTGCACAGCCAGCAACCTTGCAGCACCGGTGCTGTCGGGCATGCTGTTTGAGCACCTGGTGCAGCAGCACCCAATGGAGCGCTACGCAAAGGTGGGGAGGCGAGGGCGCAGCAAGCGTTGAGGCGCTGGCACGGCGTGCAGGAATCATAAGCTTTGTTAGTGGGGATGTGCAGGAGCGCAGCGGTGGTAGTGGCCAGCAGGCAGTGCGGCTGGCTGCTGCTGCACCAGACATCCACAGCTGTTGATATAAGGGGCTAGCAGGCATGCCCAGTCATATCACTGGAGTGGGCCCCTGCGCAGTGCAAGCATTTTGCGGAGTGCCAACTTCTGCCTCGTGTCGCAGGCAACTGCGGCAGGCTGCGTGCGCCTGTCAGGGCAACAACCAGTCATTTTCTGCACAGGCTCTCAGGCTGCGGAGGAGATGCTTGCAGGTTTGCAGTCAGCCGCAATGGGCACTGCTGAGTAGCCCAACCCTGGGTGCTCTGCCCCGCACGCAGCTGCTTTGGTGCAGAGTGGATTGCCGGGCTGTGGTGAGGCTGGCCTGTTGTTGGTTGCTGGCTGCAGGTGTTTGGCGTGCTGCTGGTTGGCTACCTGCTGGAGCCGCTGCTGACGCGTGTGTACATGGTCAACGTCATCGCAGCAGGCGAGAAGGTGCTGGCCACCATCCGCATGGAGCTTTTTCGCACGCTGCTGATGCAGAAGATCGAGTTCTTTGACAGGCACAGCGCGACTGCGCTGCAGAGCTTGATCAGCACCGAGCTGGACACCATCCGCACCTTCATCTTCAAGTGAGCAGGCACCACCACAGCCAGAACAGGGAGGCAGCGGCAGCAGCAGTTGGATGCAATGGCGTGGCAGACACACAGCCATATCTGCAGCCGCATCAGCAACCCAAAAACAGCATTGCAGCAGGTGGCAGCGCAGCTGGAGTGGCAGGTAGAGGCAGCAGCAGCAGAGTTGCAGCAGCAGACTGCTTGGCTGGTGTTCAGCACGCAGTGGAATCACAGCAGCACAGTGCCGACCACGTGTGCATCTTTCCTGACAGCGGATGGCTGTTGGCGTTACCAGCTTGTTAGTTATGTCGTCTTGTGCAGCTAGGTCAATCCCACACCAACTGCAACAGTCGTCAGATGATCATTATGTGAGCAGTTGCGACAGCACTGTTACTGGGCCTGTGGGTGGGTGTTTGTCACAGTCCAGCTATAATCACAGCTGCGTCGACCTCCTGCACGCCTGCCTGCCTGGGGTGCTGCTCTCTGCTGCTGCCATGGCACTGCACTCTGGCGTTTGGCTGTACAGCAACTGCTCCCGGGACCGCGGCTTACGAGCCTTTTTAGAAGCGGCAGGCGCCGTGATCGTGCTGTTCTGCCTGTCGTGGCGGCTGGCGCCAGCAGTGTCCATCGTCATTGTGGTGACGGCAGTGGCAGCAGCGCTGTACCGCCGCAGCACGCGGCCTGTCGAGGCAGCGCAGTCAGCAGCACTGCAGCGCATGGCGGGCGTGGCGTACCAGGCCTTCCAGAACATGCGCACTGTGCGCAGCTTTGCGGGTGGGTTGCGCGCCCCGGAAAGCTATGCCAGGCAGCGGGCGACAGCAGAAGTGCACACACATGCATGTGTGTGGTAGGGGGGCGCTTGTTGAGGCAGCACATACGACTCGCCCACCACCTGGTTGCCCTGCTTACAGAAGACGGCACAGCTGCTGGCTAGCTGCTGCCTTGCTGGGCAGCGTCGCGCAGCACAGCAGCAGGCTCAACTTGCAGGCACGGCCTTGCACGGCACAGAGCAGCCTCACCCCACCGTGTCACACCTCGCAGCGCCGACTGATCTGCTGCTTTCTCCACTGCTGTGCGTGTGTGCATGCGCTGCTTCGTGCTGTCAGGCGAGGCGCTCGAGCGCGAGCGCTTCCAGTCCGAAGTCGTCGCCAGCTTTGCAGCAGGGCGGCAGTTTGGCGCCGCCAAGGCCACCTTTGAGGCCACCAACCGCCTGGCCATCCACCTGAGCCTGCTCATGCTGTACGCGTGGGGCGGCTACCTGGTCAGCCAGGGCGTAATGCCGGTCGGGGTGCTGGTCAGCGGCATAGGGTTCACCTTCAGCCTGATGTACGCCACACAGGGCGCCGTCAACACGCTGTCCGAGCTGCGCAGGGCCTCAGGGGCGTTTGACAGGGTGCGCGCTGTGTGCATGTGTCCGTTGCGCAAAGGGACGTCTTGTTCGAGAGATCCACGCCGTCACCTTGTCCTCTGTGCCTTCAGGCTGAGTCGCCCGCAGGTGTGATCTAGGATGGCTGCACTGCGCACGCGTTGCTTGCATCGAGTGCTGGCCTCGCAGCATCTCGGCCCTGTGTGTCGCCCGCCCGCCTGCCTGCCACCTGCTTGCTGTGCACTCGTGCGTGCAGGTGCAGCGCATGATCCAGGCCTCCGACCCGGACCCCTCCATGTACGGCGCGCTGCCGCCGGGCGCCTGGTGGGAGGTGGCCAATGGCGCGGAGCCCGTGTTTGAGCCGTACGCCGACAAGGCCGGCGAGGCGGCGGTGACAGCAGCGAGGCAGGGCGACCTGGAGCTGGTGAACGTCAGCTTCTCGTACCCCGTGCGCAAGGAGATGGCAGGTGAGGGGCGGCGCTGGTGTGCGGGACGGCCTGGCAGGCAGGATGCAGCAGGTGTGTGTGTGTGGGGGGGGGTGAGGGTGGGGGTGGGGGGGTGGGGGCCGGGGGGTGGGGGGTGGGGGGTGGGGGGGTGGGGGGGGGCGCGTGCGCGCGTGCGTGCGTGCGTGCGTGCGGCGCATCACCATCGCACACCTGGTGTGCCAGTTGCACCAGCTACTTGGTTCATCAAGTCCACAACACATCTTGGTTGAATCACGTCAGTTGCTTGCTTGCTGCAGCGGAGGGTCATGCACATCGCTGTTGGTGGAAGTCAGCGCAGCTAGCTTCACAGCTGCTCGCGCGCGTACAGCAGACGCAGTGCTGCAGATCGTTGCAGCATGACTTCAGCTGACTGCGCTGATTGTGCGCACTGCCCCTATTGCTGTCTGCAGTGCTGCGGGACATCAACCTGCAGCTGAAGCACGGCACAGTGACTGCGCTGGTGGGGCGCAGCGGGGCAGGCAAGTCGACAGTGGCAGCGCTGCTGTCGAGATTCTACGAGCCGCAGGTGAGGGGCATAGCTGCTCACAAACAACAACATATGTTGGTGTCGTTGTCCCTGTTTATAAGTGCTGTTTGAAGCGGGTGCAACTTGCAGCAGCCACAGTGGTCACTGGGCATGCCAGCTGTACCAGGCAGCAGCCAGTGCAAAGTTACCACCCTTCTCTCCCCCATTTCTCCAGCACCACTTCATTGAGAGGCCTTCTTGTCGCGTCCATAGGCTGGCGCTCGCCAAAAATGACGCCTCTATCAGTGTCGCCTGTGTTGTCCACATATGTCTGGCGTGCTGTGTGCTGTGCTGCAGGTGGGCAACATCCGGCTGGCTGGGCGGCCCACCGCCGACTTCTCTCGTGGCGAGTGGGCGCGGGCGGTGGCCATGGTCAGCCAGGAGCCTGTGCTGTTCAGCGGCAGCATTGCAGACAACATCGCCTACGGCAAGTTTGGGCGATGCTGCATGGAGGAGATTCAAGCTGCTGCCGAGGCTGCGAACGCGCACGAGTTCATCACGGAGCTGCCGGAGGGGTACAACACACTGGTTGGAGACAGGGGCACGCTGCTGTCAGGTGGGCGGACTTTCCATCGTGCAGCAGCAGGGAAGTGAGTGGTGATGGTTTGGCAGCTGGCTGTGCGGCTGTACCCCCGTGCGCTGTTTGCCTGGCATCTGTTGCGCGTGCAGTCACACCCTCACCCGCTGCTGCTGCGCCTGCTTTGGACGCGCCGCCAACATCCGCAGGTGGGCAGCGGCAGCGCATAGCCATCGCGCGCGCGCTGCTCAAAGACTCGCCCATCATCATTCTGGACGAGGCCACGAGCGCGCTGGACGCGGTCAGCGAAAAGCTGGTGCAGGGGGCCATCCAGCGCCTGGTGCAGGGCCGCACCGTGCTCGTCATCGCCCACCGGCTGAGCACAGTGCAGTCGGCTGACCAGATCGTGGTGATGAAGAACGGGCGCATCGCTGAGAAGGGCACGCATAACGAGCTGCTGGCAAACCAAAGCCACTACAGCGAGCTCATGAGCAGCCAGGAGATGATACTGGGTGCTAGCGTGTAGCGACCTAGTTATCGGATGTTGAAGGTGCCAGCTCAGCGCTCTCTCAGCCACTGCTCCGGCTGCGGGTGTGGCTGGGTGTGCTCAACTGCAGGGCTGGTGATGGCATGCACATCGGCATCTGCGGCTGCTACAAGTGCTGTCCTTAGCAGTTGCGCCAGCTTTTGAGCAGCGTTTGTGTGGACCTTTTGGTTGCAGTGCTGCCTAGGCACTTGCAGACCAGCTTGCAAACTGCAACTGCAGTTGGAACCTGCAGGCTGGAGCAGGCAGGAACTTGCAGGAAGTTTCTTGCTCATTAGGGTAGTACCTGTACCAGTCTGCCAAGAGTCACTGATGCAACTGCAGCAACGCAGAGCAGGATGTGATAAGCAGCCGCAAACTAACTCAGCCGGAAGAGCAGGATGTGCACTGTCTCATTTGTGCTTAGTTTGGGGTTCTTGGTGGCTGGCAGTTCTTGTTTGTTGTGGCAAGCTGCGGGCAACTGTGCAATCAGCAGCAGAAAATAGGCAACTTGGGGCCCGTAGCTGATGCAGCCGTGCAGCGGGATTGCGCATGCCATGGCCACCGGTTTTCTCCGGCGTTCAGGGCACTGCTTAGCTGTCACATGTCTGGGGTACCAGAAATGCAGCAAGCACCGCAGCTGTGTAGCGTGTACTTCCGCAACTGCTGATTGGCATTCAGGGGTCACGCAATTGCACATCTTTGTAGACCTGCTGTGACCCTGCTCCAAAGATGCTCCGTGCACAGCTTCAAAACTCAAGTATTGTGACAAGCTTGAATGCTTGGCTTGGAGTGTGCGTTATGCACATTCATTACTCAGTGGTCATTGAGTGCATGTTGGCACAAGTACATGCATGACACAAGTATATTCTAGAGCTGGTGCTGTGATTAGCTGTACAGCATTTTACAACTCTGTACAGGTGACCAATTACAGTCCAAGTGTTCATGCGCTGGCCTCCACATGTCGCAGGGCACGCAGTGATTGACGTGCCTGCTGGTGCCAGCCAGGCGCTGGACAAATTGACTGCAGATGCATGTTGGTGTAGTTCACAGTCTCACAGTTTGGATGTTACACGACGAGAACAACTACAAGTTCAACTACAAGGCATGCGGGGTGGCCGTAGGCTGTAGGCATTTCTTTACCCAAGCAGCACTAAGCAATACAACCACAATGTGTACACAACCACGGCCAAGCCATCTAAATCATATGATTTTGTGATGCATCACACCCTAGAATCTGTGGCATCAACTCTCTTTCAATCTGTGGCATAAATTGGGCTGCATAGCGGTCTGTAATACCATCTGCTTACAACACGCTGCATCAAGAGCTACGCAAATGGTCACAGGCAGGACACTCCAACAAAAAAATGCCTAAGGTTTCTACTGTGGGCTCGACAACAAGCCGGGGGCAAGCCTTGAACATCACATCGCTGTCTGCAGCAGTACGTGGGAGAGCAATGGCACCCTCCTGGAGGCCTCCACATGCTTGCTTGCCTTTTGCTGCTGCGTTAGAGTGCTGCTCTTCTTGACATGCGAAACCCATGCACGGACCAGAAGCGCGGCACCCGCACGGAATGGCACATCATTACTGTACAAAGAAAGTCTAACAACATCATCTGCGGCGCGCAGCTCGTTCTGCGTTGGCACAACGTGCTGGCCGTTACTGCCACAACAGAAACCGCAGGCCATGCTGCATGCTGCATGCGTGCTCTTCTAAGGTTTTTATAAAGCACTATTGTAATACATGCGTGACTAAAGGTAGGAGCAGCAACATCCGAGGCTGCGACGCAGGCGTGCCGTGCGGGTGGTTACTGTCTGATTTTGCAGCCGCGTGCAGCCAGCCAGCCGGGATGCTTGATAACGCTCGCAAAGGGTGTAGGTTAAACATAGATAGGGGTTCACATGCATTCCGCAGCCCAGGCGTTTCCCTGTGCATGGTGTCGTGACGCAGCACTCACCTGCAGCACGACAAAGCGCCGCAGCTGTTACCCACGAGACACCAACACACATGTCGTACACTTTAACAATACCTCACAGTGGTCAATGCCGACTTCAGCAATGCCAGCAATGCAGAGTCGCTCCTTTAACAACAGCAGCGGTTGCATGTTGCGGCTGCAGCTGCTACGTAGCGTATACGGCTGCTGCTGCAGACAGCAGTGATGTTCAGGATTTGTCCCCGGCTTGTTGTCGAACCTACAGTGCCTAAAAATTTGCAGCAAACTGGGATGATGCATTAGGGCTGGATAGCTGGGGAAAAGAAGCCCTGCTCATAGTGTGCAATCATGATAAGCAGATCTGCGCAGCATGCATATGTCGCACAGCAAGGTGGCCAAGTGCAAGTTGCCACTCATTGTTTTCCGTATCAAACATCACCTGTATGCCGTCGCTGGTGGTGTGTGCTAAACACACATCGTAGGCACAAAAGGTATACACACTCTACTGCTGACAGCTGTGCTCATTATCATCAGAACAAACGCAGCTTGCAGTTTGGCAGGCATGGCATGTGCCACATGTCGCCAGTGGCGGTTCACGCTGGCAGACACATACTTATGCAGACTCGTGCAGACTGATCATTATGCATTATGCTCTCAAGCAATTGCACGTAGTGGGTGTCATACCATTCTTTCACATCATTCCCACCTAGCAGGTGTTATGTACCATAAAGGCATGCCATCAAGAGAGCACGTGGAACTGCTAGAACAATGACACTGCACAAAAAACAATGTGGCAAATGCCATCATTTGGTAGTCACGCATATGCATGATGCAAAAATACGCAGGTTGCGGCCTGTTGGTAGCTACCTTTCATAAATAATGCATGCCGTGCATTGGTTGGAAACATGCACATTGGACCTTACGTGCGAGTGGGTGGTGAGCTGTAGGCAACCCTTGGCTGCGCACACAGCGCTGTTTCCTTTCATTGGTTGCAGATGCCAAAGTTTTGCTAACATTGCACCTTGGAGGCGCCAAGATATCACAGATAACCAGTCTTCAGCAGCCGACAATGCATCGACAAAAGAGAGCACTAGTAGCACTGCCGTCAAAGCAAGCAGCACCAGCTAGTGCTGTGCGCCAAAGGATGGTATCTACTCAGGTGAGCACAAACGACACGGACGTGCCGCTGGTTTGCTGCACAACATATTCAAGGGTTTGCACTGCGCAGTAGCTTGCAAGCCATGCCATTTTCCCACCCCCACAGCCGGCCCTGTTCATCCCTTGAGGTTCCCACTGTCGATGTGCACGCCGGTGCAAGCTCAAATGTGTACAGCGGCAACCCTGATGCACCCTTGAAAGCACAGGATGCCATTAATTCCCAGCCCAAGAGGCAGCCAACACTATCATTGCTGGTGTTGCTGGCATCTGGAGCGGCCAAACATGCCTGTGCATCCTGCCACGTCAGTGAAGGGGCGCCATCCCAGGTTGCTTCAGCGAAGCCTGTCAGTGGTACTGGCATTAGTGGTTGTTGTAGAGTCCTGCAGCTCAGGTGGGGGTTGGGTGGGCACGCTGGCGGTGATGTTGTCGTCTGCAGGGCAGCAGCAGGACACGAGCTCAGGTTTTACGCGCACTAGCAAGTGACAGGATCTTGCGCCGCCAGCATTGCAGCATGACCATCATCGAGCCTTGATCACTTGGTGTGGCGGTGTCGCCATGTGAGCTGTAACCTCACCAGTGAGGGCTTCAGCTCTAGCAAGTTGCTGGGTTGCAGCACAGAGATGCGTTGCACACGTGGTAACACATGTGTGTTGTCATGCATGACGCTTAATAAGTTGTCCATCCTGCTGCACAGATCTGGTGGCGATAATGACCAGATAGGAAATTTGCCAGCACAACTCACCTTCGGGCAGGGACCGAGCAACGGCTGCACTCGCCAACTGTCCAACATTGCCCATCAACTCTGATTGGTGCGAAGTTGACTCCTGCAGGACGTGCCTGCTGCTTGGCTTGAGCACTTGAGCCGCCTGCAACGACCGCAGAGGCATGTCAGCAGGTTGCAACTGGCAGCGTGCACAGCTCGAGCAACAGTTTGCAGGAATTTGCACTAAGGCAGGCTGCTGGTCTATTGCGTGGCTGTTTGTGTGGGCATTGTCTGCAGGGGTGGCCACAATCATCAGTGGCTGCTAGGGAACCACACATGTACAGCATGTTTTGCACAACACAATGTGGCTAGCAGCACAGCGCGCACTGCCAGCGCCTCACCTGCTGCTGAACTGGATGCATGAGCTCTGCCGCTTCATGACGCTGCGTCAGCAAAGCTAGCATGAGCCGGCGGGTTTGCTACATGAAAGCAGAACACACAGGGGCAGGAGTTCATGTCAGATGGTCCAGCCTTGCAGTGCCGCTTATCACATAACAGCAGGTACATGCACCAGGTGCTTGCAACAGTCACCATCAGCTTGTACGAACAAGAGTTTTCTCTGAAGTCGCCTGTGCAGATGTAGCATACAGCATGGACCTGCACAGCTGCGCGGTGGCACAACTCTGTACTGGAGTCTGGTCATTGCTCCTCACCAGTTCAGTGCCACCTGTTTGGTTCTGCCTGGGCCCATCGGGTCGCACAGGCAGCAGGCGGGTGCTTGCAGTGGTAAAAGAGGGTCCCTCTGAAGCCGTGAGGGTGTTACCCTCATACCCGCTGCATACACAGTAAACAATGCAGCAGCAGCAGCAGCAGCAGCAGCAGCAACAAGTTGGCAGGCAAGCCACAGCAGCAGTCCCAGCGTGCCTCTGCAACAAAGCCAGACAGTGGATTTGCGGCATGTCCAATCTCATGTCAATCATCACTGATGCGCAGTACGCACAGGTCCTGCGACACGATTGGACGTGAAGTTGTGATCGGCATCATGCCTACGCTGTTTGTGTTGACACAGCATGCTCTCACACCTTGCCCGGCGTATTAACAGTAGATAGGTCGGCATCTTTGGTCACAGGATTACATGGGCAACATGCCTCTCCTTTCACTCCTCCGCATCATCATCCACACAGTGGTTACTGCAAGCAACCTGTTGCTCCACCGCTCACTTGGTGCCGTATGAAAACTTCCCCCAAAGCTTTGCGGCCACGGCATCAGCCACAGCAGAGATGTCAAGAGGATTGCTTACGGGCTGTGCCGGGCAGGCAGGGCTGTTTCCTGCAAGAGGGGCTGGTGGTATGGGAAGGGCCGGGGAAGGCAGGGCTGGCACTGCAGGAAGAGGGGCGGGGCTTGCAGGACGTGGCAAGGGCGTTGGAGAAGGAGAAGGGCTTGAACTAGGTGCAGGGCTTGGGGAAGGAGCTAGCATGAGCCGGCGGGTTTGCTACATGAAAGCAGAACACACAGGGGGCAGGAGTTCATGTCAGATGGTTCAGCCTTGCAGTGCCGTTCATCATATAACAGCAGGTACATCTGCACAGGCGACTTCAGAGAAACTCTTGGTCGTACAAGCTGACCGTGACTGTTGCAAGCTGACGGTGACTGTTGCAAGCACCAGGTGCTTGCAACAGTCACCATCAGCTTGTGCGAACAAGAGTTTCTCTGAAGTCGCCTGTGCAGATGTAGCATACAGCATGGACCTGCACAGCTGCGCGGTGGCACAGCTCTGTATTAGAGTCTGGTCATTGCTCCTCACCAGTTCAGTGCCACCTGTTTGTTTCTGCCTGAGCCCATCGGGTCGCACAGGCAGCAGGCGGGTGCTTGCAGTGTTAGAAGAGGGTCCCTCTGAAGCCGTGAGGGTGTTACCCTCATACCCGCTGCATACACAGTAAACAATGCAGCAGCAGCAGCAACAAGTTGGCAGGCAAGCCACAGCAGCAATCCCAGCGTGCCTCTGCAACAAACGAGCGAGTTGATTTGCGGCATGTTCAATCTCATGTCATCATCACTGATGCGCAGTACGCACAGGTTCTGCGACACGATTGGACGTGAAATTTTTAATGGCATCATGCCTACGCTGTTTGTGTTAACACAGCATGCCCTCACACCTTGCCCGGCGTATTAACAGTAGATAGGTCGGCATCTTTGGTCACAGGATTACATGGGCAACATGCCTCTCCTTTCACTCCTCCGCATCATCATCCACACAGTGGTTCCTGCAAGCAACCTGTTGCTCCACCGCTCACTTGGTGCCGTATGAAAACTTCTCCCAGAGCTTTGCGGCCACGGCATCAGCCACAGCAGAGATGTCAAGAGGATTGCTTACCGGCTGTGCCAGGCAGGCAGGGCTGCTTCCTGCAAGAGGGGCTGGTGGTATGGGAAGGGCCGGGGAAGGCAGGGCTGGCACTGCAGGAAGAGGGGCGGGGCTTGCAGGACGTGGCAAGGGCCTTGGAGACGGAGAAGGGCTTGAACTAGGTGAAGGGCTTGGGGAAGGAGGGGGCCTGGGGGGTGAGTACTTGGGCCCTGCATAACCTGAGTAGTAGACAGGTTCGTTGGCAGCCGTCTTGAAAGCACATGACCTGTCAAGGCAGCAGAAGAAGCGCAGGCATCAGGCAGATGGCGGGCGGGGGCCTATGAATTTTTGTGGGATTCTTTCTGTGAATTTCTGTGGGATTCTCTTAGAAGCAGCTGTTGCTGCCATGCGTGCACCCACAGTGGTGCTTGCAGGAGACTGCTTGCCGACATGGAATCATGGGGGTCATGGCTTCAAACTAATACAACCGCAGCCCCAACACCCTCAAATGACTGCCATCTCACTTCGACCACCAGACACCCCACAGAAGGTTCAAAGAGTCCGGAGCCGAGTTGAACTCTGAAGGGGCCTCGCCACATGTGGGTGCTGTATTCCATTCTTGCTTGGGTGTGGCAACATTGGGATACAGTGCCTGCAGCCACATACAAACAAGCATCACATGTTAATTCGTATGAAATCGACTGCTCATTCTGCGCATGCATGGGAGCCTAAGCCTTGCTGCTGCAACCACCTCTGAACTGATTGCCCCCACCTGCTGCTGCTCATCTTTGAAAGCGCAACTGCGGCCGTTGACCACGCCCCATAGTCTGCCTGAACCATCTTTGGCACTGTTTGCAGTGGGTAGACCTGTGCAATTACAGCAGTGGCAATATGTTGCGCATGTTGGTGCTATCCTGCAACACTAAACTTGTGGCCCAGTGCAGCAGGCATGCTGATCCCGCCAAGAAACAAGGAGCATGGGTACCGACAGAGTGCTGCAATTGCAAAAAACCGGGTCGACTGCACACCTGGGCACTTGGGGGCGGTGGGCCACGCGTCCCATGCACTGAGTCTCCTGCCTGCGGCAGGTTCCGTGGTTACGCTGACACACGCCAATGCCAACAGGCATGTTGCAAAGGCGCGCCTGCCACTTTTCATAGCTTTGAACGTCTATGGTGTGTGGCAAGGACCGGTGCTTGCGTCGCAGTGTCAGGGTAGAGCACGAGAGTGTTGGCACAAATGCCTTTCACCGGGTGTGTCCATCATGCAATACGCCTTCAACACGCAAAAACACTTTGATTTTAGATCTGTGTGCCTGGCTTATATACGCATCGGAGGTCCGTCAAGCAGCTGAACTACACGTCTTTTGAACGTACCAGTGACTGTCATTCTGTTACACCTGTAGTAGAAGTTGGAACCTACCTTATCTTGCTGATCAGATGTTTTGCAGGTTTTAGAAGGCTCATTGCATGCTCTCCTGTGTGCTGGCCGGCTGTGCGCACAGCTGAGCAAGCAACAGCTTTTGCACTACTTTCACATGCCATGGAGTGCGGCACCACTAAGTCCATGGGCAGCGCACTTCAAACGTAATGTACTACTTAAACAACGAAGAACAGAGAAGGATCGCTCAAGTACCACTCTGTGCAAGCCATACAGCAGAGTAACAGTGTAAGGCATCTGTGCTATCGTCGCTGCCAGGTCCACGCGTGCTCAGCACTGCAGTGCTAGCACTGCTCCAGCAATCATGCTGGGAAAAGCCCGGCCCAGGACAGGATGCAAGCACAGCCATCATCCATCAAAAACAAAATGCAACATGTATGTATTCATTTGCTACAGCGCTTGTGTGATTTGGAGAAAGCCGATGTACAGTAAAGCACTGCAGCTGTGTTGCCTGCAGCCTGCATATGCAGGCATGCTGGCACATGCAGCAACCAAGCTGGCAAAACATCAAGTTGCCAGCAAGGTGATGGTTGCGTGCGTGCACCGCATGAACAGCCTTTGCTGCTAGGGCTGCCAACGTCAAGGCAACTGCGGTGAAGTAGCCAATTTCATGTTGAGCACCTGCGAACCTGCAGCGGGCACTGCAGTAGTCGTCTACTTGCAGGACTGCCTGTGTACATGCAACAGCAGCAACACTCTCACACAACAGGAAAGCAAAGCAGAATGTACATGTGCACAATGTCCCTGCTGCCAGCTGTGTAACATTCACTTTCTCTTCAACAGCAAGCGCACTTGCTGGAGCAGCCCAGATCAGAGACATGCCAGCAGGCCTTCTAGCAAGACGCAACATTGCATTCTCAGCTGATCAGGAGGAAGCTGCTTTCGTGCTCAGCCTGTGTGAAACATGGTGTATATCCGGGTTCGAGTCCCGGTCCAACCGCCCGTGGCTGGGCTTTAAAAGCAACTTGACGGATTTGTGCGGGTGGTTTCGATCGCCCAAACAATGAAGAAGAAACTGGGTACAATTACAAGAAACCCTCATGAGCGGAACAACGGCTCGCTAGGCTAGTGCCTGAGGCAGGTTCAGTCCTGTACTACTGTACTGTATATCCCATGATTATTTACATTGCTTGCAGCCGGCATACCAGGGCATCTCACAAGTTTGCGTTGCTCCCCAGGCCAGATTCTAAACCCTGGCGTGATTGACTGCAACAAGATGTCACATGTGTCACTCTGTACAGGTTAATGTAGCATGCGATCTGTGTCACTGTGTGGATTGCTGTCAGGCGTTGACTTGTGTCACAGACAGTGTTAGATCTGTTGGCCTGCCAGCATGTCCACTCATAGGCTGCTGGTGCTCGCAGCCTCTTTGGTGGTGTGTTCCTCTTTGGTGGTGTGTTCCTCTTTGGTGGTGTGTTCCTCTTTGGTGGTGTGTGGACAAGACCAACCCCGGGATGGCCCGTTACAGCTTCGGGAAAGCCCGTTATAGCTTCAGCTCGTTTGCAGCTCAGCTAGCAGCCACATGCGGCCACGCAGCACGACAAGATATAATATGAGAAAAAAGCAAATATACATATGTCACTCTGTACAGGTTAATGTAGCATGCGATCTGTGTCACTGTGTGGATTGCTGTCAGGCGTTGACTTGTGTCACAGACAGTGTTAGATCTGTTGGCCTGCCAGCATGTCCACTCATAGGCTGCTGGTGCTTGCAGCCTCTTTGGTGGTGTGTTTTTTCTGGTGTTTGCGATGCCGGCGGCTCTATGGGTTTCTTGTTGGGTATGTAGCAGTTCACAGTCGCCACCCCCAGCTAAATGGCACTCTAATTGGGTTTGTTGGCCCTTGGAAGGCCTCTCCTAGGAAGACCTATTTTGTCTGTGGCTCCAGCGTCAGCCTCTGGACATATACACCAACTGTTGTTGTTTCAGGGCAGCGCGTTGTGCTTTCGTACGGCCTGGTTGTTATGGTGCGCTATGTTACATTGTCCTGGTGACCAGACCAGCTGCAGTGTACCATTGCTATTGCATGCGTGTTCAGGCTGGTCCCCTGAGTGCTGCATGTCTGTGATTTCTCGGCTGATTGTATGTCAGCGCGCCCTGGCTTGCTGTCATTTTCCTCAGGTTTTGTGAGGGATACTGAGTTTTTTTCTGGCAGCTTGCTTGTTTTGCTTGTTGCATTGTCACAGGCTTCCCTTGGGGAGGGGGGAGAGTAGTGGCGTGCCACATGTGAAGCAATATGTTCAGCCTGTGCCATGCAACCGCTGTGTGTGCATAGCTAGAGCATCCCGTATCTATCCCTCTGAGGCAACAGTCTTTATGGTGTGGACTGAAGGCATTGACAGTGTTTGTAGATCTGTGAGTGTGGCATGGGGCCCACAGAGAATCAGGTTCCCGGCACGAGTGTAGGCAAAGCCTTGCTCTGACAGCTGCTTACAAGTCGCCCTTGTGTGATTCTGTGCTTGAAGTTTGCGATGCGAGTTGTGTTCAACGAAAAGACTGTAAGTGTGTGTATCAATCACGTGACGGCAAATCTCACACTACATTAATATGATGACATATGGTACTGCCAAGAAAGGTTCATACACTCTTCTGTATGGTAATCAACAAAACGCACTATGGCGCTTCGTACATGGGGTGCCGCGTGTTTGTGGCTGTTCATACACCTCTTGCTTGACATGCTAGGAAACGCTGCGTGCATGCGTTCAAGGTGCCCAGCAATTACTTGCAAACGAATTTGCGTTTTGTAGGTAATTTGAAGTGCTTGGAGCCGTAAACAAGAGCAGATCAGATGATCCTAGGGCTTTGGGGCTTGCTGGTCAGACCTGGGATTTCCCCTACTCTTCGTACACGGAGACGTTTTTATGATAAAGTTTATTGTCGTACACTGTTGCTGGGAGTTTTTGATTTTACAAGTCTTTCGTGGCAGTACGGTAACCGTATCCACTGCATGCTGTTACTGCACATTATTGCAAGAATGCCGGCAATCGGCAGCACTGCTGCAACTGGCAGTTGCTGCCGGCCTGAGCGGCTCAGGCTGCGTCTGGTTCATGACCATCATGATCATGCATGTTTTGGCCATCATTCTGCATTTTGGCCATGATCAAGCATTTTATGAAGATGGTGAGTGGACCCACGTGTAACTACTCTCTCACAAAAATTCTGCACTGTGCCGTGTCACAAGCAGGTCTTCAACACTGCGTACATAGTGCAGTGGGATTATTTGTGTTCAAAATGGCACTTTGCAATTTGATACGGGTCCCCGGTCAATTCACCGGAAGGGAAGCCGAACGGTTCTCACCGGCCTGTGCCTCAGGCACCCCGCAGGCACACTTGCGCTGTAAGCAAGCAAGCATGCTGCACCGACGATGGGTTACGCGCAGGTTTTAACGACGTTGATCTATTGATGCCAATCATGCGTACAAGGTCGCCATTGCAGGGGTCGGTCCAACAAGGGTTTTCTGTTTGACCTTCCAGCCACTCGTCTCCTTTTCGGCATTGCAGGCTCTTCTGGCTCCATATGTCGTCAGTCGGGCTCTCTGATGATTTTTGGCTGATTATACGTTAGATCAGCGATTAAGTGCATGTCTCGCAGCAGCAGCAGCGTGCAGCATGTCCCAGCCCTCCCTGAGCGAGGTGCACGAAGCACTACTTGCCGATGAAAGGCTACTGCATCTCCTGCTTCTAGCCGAGGTGCCACATGTATGCTGGGGCTGCAGCACATGCGTTGGCTGAAGTGAGTCTACAATGACCAGGCCTACTGCTGTTTCTCCGCTCTGAACACCGCAAACCATCCTGTCAAACCTTGATTCATGCAGGATGACATAGTCAGCTGCAAAGGCCTCACCACAACAGCAGCAGCACAGCAGGTGCCCAGCTCACCCCTGGTGGCGTCAGTTGTGGGCAGCACAGCGTTCAGTGTTCAGCAGCAGCTGCCAGGGCTAGACCAGCATGGCAGCAACTGGCCAGGAAACAGGTCAGCACAGCAGATAGATGGTTCAGCAGCTGCAGCAGTGCTGTCTGCTGCTCAGCAGCGTTGGCAGGCACTTGTTCTGGAGCGGCTGCATGCTGCACAGATGTTCTTGCCAGACGTGCCACTTGCAGCACCACCAAGAACAGCACAGGAGTTGGAGAGCCTCAGGCGCCAAGGTATGGCCAGCAGAACGCGATAAACGCAGCAGTATGAGCCTAGTTTCCTGCTGCTTGCCTTTGTCCGGCAGATCCAGTTGTGGCTTGAATCTCCCTCTGCCGCACTTCACTGCGCAATGTGCACCCTGCCAGGGCGCTGGTATGCAGGATCTCAAGAGGTATTGATAGTTGCTGTACCAGAAGTACGTGGTGCGGAACCAGCTCTTTGCAAGCACCTGGCTGCTAGAAAGCAGACCACAGTACCGAAACTTCCTGCTGTGTCCTGCTGACTTTCTGTCCTGCAGTTGCTGACCTGACAAAGCCCTGGGAGCGCATAGGGGGCAGCAGGTCACCCTTCACTGCAGCCTTCAACACGCCGTCTGTTGGCAAGCTGCTGTACGATGCAGAGGACGTGCTTCAGGCACTTACTGCAGAAATAAAGGTGCTAACTGCAGCAGCAGCAGCAGCAGCAGCAGCAGCTCATACACTTACTTGATTTATGCAGTTCAAAGAAGCAGCGTCTGCTGTACAAGCTGCACAGTAGATTCAGCCAGCAAAAAGGCCACTAAAGCACATGCACTTCCACCATGGTGATTGATTGTGCACAGTCTGCATCATTGACAACCGTCTGCTGCCACCACCTCTCTTGCTGCAGGAAGCAGTAACAGAGCAGAGCGGCAGCACTGACAGCAGCAGTTGTCGGGCCCAGCAGCTCAAGCCTGTGAGCCTGCTGCAGGTTGTCAGGGCACCTTCGCGTTTGTGGCTGCAATCGTTTTTTGCCGACCTGAAACCTGACAAGCGACAGGTGAGAATTGGTTGCTTGCAGGGCGCCCTGGAAGCATCTCATGTGGATGCCTTGACCAGCTGGTGTTCTATTGAACAAGCGGCATCAGTGCACTGGCAGCAGCATGATGGGACGACTCAAGCAGTACTCGCTGGTCAAGCAGTCTCACTCATGTGTTTCTGTGTCCTTTGACTGTGCGCTGCAGGTGGGCGTCGATGATGTGCTGCACATGTGGTTCAGGGAGCAGCAGGTGCAGCAGGCACACAGGGCAGCCGGCACCTGCTCAGCAGCCGCCTGCAGGGCAGCTGCACGTGTAGGCCTGCCTGCAAGCGAAAGGCCATGGGTATGGGCTGCAGCGCTGGGAATGCATGCGGCACCGCCAGCAGCAGCATCAGCAGCAACAGCCAAGGCAGCACATGGGAGTTGCAGCAGCAGCAGCAGCAGCAGCAGCAGCCAGGCGCAGCAGGCAACTGATACGGCTGCACTGGCTGCTGCTGCAGCTGCCGCTGCTGACGTGCACAGTGAGTGGTGGCGGTTCCCCAGCCAGCACGACCAGCAGCTGCTGCAGCTGCTGTGTGGCAGCGTGGAGCAACAGGTGGGTGGCATGCACCAAGTGGGCTGCCAGCAGAGCAGCTGCAGCCGGTGAAGGCCACGGGCGATGCTCAGTCACTGCCTGCCCTGCATGCCTGCAGGTGCTGCTCACGGACTTGCTGGTGTGCGCAGATGTGCAGCGCATGGCTGACAGCGAGCACTACTTTGTGTTTGAGGAGGCTACGAGGTGAGCATACCCAGATGTCCGCGCGTACGCTCCGCTGCAGGCGTTTGCATAGCACAGGCGCGCTGGCTGCTTCGGACCTGAGAACCTCAGTGCAGCTGCTTGCTCTACCAACAGGTATCGCACAAAGTGTCTCAAGCGGTCCCACCTTATGCACCACAGCAGACACAATTCGAGCGAGAATTGTGGGCATCCAGCACATGCCATGTCTGTCACAGTGTGTGTTGCTGTCTGTTGCAGGGCAGTTCTGCTGGCTTTCAGTAGGGACCCTTCTTCCAGCATCAATGCAGTAGTGCCAGCAACACCACGATTAACAGCGGAAGTCAGAGACGGCAAGCAGCTGCGGCCTTACCCGCCTAGTGGCATCCTGCCGTTCCAGGGTATGGCCTCGTACCTGGCTCCCCTGTGCTACCTGTACCAGCAGCCAGCCGCAGTATACCGCATGTTCAAGGCTATGTATGGGCGGTACTGGTGCTGCCTGCACACGCTGAATGTGCAGCCAGCGCCATCAGCAGGTCTGCCTGTGCTCTGCCGCACCTTCTTGGAGCTGTTGCAGGTGCGTGCAGCCGCGTGTGTGCAGTACAGCATCGTAACATCATATCGCCAGCCTCAGTGGCTGGCAGTGCCCACGCCGCTTCCATGGCGGGAGTGCGCACACTGTCTGTCTGAACACGTTTTCCAAGGAGTTGCAGGCTGACTGCTATGATTGGAACGGCAACAGCTCACGAGTGTGCTCAGCAACCATGTAGAACAACTTAATAGTTGCACCCCCATTGCTTTGTCTCTGATGAGGGCAGCATCGGCGCCTCTGGAGCTCGTCAGTCCATACGTGCTGCCGCAGCCTGCGGTTGAACCACAGTGGCTGCTGCTGCCGCATGCTTGCAGGAAGTTGACCCCGAGGTGCACGCCCACCTGGCGCGTCTGGGCCCTCCCCGCTGGACCTGGCATTTCCTTGGATCATGGCCGCATTCGTAGGCCACCTGAGCCCTTCAGAGACGCTGCTGCTGTGGGACAGGATCATCGGCTTTGACTCGCTGCTGCCGCTGCCAGTGCTGGCGGCAGCAGTGATGACGTTCAGGTGGGCTGGCGCTGTCACGTCTGGACCTGCCGGTGTAGTGTGTTATGTGGTGCCGCATGGCATGCAAGCCTGGCCTGTAGCAGTGATGCTCGCAGCAGGCTCATCTGCACATGATTGCATGCGTAGCTTCATCACGATATCGCTTCAACTGGCCCTGCTGCATAAATGATGCCTGACCCAGACTGTGAAAAAACAGAGGACCAACAGAGGCCGATTAGCTGCGCAATGCATGCAGACCCGGCGCGGTGCATGCAAGCCTTGCTTTCAAACTGGTTACTGGACTTCGCTTTCATTGAATGCCAATGGCACATGCGTGCACAGAAGCATGCTGGCTGCACAGAGTAGCAGCGTATTTGTTATACAAAAGACAGCAGATGCCCCCAACCACTGTGCGTACAAGCACAACTGGCTGTACTAAGGTGCCAAAGAAGGGAGGCAACATTGAAGTGGCATTCAGAAGTAAAACACATTATCTACAGTGATTGATTGCGCTCCTCATGCGGCATCCCTGCTGTGCCAATGCTGCAAAATACATGTAATAAAGCATTGCAGCTCACGAATGTGAAGGGAAGTTCCACACCTCCACATTCGCATTTGCTTGCCACCACGCTTGTAACCAGTGTCCCACAACACAAATTACACACGTATGTCATGCAGACCGCTTTCCAGTGTTCTGCAGCGCACTCATAACCCCAACAGAAAAAGTCTTTCCCCACCTGCTGTGCTTGCATGCTGCAGGCGTGACTTGGTGCTGGCAGTGCACTCAGCTGATGAGCTGCTTGAGGTGCTGGAAGACTTGAGCCAGCTGAGAGTGGTGCCGCTGATGCAAGCAGTACTGTTTGACTCATGATGTACAAGTCGACATGTCTTGCCAAAACATGAAGCGTGTGTCTGTGTACCTTTAGGGGCACATGCTGCCTACAATTGCGCTCCTACGGGAGCGCTCCCGTAAGACAAGTGGTAAACTTCGAAGATGAACAGATGCCTAAGAAGCAATTGCAAGGATGGGCTGACAAGGCGACACATACGCTGCTGCCTGTGAACATCACACACAGCAGACGTGCAAAGTCCCACAGAGCACGCAATCAGGAAGGCAGCACTTCATGTGGCAACTGGTACCATGCCTTGACAAACACTTTGTCACGAACTCGTGGCAACGGTTGCCATCAGAAATGTGGCAACAGTTGCCTTCAAGATTCCCTGCCCACGAGTCAGTCCCAACAAGCTACACCATCATCTACTTATAGACACGACCAAATAGAACTGTACAGAGGCTCTCGGCAACCGCTTGCCTTCAGGCTTACGTCAATGCTCTGGTGTAGATGGGTTTGCTGCCACTGCAGCTGCACACTCTGGCGCTGCGCTGCCTGAGCTGGCCTTGTGTGCATCGCAAATCTGCTTCATGAATGCGCCTGCTGAGCTGCCTCCCGGGCAATCGTACCACCTGCCTCCATCCCGGATGCATCGCCTCTTGCCAGCAATGTATACCGTGCAGCTCTTCTTCACATCCCGCTCCTTGACCACCTTTGCAGACTGCACCAGCAGTTGGTCACCCTCTGGCCCGCTTGCACATGCAAGCACCTTCTCCTGCGCATCCGCCGCCACCCCGCTGAGCGTCATGCAGGTTTTCATCTCCTTTGGTTCCGTGACATCGCCTTGCGAGTGGCACTTCAAGATGTCTAGGTACCAGTCAATGTTCTTGTCCGCAGGCAGGTGTGCTTGTAAGCACAACTGCAGCTTGTTTCCTGCGCACTCGCCCTTGCCGTGCATGCACGTGACTGTAGCGCTGTTGTCATCAAGCTTTGCAATGTACTCTGTCCGCACAGAGGCCACTGTCGGCAGCTGCTTAAGGAAGGACAAAAAGTGATTCTCACAATAGCGGCCGTCTGCATGCAGTGCACAGAAGGCAACAGCTATGGGACATGCACATGCAGGAGCATGACAAACGACAAGCGAGGACTGCTGTGCTAACGCATTGGCACGAGATTGCCCATGTGCTGATTTCACTTCCAAAGCAGCATTCAAGCAAGGTGCTAAGCTGTGCATGGCCACTTGCAGGCGTGAAGGTGCAGTTGCTGTCACACTGCTCACATTGATGGCTGGGAAACCCGTACATATGACAGCAGCGTGTTTGCTACGACTGCTTGATGCTTCACAGGTAGGCAATGCAGGCTGTGTTTTTCACCTGGGCACATAGACATCACAAAGAGCTCCACTGGTACTTTGTCTGCTGTTGAAGGTTGCTGCTGCTCGCTGCTCCCTCCAGCCGGTGGTTTTGCTGCTGCTGGTCGGTTGGATACTTGGGCACAGACGGCCACAAGACGAACAAAGCCACCACAAACACGGATAGCACTATCAGCTGCGGCTTAAACTGGGCTATTCTGCTACTCCGCCCAGGTTTGTGGGTGTGGCTGGGCAGCATGGTGCTGCTGCTGCTGCTGCTGCTGACAGCGTGATGACCCGCTTTCACGCCTCAGAAAGCTTGACACACTGAACGAACTGAAAACTATGTTACAGATGAGCCTCGCAGGCTGGTTGATGCAAAGCAAGCAGTTGGTTGCAGCAGAAACAACTGTCGATGCAGTTGATCACAGCAAATGATGATTACACTGTATGGTGGGTAAGACAGTAAGTACTCTAAACGATCAGTAGAGCCGGCCCGCCTTTACTGTTACTGTGCAGAACCCACTCATATCTGTCTTTGGGTCCAGAGGGCTGCGCTTTCAGTGTGCTCGAGGTGATTTATCGTGTTGCTGTTTCAGGCTTGAGCAACTGCTTATAATCACACGTGGTAGTTTCAAAAGATGGCATTAGTGGGAAGCCCTGCTGCTGCCCCAGCAGGAAGCAGCAGCAACAGCACAGCACAGCAGAGTCCCATAATCTGATGGCGGCTGACCCACAATGGCCTATAACTTGTTTGAGGGCCTTGACGATGGTATGCTGCTCGGCACTGAACGTCAAGATACTGGCCCAGCAGGTTTGTGCTAGGTGACCACATGCTGCTAACAAGGGTTTCCAAGAAAAATTGCTTATAAACTCAACAGCTTGCCGTCACTGCAGGCATCAGCACAGCGCCATTTATTGGCGCTTGTGACTTTAATCAAGTGGTGCTGCATCATAGTGAAGCGGCACCACCGGCATTGCTTGCACTGACAGCAAGCAAAGAGCTGCAGTGCCAGCCCCAGCAAGGCTGCAGGAGCATCCTCGTTAAGACTGAGAGCATCCACATCAGTGGCTGGGAACAGGTCAGCGGCAGGAGCCGCCTGCTGCAGGTATGTGGCCAGCCAGCAGCTACCGTTGATGAGCTGGGGACCAGCCTTGCCCACCTGCAGACATGCGGCCAGCCATGCTGGCTGTTGCTGTGCCAACACGACAGCACCCTGCAGCTCCTAGCCGTTGACAGCAACCAGCAGCAGCACAAACATCAGCAGCAGCAGTCAGCGGTGCAACTGCTGGCTGAGTTTGAGCATGACAGCTTTCGGCAGCTTGAGCAGCAGCAGTGCTGGCTGGCACCTGGGCCACTGCTGCTGTTGCAGCCTGAGCCAGAGCAGCTGCTGCTGATTGCGCCGGCAGCAGATGCAAGGGCGACAGCATCCGATGCAGGCGCGGGCGGCAGCACTGGTGGTGCTCAGGATTGGCAGCTGCTGGAGCTCGACCTGTCAGCCGGGCAGCTGCTGGCACGTCTGCATCAAGAGCAGCTAGCCGGTATCATTGCGACTGGAGCAACAGGAGACGTGCCAGTGCAGGCCGCCAATGGCAGCAACATGCAGCAACGGTTGCATGGCAACAGCAGCGAGGGGCTGTGCCATGCTGCCGTAGGGCCCTTGCAGGTGTTGAGCTGCGGCCAAGCCATGCCAGGCAGCAGCAGCATACATCTGCTTGTGAGCTTCCCGGTGACAGCAGCAAGGCCAAAAGGCAGCATGGACAACAAGCAGCAAGCTTTGCTGATGCTGCTGGAAGTGCAGCTTGGCAGCAGCGCGGCCATGGCTTTAGCACCCACGACGGCCGCAGCAACGGCATCAGCAGGAGCTGCTGCAGGTCCAGCAGACAGTCAAGAACGTGCACCTGTGCCAGGGCTGCGGGTGTTGTGGTGCTATGCATCAGGCTGGCACAGCACGCCTGTTTGTGCTGCTGTACAGGATTGGAGCATCAGCGGGGCCAGTGCGTGCGCTGCTGCAGAGCCTGCCGCAGCAGACCAGCGGAGCATCGCACTTGGCAGCAGCAGCGGTGATGTGCAGCTGCTGCAAGTCAGCAGCAGGCAGCCAACAGCGCAGCAGCATGAATTCGCACACCAATCCAACCACAGCAGCAGCAGCAGCTTGTTGTGTAAGCTGCAAGCACAAGCAAAGCTTCCAGGGGCAGTTGAAACCATGGCCCAGCTTGGTCAAGCATACGTAGCTGACACAGTTCAACACAAGGTACTGGCAGTGCTGCATGGTGCTGCAGAGCCAGGCAGCAGCACCGTGTCTCTGCTGGTGCAATGCGGAGGGCAGCTGCAGGTGTTGGCTGCAGTGCCAGGTGCAGCAGCGCTGTTGGCACCCAGCTTTTCACCTGCGGGCCTGCTGTGCCCATGGCGGCAGCAGCAGCAGCAGCAGCTGCTGGGCCAGCCAGCAGCTGGCAGCATGGAGGCCGGAACAGCAGTACTGGACAGCAATCCATTGCAGCTGGCAGCGCTTGTAGTCTTGGCCCACCAACACACAGCAGCAGCAGCGGCAGCAGCAGACCAGCAGATCAGCCAGCAGGCGCCCCATGCAACAGGGTTGAGTGTCGTTGGGTGGCTGCCTGCTGGCAGTGCAGGGCCGCAGCTGCCAGGCGCAGTGGTTGGGCTGCTGCAATGCCCGCCACCGCGCCAGCTCATGGCAGCAGCAGCAGCAGCAGCAGCAGCAGCAGCAGGGTCTGATGCAGAGCTGTGGGCAGCGGCTGGCAGCTTGAATGAGCTCAGGGGCCTGCAGGTGATGCTGACAGCACTGGAGGCTCGCTGGCACAAGGTGAGCTGGCAGGGGTGACAGGCAGGGATTAGGACAGCAGGCAGTGTTGTGTCATGACCATCTGATTGTAGCACCTGCTGCTTGTAGGGAAAGCTGAGGCGCAACAAGGTGCCATGCCTGCTGGGTGTATGTTGCCACATACCATGCCATGGCAGCTGCTTATACTGCTTGATAGAAGGTTGACTGGGTCGAGTCATTGCTGCACCAGTGTGGCCGTGATCAGCGGTTGGTCATGAAGCCCGCAACCGTCATGGGCCGGTGCATTTGACATGTGACTTGGCCTCTCCTTGTATCCTGAGCTGGCACGCTGCAATCGGTCGACGCATCTGTCGCCCGTCATGTGCTGCTGCTTCCACAGAGAGCACCGACCTCTCTGCCCTGCAGGCACGCCTGGCCCAGGGGCAGCGTGTGGCAGCAGCAGCGCACAGGCAGCTGTGCCAGCTTGCGGCTGACAGGCTGCAAGGCAGCACTGCACGGCAGTACTGCCTGCCACTGACGCGTGTGAGCGACCCAGCAGCAGCAATCGCAGCGTACCAGGTAGGCAAGCATATAGAGCAGCAGCTGCAGGAGGCATGCGATCTGCAGCAACCTGCAGACAAGCAGCAGCAGCAGCAGCAGCAAGGGATGCGGCTGTTGCTGGCACTGGTCAGCAGCAACACTCAGCTGGCAGGGGATCAGCTGCAGCTTGTGATCCAGCTGAAGCCCCACTTGCAGCTGCACCGCACAGCACAGCATAAGCATCTGCAGCAGCAGCAGCTTGGTAGCAAGGACAGGACTGTGGAAGAAGGTAGGAGCAGTAGTACTGCCAGCAGCAGCAGCAGCAGCTGGTGGGGCCCCCTGCTGCAGCCGTGTCATGCAGAGTGTGTGCTTTGGCATGCTGACATATCACCCGTCACCTCACAGTCCAGCTGGCAGTGGGATGCTGTGACTGGGCTGCTGACTGTACACGCAGTGGTGCCACTGAGCTTGCAGCTGACGCTAGCAAGCCAAGCCAGCAGCAGCAGCGGCGCTGGCTTTCAGGGGCTGAGCAGCAGCTGGAAGCTGCTTAACAGTGGCCAGCTTCCAACATCAACAGCAGGTTCAAAGGCAGCAGCAGGCTCTACAGTAGATAGCGCTTGCGGTGATGCCTATATAGGAGCTGCCATGGCGATGGCTGCTGCAGCTGCAGCTGCTGCAGGCAGTGACGGCTGCGCACTGATTATGGAGCTGGTGCTGTGCAGTTGCATGCAGCAGTGGTGGTTGCTGCCTGCTGCAGCCAGCAGGCAATGGCCCAAGCAAAGAACAAACAGCTGAGCACTGGCACACCAGCCACTGCCGGCAGCTGCTGGGACTGCAGAACACGCTCTGGATTGTGCTGCGTTACTTGCGCCTGCTACAGCCCTGCTGCACTTGCCGCTGCTGCAAGTGCCTGCCCAGCAGCTGCTGCAGCAGCGCCTGGCCGGAGCGCGCACACCAATGCCCTCAGGCCTGCAGCAGCACGGCGATGGACGGTTGCACCCAGCAGCAACGCAAGCAGCAGGGGGCGCAGGTTCAGCAGGCGTAGCGAGCCCACATCCAGATGGCATGCGCACACCCAGCAGGCCAGCAGCAACCACGCATGATACCAGCCGCTGGGTGCGCTGACAGG
Source organism: Scenedesmus sp. NREL 46B-D3 (assembly GCA_014080715.1). Taxonomy (NCBI): domain Eukaryota; kingdom Viridiplantae; phylum Chlorophyta; class Chlorophyceae; order Sphaeropleales; family Scenedesmaceae; genus Scenedesmus; species Scenedesmus sp. NREL 46B-D3. Next base: position 338,624 of record JACERP010000045.1, on the reverse strand, counting down.
GGCCACTGCCGCAATGCAGCCGTCTGCTGCAGGGGCGATTGGCCAGCTCAGCAGCTATGTAGGCGCTGATGTTGTGCCGCCCACGCCTTACAGCGCGATGCTGGACGATGGGGGGCAGCAGCACGAGGACATCGTTATTGAGGACTCGCAGGGGAGTGAGGGGCATGTGCCTGCCTCTGTGACGCGGGACGCAGCAGCATCGCCAGCAAGAACAGGACGACACCTAGCAGCTGCCAGCCAGGATGCCAGCCAGGATGGGCCCGCAGCTCCAGAAGTGGCGCAGGTTGACCATGGGCTGCTGCCCCAGCAGCTGCTGCCAGCCAGGATGCTCAGTGCCAAGCACACCAGGCAGCTGTTGCTGCAAGCTGAGCCAGCGGGCCCTGATAGTGGTATCGGCAGCTGCAGCCTGCTGCTGCTGCCGTCCGTTCTTGTGCAGCAGATGGGCTTTGTTGCAGTGGCAGGCCTCCATGCTGCTCTGCTGGCAGCAGCAGTGCAGCAGCGTGACCAGCAGCCACTGCAGCAGCCAGTGCACACGTTGCTGCAGCCAAACTTTGCGCAACGAGCAGTGCATGGTGGTCCTGCCAGCAGCAGCTGCAGCAGTGGCTGCAGCGTTGGCCTGGCGTGGTTCAGCAGTACGGCTGTGCATGTGCAGCTACGTGGCAGCAGCAGCCAGGAGCTGGAGGTGCTGCAGCAGCTGCTGCTGATGGCTGTACGCTGCTTGCCTGAGGTGAGTGCACGGGGCCATAGCAGAGCAAGGCAGTTGCACAGCCTGCTGTCCTTGGCCAAGTATATGTGTGTCTGTGCTGATGCGGGCTGCTGCATGTGCTGGTGTCAAAGCAGCAGCACTGCAACCTAGCAGGGAAGCAAAGCAAAGAAAAGCAGAGTCACCCGGCCCCCTCATGCAACGCTGCGCATGCAAGCAAGTTGACACCACCCATGTCTGTACTGCTTTCAACACAATGCTGTACAAGATGCAGCACTGCAGCAAGCCTTGCAAGCACAGCAGATGCCCTCAACCGACCATCCGCATGCAGGCACTGCTGACCTGACCCACTGCATTGATATGGTGTTCATCATTGTCACACTGGCCTGTGACCTGCTGCCTCACTGTTGTCTGTTGCCAGCTTTTGTAGGACGCCCAGTCTCAATGGCCACACTCATGCCCTGCTTAATGCCTGACGTTGTGTCACATCTGCTCTGCCGTGCGGCTGTGTGCAGGGTGGCCGGGGTGTGACCTGCCAGGTCAGCCCTCTGTCTGCTGCAGCGTGTGCCGGCCGCCTTGCTGCCACTGATGCTCTCAGCCAGGCAGTGGCGCTGCAATGCCAGGTGCTGGAGGCGACACTGCAGAAGCTGCATAACAGCAGCCACACCGCTCTACAAGCTGGTGCTGATGCAAGTGCGCCACATGCCGCAGCAGCAGCAGCAGTAGCAGCAGCAGCAGGAGCAGGCGAGCAGCAGCCATACCACATCATCCAGGAGGTTCAGCCACCAGGTAGCAGAGTTGCAGTGCATGGGGCTGGCGTGAAGCGGCCGCATGTTGCAGGTGCTTCAGCGGTAGCTGCACAACACCAGCCTGGGGAGCAGCAGCCGCCTGCTGCAGGAGTGAGAACTGCCGACGACGAAAATGTTGTCGTGCTGGCAGATGGGCGGCAGCTTGGGCAGGAGCTGGCTGCCTGCTGGGTAGGCGTGCTGAAGGCTGCGGCTGATGTTGACCTGGCGATGGCGCAGCTGGGCGTGCATGCAACCTTGTGAATTGGCTGAGTTGTTTGCCGAACCACACTGCGTGGATTGTGCGCCCATTGTTCCGCTCTCACGTGTCGATGACGTGCTCATTCCGGATGGCTCGCACCATCTACAATAGTTACTCACTACCAGTCGGACCTGTGCCAAGTGTATTTAATCCCTGTCAATGTACAGGTGCTAGTCTACGTGGACTCTGTAGTATCTGCATACTTCAATCACCTGTGGCGGTTTCTTTCGAGCTGGTTAAGAAGTAGGCCGGCGGTTGTAGTGTGGAAGCAGCTTACAACTAAAAATGGCTGTCAAGCTTGAGCTGCCACCACCCAAAGGCAGCCATGACCTGACACAGAACGGCATATCATGTGAAAGGAGACGGCACTAGCATTCAGTACATGCCAAATGCCCACCACCCACCCACATGCCTGGAGCAACTGCTGCTGTCGCTGCTGTTACTGTAGTACGCATGCACTGCTGATCACCCACTGTATCATGTGTATATGCTGTGCTATGCTACGCGATGCCATGCTATACAAGACGACACGACAAGCCTATGATAGCTATGTCTGCAGGCAGCACGCCACCATGATCACATCTCACACTTACTTGCCATCAGCAAACTTTTTGGTGCAAGAAGACAGCGACTAGAAGTACTTCTAGATCTAGCAGCAATTGCGTGCTGTTGCACACCAATTGTGTGGCCAGACAGACTTATTTACCCGCAGTGAATGCTTGGGGTGCACAGACCATACGTGTGGAGGTGCTTTACGCTACAACATCAGAAGTACTGTGTTGGGCCTGTACCTTGGCATCTGAATTTGTAGCACCCCAGCCCCCACACAAGCAACACATCAACTGATAGGTACCCAGCACCCTCGAAGGGCTACTGCCTTCCGGTGAAGTGTGCAATTTCAGCAGGCGTTATGCCACAGCCCAGCAGCTGCACTTCAGCCGGCAGAGTGTGGCATGTAGATGTCGCTGGCTGGCGCGGCTGTTGGGTACTTGTGACGATCAGGTTTGCGAAATTCATGCACCGACCAGAAGCACGGTAACCACACGGAATAGCACAACATAACTGTATAAAGTCCAACAATAGTTTCGGTGAAGTGCAGGTCGTTCTGCGCTGGCAGTAACGTGCGGGCCGTTTCTGCCCCGATAGAAACCGCAGGCCGTACAAGGGTCCATAGCTGCGTGCATGCGCCTTTAATGTTTGTTATAAAACACGCATGTATTGCATGCGCGACTACTGGTAGGAGCTGCAACCTCCGAGGCTGCGCCGCAGGTGTGCCGTGCAGGTGATTACTGTTTGACTCCCGCAGCCAGCCAGCCGCGATGCTTGAAAACGCTTGCAAGGGGGTTCGACTGGTTAGTGCTAGGTATTAACATGCATTCTGCAGCCAAGGCACTTCTCTGTTCACGGGTGTCGTAATGAAGCACTCGCCTGCAGCACGAGAAAACGCCGCAGCTGCTTATGCAAATTACCGCGAGACAGCAACACATGTTGTGCACTTCATGTACACGTCAGATTCAAGATTAAGCCGCACGGAATGGCACAATATTAATGTGTCAAGTCTAACAATAGCTTTTGCGGAGCGCGGCCCGTTCTGCGCTGGCATTAACGTGCTGGCCGTTTCTGCACCAAAAGAAACCGCAGGCCATACAAGCGCGCATGGCTGTGTGCGTTCTCTCTTAATGTTTGCTGTATCATACTCATGTTATACATGCGCGACTACTGGTAGGGAGCAGCGACCTCCGAAGCTGCGCCGCAGGTGTGCCGTGCAGGTGACTGCGTTACGTTTGACTCCTGCAGCCAGTCAGCCGGGCGGTGCCGCAATGCTTAAAAACGCTTGAAAGCGGTTTCTGCTTATTAGTGCTAGGCATCAACATGCATACCGCAGCCAAGGCGCCTCCCCTTTCACGGGTGTCGTAATGAATCATTTGCCTGCAGCTGCAGCACGACAAAGCGCCGGAGCTGTTTACCGCGAGACAGCAACACACACACATATCTACACTTGATGAACACCTCATACTTAAGGTTGCACCGCACGGAATGGCACAACATTACTGGTACAACACTACTAACACTATCATCTGTGGAGCGCAGCTCAATCTGCGCTGGCAGTAACTAAGCAGATTCTGACAGGACAGTGCGCAGACAAAACGTTCAAGAGTTATGCAGCACACCATGAGGTTGACTGCAGGAAAGCAGTGCTTCTGCACCGACCAGCAGGGTCACAAACCCCGCGTGCAGCTGCACGGTCATTGTGGGTGCATGCAGCATGTGCCACATCGGATGCCAATGTGCAGGCGCAGGTGCAGCCGTGCGCAGGAGCAGGGCATAAACACCGCACCCCCTCAGACAGATGTCCAGGTCAAAATATACTCGGCTTCATACGAGTTGTCTGCTGCTGCAGCCACTGGCCCACCCGCAAAGGAGCCAAACAAGGCTCATGGGGTCCACAAAAATCAGAAGAAGACTGTCAACCAAAAGAAACCGCAACCTCAAAAAGCTCAGAGAGCTCAGAACTCAGAGAATCAGTAACTGCAGAAGTACTACTAGTGACACTATCACTGGGAAGCAACAAATGTGCCAATTCTGGTCGTTGCGTACCAGTAAGCATCTGTGGATGAAAGCAGCAACACTACTCTGCCTTGCTGCATAAAGTCTGCCAAACATCGCCCGTCTTGCTCGGCCGTGCCACTTGGGTTTTGCCAACCTCCAAACTCATCAAACAGATACCAAAAACGCTCCCGGACAAGCTCGTAAGCATCACACTCAAACACCATGTGGAACTCGTCCTCAACCTGGCCAGCAGCGCATCGGGTGCAAAGCCGCTGATGTCTGGGCAACAAGCTGTTGTCAATCCGTTCCCACCGACCAGTAGCCACGCGCAGCTGATGTGCACCCAAGAAATTGCATCAGGGAGACGGGTGCACCTTGTTGAGGCCAGCGTGTTGTGCACATAGTCTGGACACCAGCTGGATAGCTTTGTCATGTCCAGCTCATCAAATGGTGTGCAAGCAAACCAGCTCTCGTACGTAGAATGCATGACAGTATTAGATCCAGAACACCCTGGGATCGGTGGGTAAATCATGCCACTGCTGATACAACCAAGACTGAAGAGCCTCGTGTACACTACGCATATCAAACTCCTCAAGGCAGTGTAGACCAGAGCAATGAGCAATTGAGCAATTACAGGCAGCACAGACCTGACAAATGCTGGTCAGCAGCGACAGGTAACAGCACGACTGAGCTTAGGATACTCTTACTGGAAGAATGTGGTAAAATGTGACACGATGCCGATGGCCTGATGCTATGGCTTGAATGGTAATATGATGATGATGATGATGACACGATGCACCCGATTTACGAACGTCCGTGTGGTCTGCTGTGCTAGCCAACAATCTTGTGTTACGGCTCAGACACGCATTGCACAGGTAAAGTCGACTTTATCCCGGTGAGTTGCCCATGCATGCACGGAAATTTTCAGGACTTTCCTTTTCAGAGGTCTTGGAAAATGTACCAGCAGCAGGCGTTGGTCACCGGACCCCATTCAACAACCACACCCCTTCAAAGCTGATAATGCTGAACCCTCTTAGGATCGGAAAGCCCTCTACGATTGTTGTAAATGCTCAAGCCATTTACGATTCGCCCATCGTCAATGAGGCGTTCAAAAATGTCAAACTATTAGTTTATGAGTTTGTACTTGGCTAATTAGCCAAGTGCCAATTCCCAAACTGCTTGACATGCACAGTTTGGAAGTTACATGGCTAACTTCGCCCGTTTGATAAGGATTGCAAGAACACAGGTTACACATTTCAATGCAGCAGATGCGGCACTCACATGCTAAAGTGGGGCGCCCGTTGCCGATCGTTACTCTTGGCTGCTGCTGCTGCTGTTCAAAGTTACACTGCTGGGCTTTCGCTGTTTATGCTGCAACGGGCGTTCAGCGCTCCCCATTGTTGTCTCTGTTGCACAAGGAACATAATGGAAATGTTAGCATGCAAGCGACGCGTGTCTGCAGTGTAGATCTGACTAGGCTGCTTGCTGTCTGGCTGCGCCATGCTGCAGATCTGGGTTTGAGACTGTTCAAATCTCAACTATCACGTCGGGCGGTCTTAGTCTACAGATTTACGGAGACACTGCCCAACGCCGTCCGCTCCAAACAGGAGCTAGGCGGCGACGCGGGCGCACACCAAGAAGGTCGTACGCTTGATACAATGATATGGATTGCAAGAAGACATGTTACACATTTCAATGCAGCAGATGCGGCACTCCGTTTGGGGAGCCAATGACAGGCTGGTTGGGCAAAGCAAAAAAAGAGCAAGCCAATAAAGAAAAAGGGACAGAGCTATCCCACCAATTATCTAATATGCATCTGCCTTGCAGTGCGATCTGATCACAACATGTGCACACGTGGCACTGCTGACCAGTACTGCTACAGTAGCCGATGCTGCTCAGCAACAAGTACGCATTGCACGCACGTGCCCATAGCATAGTATATCACTTACACCCGTCCTTACAGCAAGCACCATAGTTCTTGAGGGACCCCCCCGATTGCACTTCACAGGCCCACAAAAGGCTATTGTTGCCAGCCGCCTGCCTGTGCTGGTTGCTGCAGCTCCTACAGCGGAGACAGCCATGGACCCTTGAATGCTTCTTGAGACTCCTCCTTGTGCTACTGCTGCAGTTGTTGCTGTGGCTGCTGCCAAGTCGGTTGGCCAGGCAGCAACTGCAGAGGTTGCTGGTAGTGCTGCGCAGGCTGCCACTGTGCAGTCTGGTTCCCTGGAAGCCCTGCACGACGCTGCTGCTGCTGCTGCTGCTGCTGCTGCTGTGGCTGCACCTGTTGAAGCTGTGGCTGCCGTAGCTGCTGCTGTGGTGGGCGCTGCCTCAGCTGCTGTTGAGGCTGCGGTTGCCAGGGCTGCTGCGGCGCCTGCTGCTGAAGCGGCTGGCTGTTGGGCAAAAGCTGCTGCATGTGCTGGGGCTGCTGTTGCTCTTGCTGTTGCCATGCTTGCGGTGGTGGAACACCTACCCCACCAGCCTGCCAATACACCTGACAAGTGCTGCAGGCTCAGGCATGGCACCAGCACTCATGCCGGCTGCTGGTCCAGCGGCACCTGCTGTAGCACTGCCCTGTCCATATGCTTTAGGGGGTTGCTGCACAGCACCGGTGCCCACAACTGCTGCCACCCCACAGCACCTGTTGCAGCAGCCGCTGCACCATCCTGCCTGGGCTCTTGCAGCAGCTGCTGCAGCCTCTGCTTTGCCGCTGCCGGTGCTGTTCCACCGGCAGCAGCTGCTGCTGCCACGTTTGGCCGGGCACTGCTGCGAGCGCGCCATCCTGCAGCCCATACTGCGCCTCCATGCTGCGCTGCACTTCATCAACCAGCCCCGACAGCTGCCCAAACTTCTCACTCAGAGACATGATCTCGGGGTCAAGCCCTAGGCTGGCCAGCCCCTGCGCACGCGCCCTGGCTTTTGCGATGGGCTCGATGCGGCGCAGCTGCTCCGCCTTGGCGCTGCGCGCGTCCTGCTCAATGCGGGAGCGCAGCGCCGCGCGCTGCTTCTGCTGATTGAGCAGCTGCTGGTGTGCCGCATCCACCTGCTGCTGCCAGGCTGCCTCCTCTGCACTGAGGCGCTGCGCACCAGCCTGCGTGGGCCCACCGGGGTGCACAGCATGTGTGGGTGTGACTGCACAGGTCCAGCTGCTGGAGGCAGCCAGCGTTGCTGCTGTGCTTTTGTGACGCAGGTTTGGGCGCATGCCGCCGTGCATGCTGTGCACTACGTGCATACACAGCATCCATCATCTGTATACTCTGCTATTGTTCAGCTGCTGTGCACATATCCTTGCACAACCCTAGGTTACACATGCCTGCTGCAGGCAGGTGCTGGCAACCATGCGTAGGCCTGTGTGCTTACCTGCTGGCTCTGCAGCCTACGTGCCTGCTCTTCAGCCTCCCATTTAGCATCCCAGTCATCAGGCTGCCGGCTCCAGAAGACCCTGCAGACCTGCAAATGCACAGAGGTGTGTGAAGATGAGTGTGCAGCTCTGCTGCTGCCAGTACTGCTGCTGCGCGTGCCAAACGCTCAAGCCACAGAGTCCAGAACGCCGATTGATGTCACTAACCATGCATACAGAGCAAGGTGCAGGTAAATGCGTCACTGGCGCAATGTGTCGAGACCCTACCTCCAGCCGAGCCCGCTTGGGCCCTCTGCCGTGACTACCAAAATTATCGAGACGTTGATTGCAAAGTGAATGCATCGTGTGTGTGCGTATGTGTCAACACAGCCAGTTGCCCTGCCTCCCTCCAAGCAGCAGCACAGGCTACCCTGCCAGGCTGGAGGTATGCCAACTGCAGGAACTGTCGCTGATTGAACAGGCGTCGGAATAGCAAAGAAAGGGCACCCTGCTAGACACAAGAGCTCACCTTAGTCATTGCTGATCAAGGCCCACCTGGTGAGTGCTACGTAAAGTGACGAGCGTGGCACAGCACCAGGGTTTCACGCTGCACCATGTGACTGCTGCAACTCCTGCTTGGCTGCTGCCAGGTAGGCTGCCCACTGCTCATCTGCAATTGCTAAGACCTGCAGCGCTCCAGTCACCTGCCGCACATCCTGCATAGCCTGGGCATGCATGGTAAACACCGCACACACAGCAGCCGCAACCAGGAAGCACATGCGTGGAACCGGGCCACAGGTCAGCCAGCTCACTGCACATGCAGCCACCAAGTGATGCAATGCTTTGGGCAGACACACACAACGAAGGTACGATGAAGATACTGGTACCACCATAGTCAGTGCCCAGACGCCAACGCTGGGTGCGCTCGGGTGCCAGCGCATGCACAGACGTGCGCGCCCACAAGCAGCGCCCACCTGTGCATGTGCCTCCTTTGCAGCCAACTGCTTGTCAGCCAGTTTCTGCAGCAGCTGCTGTTCCCGCTCAAAGTCATGCTCAAGCGCTGCTGCTGCGTCCTGCTGCTGCTGCAGCTTGCCAGCCAGCCAGTCTGCCCTGGCATGGCTGCTGGCACCTAACGCAGACAGGGAGCAGCGCACTGCTGCTGCTGTTGTTGCTTTTGTGCCCGCAGCAGAGGTGCGGCTGCTGCCATCCTTGCTTGCACTGCATTTGTTTATACCCAGGTGTTGAATGCTACTGGGCTGCTGCAGGCGGTTGCTGCCGCCACTCAATGGAGTGTGTTGGCGGCAGCTTGCTGGTCTACTGCTGATCCTGCTGTGCTGAGCTGCAGCAGCCTCGCCACTGCTGAGTAATAGTGCGGCATGGTTGGGGTTGGCCATGACAGGCCTGCGTACTTGCGCGCCCTTAGCTTCTGCTGTTGCTGCACAGGTTGAAGCTTCAGCTGCTGCATGGGATTCGTGCAAGTGCACACCCAAAGCCTGCTGCTGCTGCTGCTGCTGCTGCTGCTGCAGCTTCTGCAGCTTCTGCTGCGCTTGCTGTTGCTGCTGCCGGCGAAGGTCCTGCACAACCTGCAGTGTTGACTGCAAAGACGCACATGCGTCCAGCAGGAGACAATACGAGGCATGATATTACACATACCCTGGCAAAAAGGCCGCTTGTAACCAGTACACCATGCAGCCTCACCTCAAGGGTTGCCAGGACAGCAGGTGGTAGACTTTGCAGCTGCTCTGGTGCTGCGGCGTGGATGGGTGCCCTGGAACTGAGTCCCAGTGCGCCCCGTAGCTGTCCCTCTACATCAGCCAGAAGCTGCAGCGCCGCCCCCAAAGCCTGAAATCACGACAACCTGGCTTGGTTGCAGGACTGGGGTGCAGGTGCGCCCAAACATGTTGCACACTTCTGTGCTGACCTGCTCCATCTCTCCTTCACAACCTTCAGCATTGAACCTGGTGGATGCCAACGAAATGATGCTGAGTCACACTTTTCTCACGCTCTCTTGGTTTATCAGCGCAGAAGGGCAGCAGGACAGCCGCGAGGACAGCACCGCTGAGCAGAGCAGCTGCTGGACTTGACCATGAATGTATGTCATGTGACTTGTGAGCTGATGACAGGCGCTTCACAGAAGGAAACGACACATCTCATAGCTGATTGTATACGTGCTGTTGTAAGCATACAGGAACCGTGACTGTTCGCATCAGTGGTTACATAAGACCTATCCAGTACACCCTGTCCTGCAGTGATTGCCTGCAGTAAGAAGTTGAATTTCAGGTGTTTGCTGTACAAACATAGGTGCGTCTTAATGTATGCTAACGAGGCCGCATATGATCCAAACCACCGGCAGCACGGAACACTGATACAGTTTGTTCAGTCTTTGCGGATCTGTCAAATCACTTATCAATCACTATTACAAATAGATCATAAGCCTGCGCATCTGCTGTTCTAAAACGAACGCAGCAGGTACCACAGCAAAGAGCAGTTTGCAGCAGCACCTGCAGTAGCGGGCTACGCCGATCACGGGACACCTCATGGAGCAGCAGGGGATTAGGGGCGTCTTGGTGCCTAGGTAAGCCCAAAACAGTCTCCTGCACTGACCACAGCACGTGCAGCAGCTGCAGCAATGCATCTGTACCCAGCGTGTTAGCAGCACCACCTGACAAGCATAGCTGCGGTACTCTAGTTGGACAATATGTGTTGGCCAACACCATTCATCACTTGAGCTCATCAGCCTGCAGCAGCCGCTTTGAGCAGCAGCAGCGTCTCTGACTCTGCAACTGCCGCCTTGCAGGAAGTGCCAGTTGCTGTGATCAGTTGCAGCACCCAATGTCCTCCAGCAGCGGTTCAGGGGTGCGCTTTGCCCCTGGGCCCTTCAAGTACAATGGGCGGGTGGCAATGGCGCTTGTGCCTGCCCTGCTGGTGGCAGCAGGGTTGGGAGGCAGGGCAGTGATGGGCATCTTCACTATCGGCACCATGCTGTGGTACATTATGGATGCCATGCAGTACAGAGAGGGGGCTTTCTCAGTGGTGCGTGGCTGGAGACTTTGTGTGCAGCATCATGTGCACCAGCAACAGCAGGAGCAGCAGCATGATGCACAAGCTGTTGATGGATGCTAGCTGCACCTAGGAGTGAATTTGCAGGCGCACCTATTTCTAGGTTCCAGGCATCAGTTGACTGCAGGGGCACCAGGGCTGCAGCAGTGAGCTCTGCTGCAGTTGCAGTCGCACAACACATCAAGCACAAGTGCAAGAAGGCTTGCGTCACCTTCACGCAGCAGCAACACACTTGTTACGCCCCTGTATCTGCACCTTGCTGCACTTCCTCAGCACTGTGCATGCAATAGCATATGCTGTATATGTGTGCTGGCGCTGCAGCTGCACCTGTTGCAAGTTTGTCACAGCAATGTTTGGCACGTGTGGAACATATGATGCCATCTCGCTGTGCTATCTTTATTGTCCTGCAGGGATGGGCAACGGTAGCACTCGCCCAGGGCGGGGTAATGCTCAACATACTCTTCACCTTTGCCAATCGGCCGCCGCTGCTGTCAGTTCTGCTCATCCTTGCCTGTGGCGCGCTGATGGCGATCACCGGCATGTGGCTGACAGTGCAGTTCCGGTTTGTGCAGATGCAGTACCCTGCAGTAGTGCTGGCTTTTGAACGGCAGGTGCTCACGGCGTCGTTGCCGATTGCAGCAGTCATGCAGGCCATTGGCATTGCAGCAGTGACGGAGCTCGGGGATGTGCCCTACTACCTGGCTGCTGTTCTGTGCTTCCTGTACCACATGCTGGGCCGGCCCCTGGAGTCTTCCTTCCACCAGTCCAAGGCAGGGCGCGCAATCGGAGGTGTGTCTGCAACACCCGCAGATGCGATTGTGCAGGTGCGCGGTGAAGTCGATGAACAGCAACCAGCTGGGGCGTGCAAGTCGTGCTTGGACCATGTGTGTGTGTGCAGTTTCATGCACTGCCGGGGTGCATGCATTAGGGTGCAGGCGCACTTGCCAGCTGTGCAGACGCATATGCAGCGTCTGGAACATGCAATGGTTTGCATCCTTGCGCCCGCTGATGCCTTTGTTGGCCTTCTGCCAAGCATGCTGTCATGTCCTCTCAACCGTAACATGCTGAGCCCAGATTTCACCTCCTCGTTTGCGCTGCTTGCTGTCACTGGCACCTCGCCGTCGTGCATCGCTGCAGAGCAAGGTTGATGCGTTCTGGCTGGCGCTCGCGGTCATGGTCATGCCAGCCACGTCCTACTTTGCCATCCACGCGGCGGTGCTCAACCACATGCTGCACCTGTGGAGCCTGCTCATCCTGGGGTGTGCGCCGCTGGCGTATTTGTCGGCTGTGCCTGGTGGCCTGTGGTGGCTGCCGGTCAGCCCGCGCTTCATCAAGGGCCTGTCACGGCTGCTGCTGGTGCTGTCCTCCCTGGGCTTGCTGGCAGGTGCGCGGAGGCAGCCACGCAGCTGGATCAGCTGCACAGTGGCTGCCTGGCAGGCGCCTGCTACGGCTTTGCATACCCCTGTTGGACCTGCACTTGTTCATTAACGTAGCACCTGCCTGCCACAATGAACACCTGCTCCCGTAGCTCTGTCGTTGCTGCTGATTACTTGAAGCTGCCGCTTGTCGCCTGCAGGCTTTGAGGGCCGTGTGATCTTCCATGCCTTCATGCCCTACATCAGACTACCGGCTCCCTGGAACTATGTGGCCATCAGTGCTGCAATGCTGGGCCTGCTGCTGCTGGGCCTGGCCCACGTCACAGGGGCGCTGGGCACATCCATGGATGCAACAGTCGCCGGCAGCTGCCTGCTGCTGTGCACGACCGCAGGCAGCCTAGCTGTTGGAGTGCCATTCCACTGGCTCCCTGCACCCATGGTTGCAGCATGCGGCTTGGCACTGTATTATGACTCCCGGAGCTTGCAGGAGTACAGCGTGTTTGTGCTGGGTGCATTCCTGACAGCTGGCTGGCTGGTGCACCACCACTTTTGGTTCCTTGACCTGCGTGTGGGCTTTGTGCACCTGCATACCATCTGCAAGCTGGCATTGGCAGCGCTGCTGCCTGCGCTAGTTGTACCTGGGCTTGTGCTTGCGCAAACAGGGCGCCAAGTTGTTGGTGTTTTGATGCTTGCGCAAGCTGAGCTACTGTGTGTGCTTGAAGAGCAGATGTATGGTGCACACCACCACGAGGAGGCGGGGTCAGAGGTCATGTATCCTGCATGGCTTGTCATTGCAACGAGTGCGGCTGGCGTAGCAGCATGCCAAGCTCTGCACAACGTCTGGTGCCTGCCGCGTTGGGCGGCATGGGTTGTCAGCACGCTGTACGTTGCCAAGCTGTCCATGCTGGTGCTGCCTGAAGCATACCTGGTGATGCCAACAGCGCTGCTGCTGCTGGCTGCCGGCGCACCGGTGTACCTATACGAAGCGGAGCATGGTAAGCGGCGCGTCCGCATCAGAGCTTGGCAGGGGCTGGTGCATGCGGCGCTGACACTGGCGGCGGTTGCGCTGGCGCGGTTTGCAGTGTTTGATGTGGTGCAGTGGGCTGTCCTGGGACGGCCGCACGAAGGTGTGCTGCTGGGAGTGCTGCTGATGGTGGCGGCAGCATCACTGATGCCGTTGGTGATGACGTGCTATGCGCACAACCAGGTGGGTGACGGTGCAGCCATATTCTGGAGAGGAGCAGTGCTGAGTGGCTGCTTGGCACTGTGGTCATGGCACAGCTTGTACATCTTTGCCAGGGGTGCTGGACATGAGCAGTGGGAGCATAGCGTGAGTCCCTGTCCTGGTGGTAGCAAGGCACTGCCTGCCTGGCAGGCACTTGAGCTTGGCGGCAGAGTGGACGTCTGCCTCAGAGCTGAACTGAGTACCGCCATTCTCCTTTCACGAGCAACATGGGATCTGCATTTGCCTGCCTGCTGTGCCGCCCTTGCCACCCTGCACCCTCAAACCCTAGGCTGCCCTGCGCCTGGCCGTCCTGGTCGGAGTGAGCGGCCTGCTGCTAGCCATGCTGCAGCCACCCCTGCCCCGCATGGGCGGCGCCGCCTGCCCCCAGCTGCCGTTTGCGCTGTGCCCGCGCCTCTGGGACGAGCGCCACGTGCCGATGCACGACGCAGACGATGTAGCCGTATGGGGCAGCGGGCTGGGCCGGCGTGAGCACTGGCCGCGCTGGCTGCTGGTGCTGGCGGCGGGGGTGGGGCTGCTGGGCATGTCTGGAGCTGTGCCTGGCAGCAGGTCGCCCCTGGCGCGGCTGGCGGTGGCTGCTGGTGTGGGGTGGCTTGTGGGGGAGTACCTGGCCCTCGAAGTGGTGCCTGGGCAGTTCATCCTTCAGGTGAGCCCTGGCGCTGACTGTCCAGGGTAGCAGGGTTTCTAGTACAAGACACAGCCCATGTTGATGCAGCTATGCACGTCGAAGGGTGATCGGCCCTGCTGTCAGTTTGATCTGGAGGCCGCAGGGCGAGGTGTTCTTTCTCAGCTGTGGAGCAGGCAGTGCAGAGCAGCGCATGCGGCGCAGCACATCACATGCGTCCGAGTGACTGCGGCAGGCGTGGTGTGCCGGCCAGCACACAGTATGCCAACTGCTTGTGCTATGCTGCGCCAGCTCTGCCACAGATTTTGCTGCTTGGAAATGTCTGCTACTGACTGGGTGCCTCCTGCGCTGTTACTTACGCAGTGGTTGGTGATTGGCACGTCCATGATCGTGGTGGCTTTCATCACGCTGCTCCAGAACCCGCTGCTGGGCAGCCCCAGCTGGCTGCCACTGCTGGCTGCTGGCTGGGCGGGTGCCTTCATCATGACTATGGTGCTGCAGTCTACACTGCCACTGCCGGACATCCAGAGGTGAGTTTGCAACGCAGGCAGGGACACAGGCAGCACATGCAGAGTGAAGTGCACAGTGCATCATCAGTGCTTGCTGCTTCAGACACACTGCCCCTAGCTTTACAATCATACTCAAGGCTTCAGCAGGCCAGCCTCCCAGGCAGTTGTCACGCAAGGGTGCATGCAGTGAGTGACGCAAGATTGATGTCATTGCCCAGCACGCTGTACTGTTTGCATCATGCATAGCATACTTCTGGCTGCACTGAATTGCGCCGGACCTCTTGCCGCTCTGCTTGCCGACTTCTGCTGCGCAGGTTCAGGCGCCTCTACCCCGACTCAGCGCTCGCCATTGAGAACGAACGCCTTGAAGCCACACAGGCGGCTCTGTTTGGCGTGTTTGCTGCGCACGCGCTGCTGCTGGCCTTCAGCCTGAAGCTCAAGATGAGCGCGGCGCTGCACAAGCCTGACAAGCTGGCACGGCAGCCAGGTGACGCAGCAGCAGCGCTGACGGCAGCATCTGATGCCAGCATAGTGAGCAGCATATTGCAAGACGTCATCGCGCTGTCACCTTTTCGAGCTCTGTTTGTCAGAACCAGTATACATCTGACTCGCTTTCCAGTTCTGCGCAACACTCCTGCAGCAGCATGTTCTGTTGCAGCGGCGCTGACTCGCACGCGCGAATTCCTGCCTCTGTGCTGCTGTGTGCGCCCCTTCTCTTCCGTCCACCAAAGCAGGTGCTGCGGGTGATGGCGGCTACCGAGGGGCTGGTGACCCTTACAGGTCATACAAGTCATCTGCCGCATCCACGAGCGACTTCTTCTGTGGCGTGGTGCCTGGCGACGTGCTGAGCAGCGTGGGGCGCGCCATGAACCTGGAGGGCGCCGCTGGCTTGGCCATGAAGCGGCTGGCACGCGAGGGGCTGGGCTGGGTGCCCACTGCGGGCAACGTGTGCACGCTGCTGGCGTTTGGCGTCTGCGTGTACCTCAACCTGTACATGACGGGTGGGTGTCGGCTCTGGGGCCTGGTGCGGTCGCATCGGCTGCGCGCAGCAGTCGTGTCGATGCGAGGCAGCAGTTGCTAGCACAGCACCTCCACCAGAGAATGGCTGAGCAGGGCTCACAAACTCACGCTGTGCACCGGGGTGTTGGTTGGTGGCAGGGTGGGGTGGCGCTGTCGCCGTCACAGAGCTCGCACATTGATGGGTGTACAACGATTCGCGCCAGGTTCGATTGTATATAACTGCATTGCACCCACCTGCTGCGGTATGCTGGGACATTGACATTTCTTCACCTGTCTGCTGCTGCCTTGTAGGCGGTGCTCCGGAAGCCATCCTGATGCTTGCGCCTCTGCTGCTGATGCTGAGCCAGGACCCGCTGCTGCTGCGGCAGCTGGGTGAGCGCCAGCGCTACCTGCCGCCTGTGCTGGCCTTCAGCTGCTACCTGACCATCACATCCGCAGTACAGGTGGGCTGACCGCCGCTTTGTATGCTTGAGAATGATGCTGCTGTGCTTGGCAAGCGCTGTCTCTGCAGCAGCAATCATCGCGGCGTAGCATGTTCTTCAGAACTTTGCTCTCCTTCAGCAGCGTTGCAGGACTGCTGGGCCTTGCTGTCACTTGACTGCGCTGCCTGTACCTGCGGCCTCCTCCTTGCCAGCGTGCACACGCGCCATTAAATCCAAGCCACTAGTTAGGTGCTCTCCTGCTTGTCAGTGAACAGTGTGCATGCCATGCCCCTGCCGCGCTGCTGCCGCAATGCTGCGCAGGTGGTCAGCTGGGGCCGCGAGTACAGCGACTGGGCCTCATGCGCGCTCAACCTGGCCATGCTTGCGCTGGCGCTGCCGCTGCACGCGCTGTTCTGCAAGTACCTGTGGGACCAGCGGCCGCAGCCGGTGGTGCTGCTAGTGGCGCTGGGGCCGTTGTGCGTGCTGTCGCTGCTGCTGGCGCAGACGGAGGGCATCAGGTACTTGGCCACTGGAGGGCTGGTGATGGCTGCGCTGATGTACTTCAGTATGAGGCACATGAGGCGCATGGGGCTGAAGGTTGTGTGACGCAGCAGGGGATCGAGGAGAGGTGTGGGTGTGGCTGGTGCAGTGCAGTGGCGCGCAGATGATCAGCACACCAGCAGCATGCGAAAGGGGTACGCTGACATAGCAGCCCCTGCCATCCATGTGCAAGCATCGTGCCTTCTTTCCCCGTATGCAAGCATCATTTGTGGTACGGCCCGCGCCGGCAGATGGCAGTTGGTGCATTCTTTGTGATGGCATACGGGACGAGGGTTGTCAAGGAGTTTTTGTTTGCACTTGTGTGGAGCGCTTGCGTGTGGCAAAGCAGCTTGCAGGATGGTTCGTTAAGTTAAGCTGGTGCCCAACTTTTTTGCCACTGGTGCCGCTAGTCATGTAAATAACGGGGAAAAAACGGCTCCTGGACTCCATGCGCAGAGCTGTGGCTGCCGCAGCCAGCCGTTGGTCACAGTGTGCCTGCTGCAGCTTGAGCACTGAGCCGATTCCCCGCTAAGAAATTGAAGATTGATGGATTACGTGGTTGCCCAACGAGCCGTCATTGGCTCAAAACGGGCCATGTTCCTGTCGTGTAACATCCAAACTGTGAGCTAGCTGTCGACATACATGATGTCGTTTATCAAGCAAGCATTGCCTGCTGACCATGTATGTAAAAGTACATGGCACTAGCATGCAGACACCGTGTATATATGCGCTTGTGCGCCACACTCGTGTGTGCAAAAGCAGCTTGCAGGAGAGACCAATAAAACCTGAAACCAAAGAGGATTGTCAGGATTGCCACTAGTGGCGCAAGCTATCTACATAGTCATCATCATCATATTACCCATTCAAGCCATAGCATCAGCGCCATCGGCCCCGCGCCCCACCGGGGCGGAAAGAGGAGGGAGCACTGCTCCAGAATGTTTGCATGCATTGCGCACATCCCAAGACTTGACAAGAAAGCAGCAATACACGGTGACACCATCAGACATCTTCCAGAACTGCCCCAAATATCATCAGATACAAAACGCAACACCTTGATTGACGAATCAGCCATGGACAAAACGCTGCGCAACTTTTCAGCGCAACCAGGCAGGGATCTGATCTCAGCAAACATATCATCCCTCTGAGCAGAAGTAGCAGGGCAATCAAACATGAAGTGTGACAAAGACTCAACTTCTGCACCACAACAAGGACATCCTGAAGTGGAGTTAGCTCTGCGTTAGCTCTGCTATCTACATAGTGATAGCTGGGACAGCCGGCCATTAGCCACAGATGGATGCTGGCTGCCGCTCAGCTGTCCTGCCTCAAGCAGACATGCGTGGTCTGCCGAAAAAAAGAAAGAAGTTGAAAAAGAAATTACTGCAAGAAGCCCCTGCAACAGATTCAGGCATGCATGTCCTCAGCACAACACAGCTGTGCTGTGCTGCTGACTAGAACAACACACATGCCAGCTTTCTGCATGTGTGTTGTTATGAATGGGTAATATGATGATGATGATGATGCAGCTTTCTGCAAAGCTGCAGCAACACAATGCACAGTGCATGGTGTCCAAGGGTGTTTATCAAGGTGGTGAGGTACACCCTGTGACACATTCTCAACCCCTGAGCTTATGGGCTGCAACATGGCAGCAGCTACACCCACTCCCATAGACGAAACTGCTGCTGCTGCTGCTGCTGCATGTTGGTGTGGCGGCTGCTTCTCGGCCATGTATGTCGTCACTGTACATGCTTAGCAGCGTCGCTTGCCTGCACTGGTCATCACTGCTGGTGTGGCTGGGCACTGCAGAATGGCAGCTAATTGATTTGGCAGCTGCTGCAGCAGCCCTGCATGTTGCTGCTGCTGGGCGTGGGTTGCCGCCTGTAAGTGTGGCAACCCCGGCAGCGACAATGTACAGGTTTTGTTTGATACAGCACACACAATGAATGGCAACTTGCACTCTATGGGCTTGCTGTGCCACCAAGCTGCGAAACCCATGCACCTACCAGAAGCACGGCATCCGCACGGATTGGCACAGCATTATCGTATGGATATCAAACAACATGATATGCGGAGCGCAGCTCGTTCTGCGCTGGCAGAAGGTGCTGGCCGTTTCTGCCAAGACAGAAACCGCAGGCCATACCAGCGTGCATGGCTCCATGCATGCTCCGTAATTGTTTCCAGTATAGCACGCATGTAATCCGTGGCGACTAATGGCAGGAGCCTCCGAGGCTGCGCCGCAGGTGTGCCGTGCAGGTGGTTACTGTTCGACTCCTGCAGCCAGTCTGCCGCGATCCTTGACAACGCTGACAAGGGGTTTCTGCTCAACAGCAATATGTAATAACATGAAGTCCGCAGCCATGGCGTATCCCTGTGCATGGGTTTCTTAATGAAGCACTCGCCTTTGAAACATCAGAAAGTGCCGCAGAGTACCACGAGACAGTAACACATACACATTTTATCAACATCTCAGAGTGTTAAATGTGGGCTTTTGCATTGCCAGCGATGCAAAGTCGCTCCTCGAACAACAGCAACGGTTTGCTGTTTATCGTAATACGCAAATCGGCACTTTTTCCCCTCTAATTGTCTTGTAAAAATTTGCAGGAAGACACACTTTACAAAGATAATGCAGCAAATGCGGCACTCACATTGCTAGGATGGGGGCCCCGCCACCATGGCTGAACTGTCTTGCATCATGGATCTCTGCTTCTCATTGCTATATTCTAGTATCACCTGCATTCAAAAAGAAACCTGGTCAGTGCTGCTCACGGCCATGACAGCGGGGAGCGAGCACTGACAGTCTTCGAGTCTCTTGTAGTCCGCTTGAGGTAGCCCACCACAGATCTAACAGGTGCCAGTAACACTGCTCTGGGATGTCGGCTCTTAGCAGTTCAGGTTTCCTCGCAAACAAGCAGGACAAGCAGGAAGATTTGTGTGTTTGCGAGGGGGGGATGCATGTATGCCTGCAAATTTCCGATCGTTGCTGCTGTTGCTGCTGCTGCTGTTCAACTGGCCTTGATCATTTGCTGCAACGGGCGCTTAGCATTCCCCATTGGTATACTGCGAAGTAACCGTTTTCTTAAACTCTTTGCCGACTGACAACTCTTCACCGTTTCCTCGCTGTTGAATACAGACAAAGAATCCCAACCGCCAAAACAGATGCTGCCGTCTGCAGACGCATCTGCCAGAGCATGCAATGTCTTCCATCTGGCATGTCACCTGTGCAGACTTGCCCTCTGATGCACGTGTGGAAATGCGTGCTTGCCAGCAGGCTGATCCGGGCGTGCTGAGAACCAGACATGACAGCAAAGATCGGCAGAAAACAGTCAGGCCGGCGGCGGCACTGTACACTCTCCAAACCTAGCCAGCCATCACCACTGTTCAAGTATTCACCATTCCCAGGCCCAAACTGTCTTAAATCGCCTCACTGCTGCTGCTCGAGACAGACTCAACAGTGCTGGATCAGTAAAGGATGTGCTGCAGCACCCCTGACGATGTGCCGACACCACCAGAAGGTGCACCGCATCCAACCTCCTCAGACTCGTTTGCACTCCTGCAATGCGCTGCGGTGCAACTGCAGCCGTTGCACAGCACAGCTAGGCAGTGACACGCCTGCTGTCAGCACTCCAGGCATGCTCGTTACACAGCAGCAGCACGTACGCTGCCCGGCAACAAACGCCCCCAAACACTACGCATCAGGGGTATAGTGACACTGCTTGCGTGCTTGCCTTTTCATGCTAGAGTGCTGCTGCTTCTTCACATCAGGGTCTATCCATGGGCGCTCCCAGATGTCACTGCTGTGTTGCCTTCTGCAGCGCCTGCACCAAGTACATCTTGGCCATGCCCTTCTCAGCAGCACCTCCCAGCATGTCGCAGTATGAGGCGATCTGGTTGGTGACCAGGTACTGGTCCAGCGCGGAGGGCTCCGGGATGGGCTTGAACAGCGCAGGGTCCTCCTCCGGCAGCGGCTCCTCGCCCGCTGCCCTGCGCGCAATGTTTTCCTGCTTGCGCTTCTGCAGCCAGGTGGCCAACTGCTGCTGCTGGCGCGCCACATTGCGGTGGTACATTGACACCTGCAGAATGCAAGGCGTGGCAGCAACACAAACAGCAGACGGCAGCGCCGCAGTATCGTGGGCAGCGAAAAAGCGGCATGACATGTCAGGAATGTGCAGCTTGTGCATGCAGCCCGCCAAGTAGGAGGCCTCAGCTGCAAGAGTACCGCGAGAAAACCAAAAGCACCAATGCCAGCATTCGTGTGCACCCGTCACCCGCAATGCA
Source organism: Scenedesmus sp. NREL 46B-D3 (assembly GCA_014080715.1). Lineage (NCBI taxonomy): Eukaryota > Viridiplantae > Chlorophyta > Chlorophyceae > Sphaeropleales > Scenedesmaceae > Scenedesmus > Scenedesmus sp. NREL 46B-D3. The sequence continues at coordinate 317,920 of JACERP010000045.1, read as the reverse complement.
CAGAGGCGCTACCAGCTGCAGCACACGCTTTCGGCTCAGGCCTGCCTCCTCACCTTGCCCTGCTCCGCCAGCATGTCGTCCATGCACTCGATCAGGTTGCCCATGGTCTTGCTGAGGTAGCCAGCGTTGGCCAGGCTGAGCCTGTCCAGGTCGCCCGCTGTGGCCCCCGGGGCGGGGTTGAGGTCTGCGATGAGGGCCTGCGCCAGGCTGCTGTTGTGGATCTTTACGGGCACCTCGATAAACACGTCACGCCAGCCGACGCCAGCCTCGCGCAGCTCCTTGCCTGCGCATTGGGGGCATCGACCACGTACATCAGCGCTGCGCGCATGCAGGTGCGAGGAGCACAGGGACCAGAGAACAACAAAGCATGCAAGCCAACACCAGCCCTTGCCTGTGATTGCAAAAGAGTGCGGGTGGGTTTGTGTAGGTCGCATGCATGTTCTGTCTGAATTGTGTAAGCCAGGTGTTGCGGGCATTGCAAAAGTGATGAACACTGCGGAGCCCACAGCGTGGGGTGCCAGGCAACTGCAAGCCGCTGCGCACGCGAGCACTTGAAGCAGGCTGGCGCGTGCTGATTGTGGACAGACGATCACGTGTAACTCATCCAAGCTGCAAGGGGGCGCCAAAGCCCAACGTCTCCTCACGCGCCAGCTTGAGCGCCACAAACAGGCCAGTGCGCGCGTTCAGAAAAGCTGCTGTAGACCAGTTTTGATCACCCCAATGTCGCCCTGCTTGTTTCTTCACACACAGCAACTAGGCCTGAAGGATTTGCACGCACACGCACACACGCACACGCACACACACGACACCAGAACACCAGCTCAGCCGCTGCCCCCCACCTGTCAGCTTGTGCTCCTTGAAGAGCTCGATGAAGCTGTCCTTGAGCCGGATGGCCCTCAGCCCGACCTGGCCGCGCTGCTGGCGCTGCGGGTCGTACACGATGCACACGCACTTCCTGATGCTGTCGTGGTAGCTGATGAACGTCTCAATCATCTCCTGGGTCTGTGCGGGTGTGTTGAAGGGGCGTGCAAAAGACACAGGGGCACACTGGGCGCATTGCTAGCTGGCACGGACTAACGTGTTGAGAAGAGTGAGTGGGGTTGTGCAACGCAATGGCGCGTTTGGTGACCATGCACTGCTCATCAGCAGTGCAGGTGGTAGCGCAGACGGCCTCAGCAGCCATCCTGTTGCTTACGCTGCCTTAGCTACTATTGAAATGCGGTATTGTCAACGGCTGATATCCTGTGACTGCTGCCAACATACTGCAACCCCCTGGCGTCTGCACAAGGTGTGTTGCAGCAGCTGCTGTGAGTATGTCCGGTCCCAAGGGAGGGCCCCTGCTGGTAGCAGCAGCAGGATCCGCCTGTGCAGGGTGCACGGTAGTGGTTGATGTGCACCAGGAAAATGCCGCGGCAGCAACGGACGGGTGCTGCGGCAGCGAGTGTCTGGTGGTGTTTGCTTTGCTGCTGCATGTGCTAAGCTTAGTGTTCCAGCCAGTGCAAAGCTGCTGCTGGCCCAAACACAGCCACCGCTGCTGTTGTCGTGCAAAAGGGAGAGATGTCGAGATTGTGCCGCTGCTGCTGCCTTACCATGCTCCAAACCTGCTGCTGTTTATGACTGCTGCTGCTGCTGCTGCTGCTGCTACTTTTCAGTAGTACTGACTCCAACTTTACACTGTTGTCAATCATCTGCTTGCTGCCCTAGCCTGGTGCAGCAGCCTGGCTACCTCCTGCAGCTGCGGCGGTGCTGCGCCTCGCACCTGGTACTGGCCCAGCACGCTGCTCTGGTACCACCCGACTGTGTTGTTGTCCACGTTGACCTCGCGCAGGCAGCGCATCATGTCCAGCTGGTAGTTAGTGGAGCTGTCCCCCTCATCCTCGGGGCTCTGACAACAGCAACAGCAGCAGCAGCAGCAGCAGTAAGCAGGGTAAGGGAGTTGATGCCGACGTACACACAGTCTGACACCATGGTGTGAAACCGCACTGTGCACTGGGTACAGTGTAAGTGTGATGTGCACAGTGCACTTGCGACGGCCAGCAGCTGCCTTGATCTCCCCTGCACCCAAATGCTTCCATGCTACGCATAGAAGTTGCTGCTGCTGGCATTCAATGGGCATGCGCAGGATCGTACATCACCCGATGACGCCGCGAGCTCTGCATGCTGCTGCTGCCGCCATGCTGAGCTGCAGCAGCTGAACTGGTGACGGCTTGGCAGTGCCACTCACAGGGAAAGGAAAGCAGTCTGTGACCTCCATTGTCTGGCCCACGTCAAGACCTAGCAGCTGGCCTGTGACGATTGCAGGCAGTGCTCCATCGCAGTGCTGCATGATTTTGAGCACCACCTGGCCATCCAGCTGCACTGTCTTCAACACTGTTTCCTTGACCTCCGGTCGTTTTAGAAGGTCTGCTACAGTGCTCATCTTACTTGCTCTAGTGTGCGTGCGAATGTGCTCTGCAAACCAAACTGTGTGTGGCGGGCCTGACAACAACGATCACGACGACAAAGCAGCTGAAGTAGTCACCACACAGTTGAAAGGTCTAAAACACATTGCCAAGGCAAGAATAGGTCCCCAGAATATGGAGCAGCCACCAGGCACATTGAAACCTCAAGTGCGTAACATCTGTTCCAAATCACAGTACAATACACTACGTTATCGACCAAAATGTTTGTAGGAGCTGGCTCAGCAGCGTGGTGGTCTTACCCGACTTCAACGACACCCGTACTCGCTGACCTGCTATCGTGCAGGGCCTCTGCTAGCTGATCTACAGCTTATACAACGTGTCAAGATATTTCATGCATCGAGTCCACCGATCAGAACCATCGCCTTAACTGCACAGTACTGTCAAACTAGCCGTGATCAGTATGCGGGTGCTGTCGCTTTTGAGCCTCTTGGTGCTGCTTGGGAGCTGTGCAGCGGCGTCTGAGCGAGTGCGTGACCCTGCCACCCTAGGCAAGCAGGATTGCGGTTGGGCCTTGACAGCACTCACAAGAACTGTAACCCACGCTGCAACTTGCAGGCTACCAAGCTAGTTGCACGCCAGGCAGCAAGCAAGGATGGCATCATTGTATTTTCAATCAACGACTTTGAGGAGTTTGCTGCAGCAAAGGGCAGGGACTACCACCTCATGTTCTTCCTGAACGCTCACTACATGGCCAAGAATGCAGACATGAACCTGCCCAAGCTGAGGCAGGAGTATGCGCTGGCAGCCCAGGTATGTCTGCCTGCATTGATGACAGCATGTTCTAGCTGCCGTTGATATGCGGTGCCCCCAAGCAACTCACAAAGTCAGCTGGGTCAGCAGCAACGTGCAGCAGCTGCAACTGCTTTCGTGAACCATGGCTGCCGGACCAAGGGTGGTTACGTCAACTATCGCGGCCAGCCGCACAACCAGTGCACTGCACACGTCCTGCGCACCAGCTACCGGTGCTTGCATGCTGCCCGCTAATGAGGCAGTGCAACCGTGTTGGAGATTGCTATGTTTGAGCCATGAGTTTGGCAAGCCCTAGCGTCTCTTGGCACGGCATAGTAGCACACACCTTGGCCCACCCTCAGGCAGTTGTGCCCCTCCCCCACCAGTAGGGTGCTCGCGATAGTGGATGTGTGACTGTCTTGGGTCCCTGACAGCCGTTGCTGTTCACATTGCATTTGGCTACCCCCTGCAACCTGCGCAGCCGTGGCGGGGTATTGACCTGCTTGCCCCTGCCCTGCATGCACGTCCTGTTTCCTGCAGGCCTTCAAGCGCGGCCCTCACCCCAATGAGGCGTTCTTCATTGAGCTCGTGTATGAGCGCAGCAAGGATGTGTTCCAGCGCCTGGGCGTGCAGCAGCTGCCGTTTGTGTTCCACTGGGGCCCTGATGCAGTGGTGCGCGAGGGCCGCAGCATCAAGGTCGCCAAGAGCAGCGAGGTGAGGGGCCGGGCTGGTGTGCGGTGCGGCGCAGAGTAATTCACAGTAGCCTGACCCTTGAGCTGGAGCTGGTGTGCTTGGACGCCCCATCACATGATTCTAGCAATTGAAGTGTTGCATGGCATAGCAGCCGGTCATGCTCCCTCCAAACACATAACAAACAGCCTGCTTATGCCGTGTGGCCCAGCATGAAGGCTTGCCAAGCACCGACCGTCGTGGCTGTGATGGAGCGGTTCAGCCTCCTGCGTTCCTGACTGCTGCTGCTGCTGCTGCTGGTGTTGTTATGGGTGCAGTGTGGTCCCAGCATCAAGGCCTACCCCTGGCCGGCAGAGGAGCTGCTGCGCTGCGCCACAGGCAACACGGGCCTGGCTGGCGGCGAGGTGGACAGGCCCAGCGCCCTGAAGCACCCCCTGTTCCCTGTGGCACTGCTGGCGTTCATTGTTGTTGGTGAGGCTTGTGCCTCACAAGACAGGGTGCAATGAGCAGCAAGAGCAGCAATGTCTCCGCAACTGCTCCCGTGTGTGTGCTGGGCGAACGCATGTGCCGCACCAGGCTGGCCTGGGCACAACTGCTGGCTGAAAGTTGCAGCAACGCTACAAACCAGCCAGCCATGCTGTTTCACAGAGCCGCGCTGAGGCACACAATCGCACAAACAATGCACTTCACAATGCAGGCGGCTACGCGGGGTGGCTGGCCTACAACTCTCCCTTTGTCAAGATCACACCGCTGTGGGCGCTGGGCGCGCTGGCTGTGTACTGGTTCGCCACCAGCGGCGGCATGTACAACATCATCCGCGGCATGCCCATCTACTACAGGGGCCAGAACGGCAAGCTGGTATGGTGGATGGAGGTGAGCCGGCAGTCACCGCAGCAGCTGGTGCCCAGGGTGCAGGCGCGTGCGCAGACAGCCCCTGACAGCAGTGGAAGGAGGGCCATGGCTAGCCTCCACATCCTGCTGTGCTGCGACATCTGCGTTTGTTGATGTTTGCTGACCACTGCTGCGGTCAATTCAAAACATTGCAAACAAACTTCCACTCATGTCAAGCTTGTTATGTTTGATGTCAAGCGAGAACACGCAGGGCTTAGGTGGCGCCCCAACGCTGAACTGGATCGGTGGTGTTGACAGCACTAGGCATGACATGACATGTGTTAAGCCTGTGCTACATCTTCCAACCCAGCACTCGCTACCGCTCGCTCATATCTTCTTGCAATGTGCTGCGGCTGCTTTCTTGCCCTGCAGGGCCGCAGCGGGCAGCTGGGTGCGGAGGGCTTTGTGATGGGCAGCAGCTACCTGTTCTTCTCCAGCACACTGGCCAGCCTCACCTACGTGGTGCCGCGCATCCGCAGCAGTGCAGCGCGCGGCATCGCCAGCCTGGTGCTGGTGCTGCTGGCAGCATTCACTGCGATGCGGATACTGTCCACGTATAGCAACAAGAGCGGCATCAACATGCGCACCTTCTTCTCGTTCTACCACTGACGCATGGCAGCTGCTGGGGTCTTGAATAGCAGAACAGCAGGGCCCTGCTCGTTGGCTTGGTAGGGTTCACGAGGGCCGCGCACTTCAGAATCTGCATCTTGGTCAAGTTGTGCTTGATGGGTGGCATTGTGCTGATGGGTGGGTGGCAGTTGTCGGGAGCAAGCGCAGCCGTGCAGAGTGTGGGAGGACACCACTGAGCGTGACGCTGCCGCCAGGCTTGCGCATGTGCAGAAGCGAGGCCTGTGGGGCACTGTACAAGCAGCGCCTTACAATCAGTGCCTTATGTTATAACAAACGCAGTCGCATTGCCAATGGGTTGGGACATTTGCTTCGTAAGTATGCTGTGTTGGTATTCAGCATGTGGACAGTGCTGCGACTGCTGCACTGCTGTTGCGTCTTGTACTGTGTCAAGTGTGAATCTGGCTGGTGGGAGCTGGGACTTTGCTCTCATGAGCCTGTCGTTTGATGATGCTATGGCTTAGAATACGTAATATGGTGATGACAACGATGATGACAAGCATGTCGTTCCCCCAAAGTATGCATGATGGGCAGTTACAAGTGTAACCTGTTCGTGTGCAAATGTGTGGAGACAGAGTATTGCGCTCATGGCTGAAGTCGGCTGCAGCTGATCCTGGCGCCGTGTTCATGCAGAGACTGGGAAGTTGCTGTGGCTTCAGGGGATGACTGATTTGACGGCGGCGGGACTAGGCTGTAAAGGACGGCACTGCTACCCACTCACTGGCTGTTACAAGAGCTGACGCCAGCAGCACATAGCATCACTGCTCAACCCAGGCTCAATTGCGCGGCCACCAAGCCATGCTTCCCTGTAATCTCTCGACCACCCACCAGGCCGGTCAAATGCGCTTGCACAAAAAACAATGTTCTTTACTACACAGTGCCGCTGCCCAACCCCAGCTGAACTGCAGGAAGCAGCAGCTGCCTCTGTGTGCGCCACCTGGGGCTCATTCATTCGCACTTGATGGCTTTGTAGATGCTGCGCACAAACAGCAGGCTTGCGCGCCAGCCTATGCTGCCCAGCATGAGGAAGAAGGCAAAGCACACGATGGCGTTGTAGCCAAAGAAGAAGCTGGTCTGCATCAGGCCATGCATCTCACTCCTGCAGGAACAGCAGCAGGGGCAGGCATGAGCGCTATGTCAGCAGCAAAGGGATGAAACCCTGCAAGATGTGAGCATGCACTGCTGAACGGAATAGAAGCACGCAGCAAGCCCTGGTTGATATGCGGCAACTGCTGCGTATGCTGCGGCTGCCGCACTGGGCAGCTCAGAAGCATGGACACATAGTCAGCTGCAACCCTGCGCAAAAGTGCTGCTGGCTGTTTGCTGCACAAGCCATATTATATACACTATATTGAAGCCGGCCAAATCAGACATCTCTGCGCACCTGTAGTGGTAGTAGAAGAAGCAGTAGCCCAGGATGAAAAAGGCCGTGCTGCCGCCACACAAAAAGCTGCGCCACCACCACCGATGGTCCTCCACAGCAAGCTGCAGGGCAAGGCAGAGGCAGCCAAGGCGGGAATTGCGGCAGCGTGTGTCTAGGCCCTCTTGGTGTTGCAGTGTGCATGTGTCATGCGCACAGCACTGAGCTGCTGCGGTCCACTGTGACGCTTGCCACACGCTAGATGCCTGTGAGGGCCGTCATGGGGCGGCCAGTACAGCAACACCGGTGCTGCCGCTGGCATGCGCTCAAACTTGATGCAGTAACCTTAACGAAGCTTGGGATGCGCTGGCGCCGCATCCAGCATGATGACACAACTTGCTGAGCCAACACGGAGGTACGCTCGCCCCGCCATGCATCCGCAGCTAGTGTCTGTCATTCAGAGGGGCTGCTGTTCCCTGTCGGTGGTGCAGCTTGTGCCCCCGGGGCGCACCTGGAAGTAGGTGAGCGCCACCGTGATGAACGCGGTCACGATGACCAGGATGATGAACACGATGAACAGGATGCTGTAGATGGTGTACAGCTTGTGCCCCCAGATGCTGGCAAAGATGTAGTACAGCTCGATGTAGATGGCCGAGAAGGGCAGGAAGCCGGCCATGAGCGCCTGGGCGGGCGCGCCTCGGTACCACGGCAGAGCCGGTACACCGCGCGGGAACTTGGTGGTCCTGCACAGGCAGGCCGCGCCACACGCCCCCATCCTTGCACGCACGCACGTGGTGCGGGTGGCATTGTGCATCATCCTTGTATGTGTGCGTACACACATGGTGCGTGACGTGCCGAGCCAGCGCACGCACACACGCACGCAAGCGCACTTGTGACTGCATGCATGTGTGGGTGCGCACCCCCAAGCCTTGTTGCTGCTGCTTTCACTGCAAGCATGCAGCACATAAGTGCAAAAAGTCTCCGGAAGGGCGCAAGCCGCCAAGCAGCGGAGCGCATGGCTGCAGGAAACCGACGCGCGGAGACGCGCTGCCGGCTGGGATGACAAGGGGGACGTGCACACCACGGGCGAGTCGGCGGCGCGGTGAGCCACAGGGCCCCACAGCCTGCAGGCGCCCACCTGCAAGGCGCGACAAACTCGTCCTTGCTGTTCTTGCCCGCGATGCCGCCCAGCACCGTCAACGGGAACGTCACCAGCGCCCAGATGACGATAATGATGCAGATCGTGCCGAACGGCAGCGCCTGCGTGCTGCCCTGCACCCACGCATCGTATTGAGCACGCTGAACACAGCCAGCAGGGGGCCGCAGAACAGCACCGACACCAGCAGCACGTTGGACACCCACTGCCGGCCACCCATCATCTTGTACCACACGCCAGACACGTAGCCTGCGAGGAAACACACGCACAACGCGGAGCTGTCATGTGTCGTGCTCAACGTGGATTCAAGCGCGCCCAGTGACCGTCAGGTTTGCGTCACCAGGGAGCAGCGGCAGGCCAGCCAGCAACCAAGGTTGCAGGCAGCAGCACCAGCAGTGGCACACCCATCAAGCAAGTGGCACTTGCCCTTATCTCTGCAGCAGCATGCACACACTTGCCACTCCTCCTGCTTGCGCAACTGCTGCTGCAACTGCATACCGTGCCCAGCCGCGCATGTTGGGGCTAGCGGGTGCCGCCACGCATGCAGTGCTGCCCCCCGCACCTGATATGCTTGCTGTGAGCGCGTACAGCACCAGGCACGCCGACTGCATGGCGCCCCTGTTGTAGGGGTAGAAGGTGCCCACCAGAGACAGCAGGAACACGCACAGCACCACCACAAAGATCTGTGTGCCAGCACCAATCATGGCACTGAACAGGTTGATGTTCTGCGGGAACCTGCAGACAGGCCAAGAGACAGGCCAACAGGAAGGAAGGAGCAGCAGCCGGGCGGGCGGACAGCACAATGTTGAAGTGATGAACAGGCAAACCAGCTGCCCTGCCAGCTTGCTTGCGCCTGGTACCCACGCCGCTTGCGACCAAGAGCCACCACACCTGTTTCACACCAGCACATGTGCACATGCGGTGCCATGCACAGCCCAAGCACTGCACCTGCTGCGGCCCCTCCCACCTGAACACGTCCCCGTGCAGGTACTTCCAGCCCGTCTCATCCTCTGCCTCGCCTGCCTCGTCATCCCTGCTGGTGTACTTGAGGAAGTCATTCTTCAGCACACGCAGCAGGATGGTGGTCAGGAAGCCGGTCAGCAGCAGCACCGTGACGCAGCTGTTGATAATGCTGAACCAGTGGATCTGTGTGTGCGGGGTGCAGCAGCAGCGGCAGCGGCAGCACGAAGAACAGCAGGGGTAGGGGCAGCGGCAGGTGAGGGCACGGGGCTGGCAGCGGTCAGGTGATAGCCTTACACGGCAGCAGCACAACGCACATGCGTCACGTGCACACAGTGGACGCAGCGAACAACCCTGCTGACCTTGCCAGGCATGTAGCGTTGACCAGCGGCTGCAGTGCAGCCCATGCACCTCTCAAGAACCGACATGCACAGCAGCTCGCTGGCTGCGCTCTTTTGTCACTGCAGGTCCAAAGCCCCAGCTGCACGAACAAGGCAGTTGCAGCTGCCGGCTGCTTCGCCACCCCCGAATCGCCCTTGTCCTATGCTCCCTACACTCGCAACTCTCTTCACCCCCAACCCACCACCACCACTTAAGCCTTCTGTTGGCGTGGTTCACCTCGAGATGCTGCGGCAGGAAGGAGATGCGCGAGTAGCGGTCCATCCTGTCCTGCAGCTCCACGTCAATGGGCTTCCACTTCACGCTGTACGAGAACTCCACCCCGAGGCTGCTGGCTTCAGTGATGTCACGCGTCTTGCGGGGGTCAGACGCCGCCGTGCTCACGTTCACTTCAATGACATTCTCGCCGTTGTAGGCGATATCAAAGTGGAAGTGTGTGAACAAGAAGAAGCGCAGGTCGCTCTGCTGCTGCTGGGCTGCGGCGCCGCCTGCGGCCTGCTGCTTGGTCCGCTCGCTCTTGCCGACAAAGCCCCACACCGGCAGGTCGTCATCAAAGAACATCTGCTCAGCAGCAGCAGCAGCAGCAGCAGCAGCATCTTCAGAGCCATCTGCTGCTAGAAGCACCCAGCCCATGCTGGGAGGCATCCTTGTGTTCACTGTCGAGGCTGCAAGTGGCCAGCATGCCATGTGCCTGGCGCTGCCGACAAAGACAAGGCTGCCTGTTGCTGCGACTCTGCATGTGCACATGTCATTGGTTGCGCTGGGACCAACTGCTGGCAGCCGCTGTGCAGCACCTGGAAGTAGAAGTCCCGTGCAACTGCCGTCCTGAGCATGTCCAGCTCCTTGGCATCCAGCGTCTTGTTGCACAGCTGCTGGTGCTCCACATCCTGCAGGAACTTGATCTCAAACGGCGTTGTCACCAGCCTGTCGCCCTCCAGCACCTCTCCCAAGTCCTCAGTGATATACTGCTTGCCCCCTTTGGGCTGGCAAAATGGCAGTGTGTAGTACTGGTATGTTTCACTGAAGGTGATGCAGCAGCAGGGCAGCAAGGATCAAGGCAGCAGCAACCGTCAGCAAGGAGAGCTGCCGGATGATGGCAGCATGGGGGCTTGGCCTTGACGTACCTAGGGTTATGATAGGGCCCCACGTGATTCGCAAACATCTGCACGACCTCCCCCTTCTTGTAGATGTGTGTCCGATGGTCCAACAGCTGTCTGCTGTGTCCTGCTGCTGCTGCTGCTGATTGTCGTCCGCCTGCTGCTAACGCTATTATATTCACAAATATGATCCATTGTAGCTGCTTGCAACCCCGATGCATTGTAAGCTGCTGTAGTGCCAGGACACGGTGCACTCGTGCAGTTCAACGGTGAAGCAGATGTACAGTGCTTCAGTTGTGACTGTACACCAAGCACAGCTCGATCGCATCAATTCAGAGCGAGCTGCTGCGTATCCATCACTTGAGTGACGATAGTCGGTTGAGTAGCAGCTGTCATGACACAACTGATCAGCCCGCATCCCGCTTCTGAAATCCTTGAACTGTTGCTTGCTCTATAGCTCTGGTTTCAGCAAGTATTGCTGCAGAGGCACCGCAACTCGCCGTTGATGTCCATGCTGTTAAGGGCAAGTGGTACTGCAGGTTTATAAGGGTTGCAAGATAACAGTATTGCACAATGCAGCAAATGCGGCACTCACATTGCTGCAGGGTTTTGCCAGGGATGACACTGGCCCAGCTGATGCAGCACGATCCAACCACCGAGCACAACAGACCATCCTAAACAGGCTTTACGATTGGGACAAGCGTCGACCGTTTGCCAGGAGTCTGACCTTGTGCTCAGCCGCCGCTGCACTGCTCGGCATGCCAGCCCACCTTCGAATTGCTGAACAGCTTGAACAAGGTTGCAAGAAGCAGCAGGAATGGCGTGACAACAAATCTGCTGTGCAGAAACTGACAGTCAAGGTTTCCGAGGGACTGCAAATTAATGGCCTCTCCAGGGTGCAGGCTTGGGATGTGATGAAGAATGCAAACGCCACAGGGCCGCCCACAGGGCTGCACTGCGGCAGTGCTCACCCTTCCTTCCACTGCAGTGCGGCGCAGGCCAAATGGCGTTGATGCTCTTGCTTAATTGTGCAACATGATGATAACCATGCTATAAGCCTCCCAGGCCAGGGTGACACGTATCCCAGCAAAAAGGCAGCCCACAAAATGCTGGGTGCTCCCGCCTTGCCCACCACTTGCTAGGAAGATGTTCAACTGAGGACCACACATACTGACAGCGCCAGTGACACATAAATTGGCCCACCGCACTGCAGGCTGCGGGTTCAAAGCAATCACTCTCTTATGACAAAATGCTGCTCCCGCCCGTCGGAGAGTCATGCGGTGCAGAAGGGCAAACACCATCAGCCAACAACTGCCCGCGGCCAGCAGGCTGCTGCCGCCCACACAGCTGCTCTGCTTATTCATAGCTCCAGGATTAATGCGGAATGCGCTACTACCAGATACCATGGTGGTGTGAAGCTCCGTGAGTGCACCACACAGGGAGGCGGTGGCACACACCCGCTGCTGCATCACGCTGCAACAGTCACAACACACAGCAGCGACCTTGTCCGCAGTGTGATGCGCGGCACATCACACCTGGCAGCTCAGGCGAACCCCCGTCACGCTCCGCACATCCTGCTGCAAGTCGCAGCCCAGAATTGTGCTGCATGCTGTTCTTGATCAATGCTCTGTTGCACGACCAGCTGCATGCCAGTCTGGACACATCGAATTCTCCACAGCTGCGCGTGTGAATTCGTATGTACAGCACACACCACACACCAAAGGAGGATGCACATTACGCAAGCACAGCCTGCCGTAGCAAAGAGCACCTTCCAAACCAGGGTGAAAGCTACTGCTGTACGGTGCTCTAGCGCTTCGCCACACCTTGACAGGGCTGTGAATGATGACTCGCCAGCATCAACAGACGAGCCTCACAAAAGCGGCCCAGCCGCTGCAGCTGCACCCTACCACAGCCTTGAGGACGCCCAACATGAAGTTCAACATGCAGTAGGCACACCCAACTGCCGCCAGCACGCCACTGCTGCTGCTGCAGTCATGCGCTGCACCACGGAGTCGGCCGCCTGCCATGAGACACGAGGAACCGCTGGCCAGTGCGTGGTGGTCAAACGCTGGCCTACGGCACACACGCCAACACAACAACCAACGACACGCCAGTGTACGTGCTGCGGCACTGCACTCGCCCGGGCAACTGCTGACACGGCCGCACTGCTTCTGCGCAGCTGTAAGCGGCAGCAAAACTGATCTGACTAACACACTACACAGGCACTGCTGTCGACTCAACCATACACAACTGAAGCCTCAACTGCTGGCATCAAATCAGCGTCAAACCATGCCGCTGCTGCTGCTGCCGCCTCATGCATCTGCTGCCTCATAGAACAGCAGCGAGGGCTGCAGCCTGTTGGCCACCATGGCCGCCTGCACCTGCTGCCAGTCCCCCACGGTCTTGATGACGTGGTCGTCAAACAGCAGCCACTGCTGCAGCTCCTCGCTCAACACAAACGCCTGGTAGTGGTGGCCAAAGTAGCAGATGACAGACCTGCAGGCAGGCACGGTGACGACAAGCACGGCAGACTGCTTGAACAGAGGCGATGCACTGCTGCCGCTACTGCAACAGCATGCACATGTACAACTAACCAGCAACAAAGTCAGATGAAAACTAGCATGAAGCCATAACACAGTGCGCCTGCTACACATGTGATACAAGCAGCACCCATATTTGAAAACCAGACACGCAAGCACATGCCACCCTGCGTCAGCCAGCAAGCTCAGCCAGGAGGGCAACAGCCGGGCTGCTGCGTGCTCCACACGGCGCGCCCTGCTCACCGCAGCTGGTAGGGTGCGCCCGCAGGCAGCCCCCCAAACGCCTGGCTCAGCTCCAATGCGGGGCCCAGCGCATGCACAGCGCCCCTGATGGAGTCCAGCGGGGCCTGCAGCAGCAGCAGCAGCACAGGCATGAGCCACAGCCGAATGTGCACTAAAAAGGCGCCACATGCACCCCCAGCACGCTTGTCCGCACTGCTGTTGACGGGGTCCTGTCAGCACATCCGCAGCTCCTGAAATTGCCGCCACAACATCGCAGTGCACATATGGTCGGTCTGTGCAGCAGCAGCGGAACTGCAGCGAGGCCCACCTTTGGCGACTCCCACACCATGCCCAGGGTGAACACCGCGGGCCGCCGCAGCAGCGCGGTGACCGTGCCGCTCGCGCCGCAGCCGCCCCGCCCGCCTGCTGCAGGCTGCCGCTGCTGCCCCTCCCGTGCGTCACGCTGCCCCAGCCGCCGCTGCCGGCCTTGGCGCTGCCGGCACTGCTGCTGCTGCTGCTGCTGCTGCTGTGGTCAGCCGCCTCCGCCTCCTGCAGCACCTGCTCAAAGCAGCTGTCAGCGTGGCGGTCAAACGCAGCCCGCAGCGCCTGCACAACGGAACAAGCGGGGCAGCAGCAGCATGACGTAGAGTGAATGTCCATCCTGCTTCTGAACTTCCCTGGCGCACAACACCGCACATACCACACGAGCTGCCAGAAGCTTACGAGCCAGCACACAACGTGCGCGTGCGCTTCCCGCATGCTGCCTGTGGTGGCCCGGCCACACTCAGCCACGGCCTGCTGCACCGACAACCACCCCCCCCCCTCACCTGAGCAGGCATGAGGTGGCAGAACTTCATGAACTGCATCGCCTCGACCAGCCCCTGCCCGGCCTCCTTGGCAGCGCCGCCAGCACCAGCACCAGCAGCAGCGCCAGCGCCAGCCTTCTTGCCAGGCCCAACTCCCTTGCCTGCCGCAGCCGCAGCTGCAGCGTCGGCTTGCACCACGTCCAGGCCAAACAGCCTGTGCACCATGCTCAGCGGCTGCTTGTGCGTCGCACCCGCAGCGCCAGCGCCCGCCCCGCCCTTGGGTGCGCCGTTGGCGACCGGCCCGTTGCTGCCGACGCCGTTCTGCATCGACAGGATGTGGGCCAGCGTCACCGGCTGCTGCTGCTGCTGCTGGCTGGGTACCTGCTGCTGCTGCTGCTGCTGCTGCGTGGCCGCTGGGGCTGCTGCCAGCGCTGCCTTGCGCGCCGCAAACAGCTGTGGGCGCACCTTGACCTTGGTGGGCAGGTGGGGGTCGTCCGTGATGCCGCTGGCCCTGCCCGCCTCCACACGGTGCATCGCGGCAAACAGCTCGGCCAGCACCTCGGCCGCGTCGTGCATCTCGCCGTGCTGCATGCTGATCGCGGCAGCGCCCAGCTCGCTCAGCCCCGACAGCGCCTCACGCAGCGCCTCAGGCGACACCAGGTACTGGGCTGCTGCTGCTGCTGCTGCTGCTGCTGCTGCTGCCAGAGTGCTGCTGCTGCCGGTGGCCTGCCTGCTGGCCTGCGGGCAGCCCTGGCGAGTGCGCCAGCTGCTGGAACACGTTGCGCAGCGCCTGCAGCACCTGGCAGTCCGCCGCAGTGACCAGCTGCAGCCCCTGGGCCGCCTGCGTGGCAGCGGGGCCGTTGGCAGCGGGCGGCGCCGCCGCTGCGGCGGGCGGCAGCTGCAGCATGCGCTGCCTGAAGCTGCGCAGGTGCCACAGCGCCTGGATGATGACGTTGAGGAAGCAGTTGTAGGAGCCGCCCTCGTTGCGCAGGCCGCGCACCAGCCGCTGCGCGCCCAGCCACACCTCACGCGGACCCTGCCGGCAGCGGCGCGGGACAGGCAGCGGCGCAGCAAGCAGGCAGGCAGCAGCGGTCGCTCAGCTGCGCCAGCTGTGTTGTGCAGGAGGAGCCGCTGTGTGCGGTGGCCGTGGCCGTGATGCCGTGTGCTGTTGCAGCCACATGCAGCCTGAACCTGTGCATGCATAACCAGCTGCAGCCGCTCGCAAGCCCAACACAGACTTGTGCAATGTGTGTCCTGCATGCAATGCTTTGCTGGCGATGTGCAGCAGGCATGTGAGCGCGCCGGCATGTGCCGCCGGCAGCTGCGCAGCCCAGGCGCTGCTCACCTCAAACATGATCGCCTGCTCAGTGATGGTGATCTTGCTTGGTGTCTGCTCCAGCCGCATGCCGCTGTTGCCGCCATAGCCAGCACGGCCGCTGCCCTGCTTGCCAGCCCGCACCAACTGCTGCTGCTGCTGCAGGCGGCCTGCACCTGCTGCCTCCTGCCCCTTGAGGCTTCCAGAGCTGCTGTTGCGAGCCATACCATCAGAGCTGACTGGCGCTGCTGCTGGTGCTGCTGCTGCTGGTGCTGGTGCTGGTGCTGCTGCTGTGCCACCGCCGCTGCTGCCAGCAGCTGGCGGCCTCGCCCAGCTGCCCGCTGCAGCTGCAGCAGCGGCACGCGGCGATGCGCCGGCTGCCTCTGCAGGGTCATCACCCGCGGCACTGCCAGCAGCACTGGACGCTGAGCCAGCTGCACTGCCCTGCACACCCAGCGCAGGCCAGGGCACCCCTGCAGCACCTGCACTCCCCTGCTGCTGCTGCTGCTGCTGCTGCTGCTGCTGCTGCTGCTGCTGCTGTGTGCTGCCGTCCCGCTGCAGCTTGTGCTTCAAGCTGTCTGTGCCGGAGCGCCAGGAGCCCTGCGGCTGAGGTGCTGCGCCGCTGCTGGGACCTGAACCTGAAGCCCCTGAACCCAAGCTGCCAGGCTTGCTCGACCCTGCAGAACCCCACTTGGGGGATGAACTGCCGGCGTCAGGGGCAGGTGTTGTTCCGGCGCATGCTGCTGCTGCTGCTGTGGAGGCTGAGGGCAAGCACCGCCATCCACAGGGGCACCTGCCAAGATGCTGGCACCGCCGCTGCTGCCGTCAGGCTTCCCGGCAACAGAAGACCAGGAGCGGCTGTTGTTGGGTGCCTGCTGCTGCTGCTGCTGCTGCTGCTGCTGCTTGCCCTTGGGTTTGCTGACCAACTTGCTGGCTGCAGCAGAGGCGTCTGCTGGCGGTGGCTGTGCCTGCTGCTGCGCTGGCTGTTGTTGGTGCTGCGGCTGCTCCTGCCTATGCTGCTGCGCAGGAGCTCTACTGTCACTACTTTTGCTGACGGCTCTTTGCTTTTCACACTGATGCAGCTGCTGATGCTAGCGGCTCCCTGACCTCCCCAACCTCGCTGCCCTGAGCCGAGCTTGGCTGTTCAAGGGTGCTGCCAGAGCTGCCGCCATCGCTGCTGCCTTCTGCTGCCGCTGCTGCCGCTGCTGCTGGTGGTGTGGCTGCACCTGCCTGCTCACAGCTGCCTGCTGCTGGTGCCGGTGGCGTGGCTGCATCCTGGGCAACCACGGCAGCAGCATTCAGAGCAGGCATCTCCTGCTGCTGCTGCTGCTGCTGCTGCTGCTCAGGCTGACTATTTCCCTGCACTGCCGGTGCCACATGTGCAGCCGGTGCAGCAGCAGCAGCAGCAGCAGCAGCAGCAGGTGCGGCAGAAGCAGCTACCTCCTGAGTGCTGCTAGCGCTGCTGCCCGTGTGCTGCAAGGCAGCAGGTGCTGCTGCCGCTGCTGCTGGTTGTTTCGCTGCTGGTGCAGCAGCCGCCGCGACACCCGCAACCTCCCCTGCTGCCGGTCCTTGCTGCGCCGCCTGCTGTGCCAGCTGCGCACTGGGGGAGCGCTGCTGGGCTGCTGCCGCTGCCGCTGCGGCTGCCGCAGCACTGTGCTTCATTTCTCCCGACCCACCCCTGTACACCTGCTGCTGCTGCTGCAGCAGCATGGGTCCGGCGTGTTGCTGCTGCTGCTGGTAGGGGCCCGCCCTGCGATCCCTGTAGCCGTCCTTGTCCCCAAACCTGTCACTGAACCTGCCCCTAGTGGCGTATGCGCCTGGGCCGCCGTTCAGGCCTGCACCCGCCAAGTGCTGCTGCCTGCCTGCCTGGGGGTGCATGCTGCCGTGCATGGCTGCGCCCACGCCGCTGCTGCTGCTGCTGCTGCTGCTGCTTGTAGCTGCCTGGCACACCGGGCGGCGCCTGCTGCTGCTGTTGCTGCTGCTGCTGCTGCTGCTGCCGCTGCGCTGCGTACATCTGCTGCATGTAGTGCTGCTGCTGCTGGTATTGAATGTAGGTCAACTGCTGTTGGTATTGCTGTTGTTGCTGCAGCGACTGCGCTTGCTGCGGCTGATTGTTATGCTGCTGCTGCTGAGGCTGCTGACCCACCTGTTGCTGTGGGCTTACCTGCTGCAGCTGCTGCTGCTGCTGCGGGCCCACCTGCTGCTGAGCACCTAAATGCTGCTGTTGCTGTTGGGGCTGCTGCTGTGGCTGCTGCTGCTGCTGAGCGATGTGCTGCGCCGCCATGTGCTGTTGCCCTCCCTGCAGATGTTGCTGCTGCCTGTAGTTGTTTGGCTGCTGCTGCTGCTGCAACTGCTGCTGTGCATCCTGCTGCGACTTAGGCTGCTGTGCAGCCTTGAAAGAAGAAGGTATGAAGGGCCGAGCCCCTGGCCTCAAGATTGACTTGCCGAGTTTGCTGCCTAAGCTACTGCCTGTACTACTGCTTCCGCCATCTGCTTTTGGGGGCGGCGGCGGCTGACCCCCCTGCTGCTGCTGCTGCTGCTGCTGCTGCTGCTGCTGCAGCTGCTGGCGTTGCACACTCAGCGGGGGGCCGCCAGCCCGTGCAGTGGTCGTGGGCGCAGCAGCAGCCTGTGCTGCTGAACCAGACCCTGGCCCTGCAGGCCCGGCTGCCGCAGCTGCTGCTGCTGCTGGCGCCTGCACCGTCCCTGCACCAGCAGCACCTGGCCCTCCGACAGCTGCCCCGCCTGCTGCTGCTGCTGCCACTGGCATGCCAGCTGGCGGCATGTGATGCATGTGCTGCGCCTGCATTGGCACGCCGCCTGGCCCCATCACATGCATGTACTGCTGCGCCACACCTGCTGCTGCCATCATGTGGCCAGACGGTACAGCTCCAGGCGGGTACACAAAGAACGGCCCCTGCGGGTGGCCGTGTGGTGCTGCAGCCATGTGGGGGTGGGCATGAGGCGGGCCTGGCATGCCTGGTGGAGCCCCCATGGCGGCTGCTGCTGCTGGTGGCACCATCCCTGCTGCAGGCGCGTATGCACCCGGCCCTGAAGTCCCATACACACCTGCAGGGCCAGCCATGTAGGGGTGGGGCCCACCGCAGAGCCAGCTGGCACACCCTGCATACCCCCAGGGCCAGCTACCTGCCCTGGCACCACTGCAGCTGCTGCTCCTGCTGCTGCTGCTGCACCAGGGGGTGGCAGCGGGGTGCCAGCTGCTGCTGCAGAGCTGGACCCCTGCTGCTGTTGCTGCTGCTGCTGCTGCTGCTGCAGTTGTTGCTGCTGCTGAGGGTGCTGCTTGTGCTGCGGAGAGCCTCCCGGCAATGCAGGCCTACTGCCGTGGTGCTGCTGTTGCTGCTGGTGCTGCTGTGGCAGCGGCTGCCTTGCAGGCGCTGGCACTGCTCCTGGGCTCTGCTGCTGCTGGTGGTGGTGCAGCTGCTGCTGCTGCTGCTGCAGCGGCGGTGGCGGCATCTGCTGCTGCTGCTGGTTGTGCATGCCTGGCTGCTTCATGTCCCTGTCCCTGGATGCAGGGCCAACACCACCGCCGGCACCAGCAGCAGCTGCAGCTGCTGCTGGCGGCTGCTGCTGGGGCGTGCTGCCTGCATGATGCCCTGGAGGCCGTGCATAGTAGCCAGCAGGGACCCCCGCAGCAGCACCCAGTGCCATGCCTGCTGCTGCCGGCGGTGGCGGCATGCCATGCCCTGGCACTGCCCCACGCATGGGCCCGCCCGCTGCTGCTGGCTGCTGCTGCAATGTGGCCTGGCATTGCACCGGCCGCTCCACCAGCCGCTGGGCCCTTGCCATGCTGCTGCTGCTGCTGCTGCCCGTGCTGCTGCTGGCCTGCCGCAGCAGCAGCTGCTGCTGCTGCATGCGCTGCTGCCACAGCCGCGGGCGGGGGCATCATGGCCATGGGTGCGCGGGGCCCCATCGGCCCTGCATGCCCCCTGGCAGCAGCCAGCATCATGGCCGGCACTGCCGCCATGAGGGGCTGCAGGGGCGCGCCCGGGCCCCGGCGCCCTGCAGCGCGCCCACTGGGGGCCTCAGGTGTGGGGCCATCCCGGGGTGGTGGGGGTGGGGTGGTGGTGCTGGTGTGGCAGCGCGTGGTGTGGCAGGCCAGCCCCAAGCATGCCTGCAGGGGCAGGCCCAGCAGCCGCTGCTGCTGGTGGTGGTGGCGTTGCCGCAAGCTGCTGCTGCTGCTGCTGCTGCATCGCGCCTGCAGGCACGGCTGCTGCATGTGGTGGCGGCGCCAGTTGCTGCTGGTGTGGGGCCTGCTGCTGCTGCTGCTGCTGCTGCTGCTGCTGCTGCTGCTGCTGCTGGGGTGCTGCAGCCTGCTGCTGGCCAGCTGGCGCAGCTGCAGCGGGTGGTGCTGCTGCTGCTGCTGCCGCTGGGGCGTCCTCGCTGCCGCTGCCGTTCTCCAGCAGCTCCTCCAGCGCATCCTCCTCCAGCGAGCCAAACGTGATGCTGGCCACGCTGGGGGGCGGCGCGGCAGCAGCCACCGCGTTGCCCCTGAGCACCACGACCGTGGTGGGCGGCTGGCTGGTGGTGCCGGGCACCACCGGGGCGGGCGTGGCGGGCGCCTCCACCGGCGACGGCGTGGCAGGCAGCGCAGGCGGCACGCCGCGAGCTGCAGCGGGCGCTGCTGCTGCTGCTGGCGCGGGCATGCTCAGCTGGGGCCTGCTGTTGACGGCGGCAGCGGGGGTTGCAGGCGCGCCTGCTGCTGCTGCCGCCGCTGAAGGGGCTGCTGCTGGGGCGGGTGTGCTCGGCGGCACCTGGACCGCAGGCTGCAGCTGCTGTGGTGCAGCTGGCCTTGCAGGAGCAGCAGCAGGCACAGAAGGAGGCTGGCGCAACACCGCGGCCGAGGCCGGTTTGCCTGCTGGCGCTGCATCGGCCTTGCTGTGCGCGGCCCTGCTGGCAGCAGCAGCCAACTCTGCATGCGTTCGAGTCCACTGCTGCTGCTGCTGCTGCTGTGTCGCGGCGCTGACTGCTGCTGCGCCAGCCGCGGTCCTGTCGTGGCGCGGCGGGCCCTTGGTGGCAGCTGCTGCTGCCACATCGCCAGCACCAGCCGCACCAGCAGCACCAGCAGCGCTGCCAGACTGCTGCCTTGCAGGTCCTCCTGCGGGGCTGCCCCTGCGCTCCCTGTACCCGTCGCGGGCCTCCCTGCCGGCGCCTGCCCCAGCAGCATGCCTGCCGCCCAGCCCAGTCACGGCGCCACCCCTGGCACCCCTGCTGCTGCTGCTGCTGCTGCTGCTGCTCCGCAGCTGATGCCTGGCCATTTGCGTGCGCATGGCCATGGCGGTGGTCCCTGTCCCGCTCCCGCTCTCTGTCCCCGACCGCACCACGCCTGGGGCCGGCAGTGTGCTCGTGGCCAGCGTGAGGCGCAGGCTTGCCGCTGCCAGCAGCAGCGCGCGCCTTGGCACCTCCCGCTCTGCCAGCCTGCTGGGCGCCATCCCGCTCCCGCTCGCGGCCCGCGCCGCCGCTGCCGTGGCGCTGCTTCTCCCGCTTGCTGGCCATCACGATGAAGCCGTCCTCATCAACGGCCGCGCTGCTGCTGCCCGCGGCGGTGCTGCCCGCTGCCGCGCCACCATCCTCGCTGCTCGCGGCCGACCTGCGGCGCCGGCCGCGCCGCCGCTGCTGCTGCTGTCGCCGCTGCCGCCGCTGCTGCTGTCGGGGCTGCGCGCTGCCGCGAGCGACTCCGCGCCCACCGCACCGATGGTCATGGCGAGTGCTGCGCGCTGCTGCTCCTCTGCCATGCGCTGCGCCCAGTAGCCGTCCTCGGCCATGAGCTGCTGGCGGCGCTGCGCCATGAGCGCCTCCTCCTGCGTGACCGTGACACAGCCAGCACCAGACTCGGGCTCCTTGTTCAGCAGTGTCGGGGGATGAGCTGCCGGCTAAGCTTTGCAGGCAGCATGCAAGCTCTGCTGCTTCAAGCGCCAAGCCTGCCGGCAGCTCCTTCTCTTCCACTACCACGCAACACCTTTGTTAGTGTCAAGGTGCGTGATTGCGATGCAGTGTGGTGGCAGCAGCTTGACATGGCCATTGCCTTGCAGAGTGATGGGATGACAGTGGCTTGACATGGCACGGGAGATGCAGGCAGCGCCAAGCTTGCAGCAGTGAGCGGTAAGGCACAGCAGACGCCACACAATGGAAGACGCAGGCCTGACAGGAGTGCGCGGCAGGCGGCAGCGACAGCCACACCTGCAGGCGCTGCTGCCAACAAGCGCAGCAATGCTGCGGCACACCTAACATGCGACGCACAGCAGCAGCAGCAGCAGCAGCAGCAGCAGCATCAATGCAAGCGCATGCCAACGCCCGAGCCCGGCTCGCACCTGCTGCCGCAGCGCCAGCAGCGCCTCGTGCCGCTTGCGCCGCTCCTCGGCCTCCTGCAGCAGCCGCTGCGCCGCGTCGCGCTGCCGCCGCTCCACCTCTGCCGCCTCCTGCGCCGCCTTGCCCGCCGCTGCGCGCTCCTTGTCGGTCTTGGTGCGGCCCTTCTTCTTCTGCAGCTGCTGCTTGCGCCGCTCCTCCTCGGCTGCCTTGCTCTCGGCGGCGGCGGCCTGCAGGGCGGCGCGGGCCCGGCAGCGAACGGACAGCACGCCTCAGCCCATGGCGCATCGCAGGCAGCAGGGCCTGTGCAGACATGCTGACACATCGCGGGCCTTCCGTCATAACCCTGATTGCATGGTCTGGACCCGGCCTGATACACACACGGCAGCTTCCCAGCCCCCACCGCCCTGCTCAGCACTGGTTCATCACCACACCACCCGCCCCACCCCGAAAAAAAAACACGCCTCACCTCCATGGCGATCACCTCCTGCTCTGCCATCTTGGCGCGCTCAGCCTTGTACGCCAGCGCAGCGCCATCCAGGCGCTCCTGCAGGCGGCGGCAGCAGCAGCAGCAGCAGCAGCAGCAGCGAAAACATCAGCAGCGAGAGCAGCAGCGGAGCAAACGGCACCAGCAGCAACAACATCGCAGGGACACACGACAGTCACGCCACACAGCAAGCTCCGCGCGCTGCAAACCCTGCAGACCAGCAGCAGGCGGGATCACTCAACGCACGCGCACCGCCGCACACACACGCGCGCTCCCCGCACCTGCAGCAGCGGCAGCACCAGCTGGCTGCCGATGGCCGCGCCAGGGTCGTCGCAGGCCACGTTGACCAGGAACAGCTCCAGGTGCTGCAGCGCCACGCGGCCCTCCTCCAGCCGGCCCTCGATCGTCTTCAGCGCGCACTTGATGCGGTCGAAGAACTGGCGGTCGTCGCTGGCGCTGTACAGCTGCTTGCGCACGTCCTTGTGGAAGTGCTGCCTGCAAGGCAGGGCGGGGGTGCGCAAGTTGGCGGCGCAGCGGACAGGTCGGCAGGAGCTAGTGAATGATGAACTGAAAATCAGACAAAACAAAACAGCACGCCAGCAAACATGCGACGCTGTGGCCGAAATACAAACCACTGCAACCCCAGACTGACTGCCGCCTCTGGAGCTGCCACGGGCGGCTGCGTCTCACGCGTGTGCGGCAGCTGCGGTCGCCGCGCCGCACCTGAGCTTGTTCAGCTGCATGTGCGCCTGCGGAGTCAACAACGAGCTGCGCGGCGCGGCGCTGCCGGCAGCCAGCGGCCCCGCGGCGCCCTCCTCCGCGGCGATCGCCGCCGCAGCAGCATCAGCCGCCGCCGCGGCCGCCTCCGCCGCCGGGCCCTGCGGCGTGGCCCCCGCTGCCGCGACCCTGCCGCTGCTGCTGCTGCTGTACAGCGCCGCGTCGTCGATCTCCTGCAGCAGCTGCTGCTGCTTGACCAGGTCGTCAAAGCGCTCCAGGAGGTTCTCGACCGTGGCCTTCCAGCCGTTGAGCTGCTTGATCTCCGTGTCCCTGCCAGGAGAGAGGGCGGACCACACCCACACCAAGAGGGACTCGCTGTGATGGGCGCGCTCAGGAGGAGAAGAGGGTCAGGCGTGTGCGCTACCCGAAGGAGGAGCTTGCAGCTGGGTGCAGTGTGCCTGTTCTGCGGCGCACAGCCATTCCGGGACCCACATCGCGCTTGCGACACCTCAATGAGCACGCCGGTGCAGGGCTGGGGCATGAGCAGCAGACAGGCGCTGGTGCATGGGCTGTGACAGGCACTTGGGTGGGCGTCAGCTGCGCCCGCCATGCCTGCCGAGGGTGCTGCCTGTTGTTTCACTTCCGCCGCACAGGCAGCAGATGCGCCCAACCGACCCCACCCCAGCCCCTGTGCTATGGCTTGCAACAGCTGCTGCAGGCACCCGCAATGGCCGCCACACGGCACTACAGCCCCCGGTGCGCTCACCGCTTGGCCAGCTCAAACTCTGTGCGCTGCTTCTTGTCGTACAGGCTCTGCAGCTTGGCGCCCTGCTCCCTGAACGCGGTCTGCACCTCCAGCTGCTCCTCGATGGCTGCGTCAGCCAGCTGGTGCCTGTGGCGCTCCATCTCTGCGGCGGTGCGGAAGGTGCCCTCCAGGCCGCGTGGCGCGTGCTTCAAGTCCTCCAGCTCGCGCTTCAGCCGCTCAAGCTCAGGCTCACCCTGCGGCACACACGAAGTGAAAAGCCGAAAAAAGCAGGCAGCACGTGCGGTCAGCTGAGCATGGCTAACGGACAAGGTGGTTGGGACCAGCATGCGCGTGCGGCAATCTGGTGCATCAATCCCTGTACAGCAGGGTGAAGTTGCGCAGTGTGTTTTGGTCGACGCGCGCTACGCTAGCATCCCTTGAGCATGGGGTGATGCCAGGCCGCTGCTGCCACCTTTGCCTACTGCTGGCGGGAAGCTGGTGCAATGACGCCGCCTGCCACTGCTGCCCCTGCTGCGCTCACGTGTCGAATTTGCAGCTTCACGCTGGCCAGCGTCTTCTGCGCCATCTGGTGGTCAAAGCTCAGCGCGTACAGCTTGGCGGACTGCAGCAAGCCGCAGCAGCCAGCAGGATGCCAGCCCAGCAAGTGAGCAGGCAAGTGAGCAACAGGGCTGGCACAAGTGGGAAACACCAGCAAGCGGGCGGGCATCCTCGCAATGCACAGGACAGCTGCTTGGTGCAGCAACTATACTACACGAGCATAGCGCTGCTTGCAGCCAGTCCTTGTCTGGCGATTGCTGTTGACAACGGGCCACAGCATGACCATCCTGGTAACACAATGGCTGCGCATGCCCACGCTGCAGCAGCACCAAAGGATGCTGCACATGCACCACACTGCTTCTGGCCTGCGCCACAGCTGCAGTGGCCAGCCGTACCGCCGAGCCCCCCCTGCAGCTGTCGCCCCCTCACCGTCAGCAGCGCCTCCCTGGCCAGCATCTTCATGATAACCACATCGGGGATGTGCCCAGAGCCGCCCTCGCCGCCAGCAGCAGGTGCAGCAGCGCCTGCATCAGCCTCGCCGCCCGGTGCTGCCGCTGCTGCTGCTGCTGGCGTTGGCCGCATGTCGTACTGCTTCGCCAGCTCGTCGGCCTCCTTGCGGCTGGTCAGCATGGCGTTCATGAGGTCCTTGGCCTGCAAGGCGAACAGCCCGCAGCACACATTGCAAGTTGAGTGAGATGGGAGTCAGATGCAGGCATGCAGGCACTTGCACGCTAGTCACCTTGTGCAGCAGTACTTGGAGCAGATCCAGTGTGCTGCAGCGTGCTGCAGGGCAGGAGCCGCACATCATGCCGGCTCAACTATCACCTCCAGGCCCAGCCTGCTTGGCACACACGCGCTCTCCACTGCAGTGACAGGCCCCTCCTACACACCAACCAAGCAAGCAACCACCCCGCGGCTGAGCCAACTGTGACGCCGACGGAAGCAGTCTAAGCACCAGCAGCCAGCAGTCACGCCGCCGACGCACCTCCTTTGCGCGGCCCTCCCACAGCGCCTGGTCCTCCAGGCACTGCAGCAGGTTGTCGTACGCCTGCCGCGTGGTGGGCGGCGTCATGCCCAGGCAGCGCTTGGCGCCGTCCCTGCTCTTCTCGGCGGTGCTCACAATGCTGCCAAACACCCACTCCAGCACCAGGCCCATCCTGTGCAAGGGCGACAGCAACACGGCAGAGGATGTGAGCCGCAAGCACCGGGTCGGCACCCCGACACAAGCGCGATGATGCCAGCATTGGCAGCACAAGAACCAGCAGCTAGTCTGCATCACGCCTGCACAAAACAAACACCTGTGCGGCTCCTTGGCTTCTGCAAGCCTTGCCAGTACAAGCACGAGCTGCCAGGCATGCTGACGCACTCGCCTGCCTTTCCCAACAAGGTGCAGAGGCTTCACACCACAGCTGCACCCGCACACACATGCCTCAACTGACTGGTGCTGCCAGGCCCTAAACTGCGCCCGGCCTTCAAGGAGCACTGCTATGTGGTCTCAACAGCCTAACCCAGCAAATGTGCTATGCAAGCCGCCTGCCATGACAGTCCTACAGCCACAACGGCATCATGGATAATAAGTCCCCCCCCCCAAAAAAATACTGTCAACCCCTCTTGCATCACACCTGTGGGGGTCCTCGTCGCCGCGCGCCTTGCGTGGGTGCCCGTCCTCCCCCAGCAGCCGCTCCTCAAGGTGCTGCAGCCACTTGCCGTTCACGGTCAGCGCGCCAGCATCGGGCGACAGCGCAAACAGGTCCACATCGCCCATGGCCTCGCCCTCCTCCTCCTCCTGCAGGTGACGGGCGACACGACAGGCTGCGTGGGTGCGCACCACAGCGCAGTCACAGCACGCAACTCCCGCCCCCTGACGCCAGCTGTGCATCACATGTAAGCTGGAGAAGGAGAGCACGGAGGGACTCGCGGACGAGGCCAGGTCATGCAAGGCGAGACAGCACAGCAACGGAGCAAAGCCGGCATGCTGGCTGACTGGGCTGCCGTGCAGCAGCTGATGGCGGGCCGCCTGCTGCCGCACCTCATCCTCCCGCTGCTCCGCCTTGAGCCTGCTGCTGAGCGCGTCGACCTTCTCTGTGAGCCACTCGGCCACGCGCGTGACGTCATCGGGCGGCAGCTTCTCCAGGTCCTCGTAGTGCAGCTCAGAGGCGCTCGTCTCGCGCATGTCCTCCTGCGGGCAGAGCAGGCACGACAGGCGCGGCACGCGGCACAACAGACGCCGCACGCGGCACAACAGACGCGGCACAGCGGTCAGGTGCGACATTCAAGTCGAGTGCGCTGCAGATGTGCGGTGTCTCCAGAACACAAGCATAACAGTATGGAGACACATCACGGACATGAGGCGGCTACAGCACGCTGATTCGGACTACAATCATGGCATGCAGCTGCGCAGCACACGCGCGCTGCCCGCCTGGTGCTGCCAGGCGCGCCTACTGCCCAACGCCCGAGCTGCACCGGCTGCCAGGCACCATGCTGCTGTTTGGCGGGGCTGTGCCCGCCACGCGCCCCACACCCGCACTGCAGCTCCAGCAGCTCCACCACGCCACTCACCGGCAGCATCTCGCACACAAACGTGGTGATGGGCCGCAGCAGCGACTGGTACAGGTGCTCGTGCTCCTTCTCAAGAGCCTCGAGCATCGTGCTGATCACCTCCACGTTGGCGTCGCGCTGCAAGCTGCTGGCCTGCTCGGGGCTCGACTTGGGGGCGCGCCGGCCACGACCAGCCTGACCACCGCCGCTGCCGCCGCCGCCGCCGCTGCCTGCTGCCGCCTGCCCCCGCCTGCTCCTCCTGCGCCTGCCTGCTGTTCAGCTGCACCTGCTGCAGCAGGTCCGTCATGCGCTGCCGCAGCGCCGCCTCCGCGGGCCGCTCCAGGCCCTTGGGGTCGTCCTTGGGCAGCAGGTGCAGCAGCTCGGGGCGGATGTGCTGCTGCGTGACGTGCGCGCGGAACGCGTCTGCGTCGTAAACTCCTGCCCGTCAAACTGCCAGACCTTCCAGGTGTCCTGGCTGTTCAGGCGGCGCAGGCCCTCAGCCAGCACCTCCTCCAGCGGCACGTCCAGCGCTGCATACTCCGCCAGGTCACCACCCTCCGCAGCTGCAGCGGCGGAGCAGCAACGACAACAACAGGGGATTACAGACACGTGAGGAAAGGCAGATGCACGGAGTCACTCAATCCGATCATGAGCAGGCAGACAGACAGCAGCAGCATGGGGGGGGGGGGGTATAGCCGCAAACTATCAATGTCCCAAGGGCAACGCGCATTGCATTGTAAGGGCAATAACACAACGCTGCAGCCCTGAACCAGGAGCAGCAGCAGCTGCTTGTTGGCTGATGCACGTTGTTGCAACCCGACACGAAACAGGCCCTACCGGACTTGCTGCTAATGCTCTGAAGATTCAAGACTTCCCAGACGCCAACAGTGTCGCTACTAGCATAACCACATTGCTGCAGCTGCCACCCGTGTGCATTCCAATTTAAACCAGCCCCTGACGTGCAACTGCCGTATGCTGCCATCAAACCTCCGACTGCTGCTGCTACTGCTCCATCAGCCACGTGCTGCATTGCTCTGGTCCAGCGACAGCTGCCATATGCTGACGGCCGGCTGTTGACAGCAGGCGTTGATTCACCTCCCCTGCAATGCATTGCGCTGTGCACCTGCTTCATGCACATGCACCTGCTTCAGCTGCAGCGGCTGCTGCTTCTGGCCTGCACCCGCTTCTGTTCTGCTGCGGCAACAAACGCCACGCTAGCGCCAGCACAATGCACACACCCAGACACACCCACACACACGCACCTGCGTGCGCCCTCTGCTTGTCTGCTTGCGCCCTGGCCTGCTGCTTCAGCGTGTCAATGTCGACTGTGAGCAGCTCAACACGCTCGCTGTGGGGCCGCTGCTCCCACATAGGCCGCACAGCTGCCACGCGCTCAGCAGGGTTGAGCAGCACGGCGGCATCCTTCACCTCCTCCTTCTGCTGGCAGGACAGATGGACAGCAGCAGGGAGCAGCAGATGTGACAGCTAGAAGCAAAACAGCGCAACCCCTGAGATACAGCACATGCATGGATGTAGGATGATTGAGTAAGCATACGTAACTGCTGTCGCACCGCACCACGGGCCAGAGGGATGCAGGTGGGCACACATCGCTGATGACATGTGTGGTGCCGAGGCTGGTGACAAGGGTTTCACACGAGTATGTGTGTTCACACAGTCGCATCGCCTGCTGCACAGCCTCCAGGTGTGCAGGTTACAACGCTGCTTGCTCCAAGCGGCATGCTGCCTCACACGGCCCAACAGGCGCTGGCTGGCAGGCAGGCTGGCTGCCAAGCATCATACAACGTGCAGAGCTGAGCAGCGCTGCACGCACCACTGGCGGACTGGGCTTCTTGCCAGTGCCCTTGCCAGGCTTCCCCTTGCCCGTCTTTGACTTCTTGACTGCCATGACGCTCTGGCCTTGCCACCTAGCAACGATGATCGTTCAAGCTGTCTGGCCTGTGAGTGAAATGCCCCATGGCTGGTGCTGCTCAGCCAGGGGCTGCTCACTGCATCATGCCTGCAGGGCAACAGAGCATGCAATGTGCGGACGCGAGGTAACGTGTGAAGCCAGCAGCCGAGTAGCTTAGTGCTGAAGCGACGAGTTGCCACACGAGTGGTGGCTGGCCAACAGCAATGATCTCTCCGGTCGAAAACCTCAAAATTATGATCAGGGGCAACAAACTCCATATCAAGTGGAGGTAATGACCATAGGGACCTTGCACAAGAGCCCTCGCTCAAGCCCCACACTCACTGGTGCTTCCCATCAGCAACGCCATTGCGCGGCAAAAAGCAATTCATCGCTGATTGTTGTCAATTACTCACCAGTTATGGTGCTTTCACGCCTGGCAGCTTTAGCTGCTGCAGTTCCTATCCCAACTGGCTGCTGTCATTCGCCGCCTACTCCTTCGCAGTTTATTTACATTCACTTTATGCATTGATTGCGACTTGCAGCTGCTGATGTAACTCTGAGGTGCTGAAGTGGTGGGCTGTAAGCAGCAGCAACTGTTCGTAAATGACTTGACTGTGATTGAAGAGTGTGAATGAGCACTTTGAAGCTGCAGATGACTGCTCCCACGGGTGGAAACCGTGGCTGGGGTGCATGTGTAACACGTCGTAACCAGGACTCAAAACGCCTTCACTGTGTGTTTCAAAGAAGTTGCATTGCAGCTTGACGCCCGGTTATACGCTGAAATCATGTGTTTATATGTGTATTCATTGTCTACTGGGGATTTATGCTGGTGGCAGCACCAGCACGACGTGAATCCATTTGCAGTACCCTCCTGGCATGCCATGCTACCTGCGTACTGCAAGCACATGACACCGGCTGCTGCGGGGCCTAGTGTATATCACTAATTGCTCACAGCGTCCAGCAGTCACCTGCATAGCTGTTACGTGTTCGTACACAGTACCCTGGCGCAGCCTTTATAAAGAGCCTTTCTAGAAACTAAGTACTTTTACGGTTTGGAGACCCACCTCTTACTGCAGTCTGGCCTGCATTCGCTGGTATTTATGCGTATGACAGCAAGAAAACGGTAAATTGTTGTCAGTTGGCAAATATTTTTCTGGGAAAAACAGGGGACAGGCGGCGCAAAAAAGCAGCAAACTGCGCTGGTGACCACTTGACCGCGTGTTTACTGCGGAACAATGAAGTGGCACATGCTGCCACCCTGCACGAGAAGCCCACTCTCACAGCGCGGTTTAATGCTGGAATGCTGTTGCTGTAGGATTTCAAGTGCTTGAAGTAGAGCGTGCTGGCGCCCAGCGCTGCAACGTCTGTTGTTGTTTATTCACTGCAAAAAAGGTAACGCTGTCATGTAGCACACCCGGCGCCTGCGTGTTTTTGTGTGCCCCTGCGCTGCTAGAAGGGTGCTCAGCTTGCTCAAACTGTTGCAGTAATGCTTTGAATCACCTTGTAGTATTGCATAGGCGCGGAGTATGTTGTCAACCTGGTCCAATTCAGCGGTACACCTGAGTTTGCGCGTCGTGCATATGCGCTGCACTATTATAATATGAAAATGTGCTTAATGCAGTACATGGCTCGTGGAGGCTTTAGACTTAAAAAGCCCAGCAATGTAGCAGCTGCTGTGCCTTTCATGCAGGCTCACGGCAGGCATGCCACACAACTGACAAATGCTGTGGCAAGCGCGAGCCACACCTTGCTAAGCATCCTGGAATTGCTGTCAACATGGCTGAATGTCTGCAGCCAGGCTTCTGCACCACCCTGTCGGACAGCAATGACAATCAAAAAGCATGAAAGCAGGTGGTTGCCTGTGCAGCAGCAAACACAGCAGTGCGCCCTCATATCAGTGAAGCAATGCTGAAGGGCCTGGACTGCGAGCAGTGCGTGCTTGAGTGCTGCCCGCCCAAGCCGATCCGTTTTGGAGGAGTTCCCCAGCAACTCGCTTGCTCTGGCGCAGGCTGGGCATGCACGTGTGCCTGCCAAGTACCGCAAGCTGTGGTGCCAGTTTGAGTGGTGCTTGAGCGGCAGCTAGCTGCCCGTGATGGAGGAGTGGTGCCTGCCAACACGGTGAGCGCAGCAGCAGAAATGTGCGCAGGAGCAGGCAACTGGCAGCTGCGGTACATTGTCATGCACGAGGGCTGGCACTATGCCACACTAAGTGGGCACTACGCCGCACTAAGTGGCTGCACTAAGCACCATTAACTGCACGACGCGCGGCGCCAAGGTGTGTGAGATGTTGGGCGGTGTAGATATGCTTGTAACATTGCCAATTAGTGCACTACGCTGAAAGAGGGGCAGCTGCATAGCCTGCTTGGGTCTGGCGCACTCAGCACGTGCTGCAGGCGAGTGCTTCCGTGCGACACCCATCACAGGGAGACGCCATGGCTGCGGAATGCAAATTAATACCCATCGCTAAACATAACAAACCCCTTGCAGGCGTTTCCAAGCATCGCCGCTGGCTGGCCGCAGAAGTCAAACAGCAACCACCTGCACGGCATACCAGCGGCGCAGCCTGGAGGTTGCTGCTCCTACCAACTGTCGTGCATGTATTATATGTTGTTATAACAAAAATAACGGAGCATGTATGCAGCCATGCACGCTTGCATGGCCTGCGGTTACTATTGTGGCAGAAACGGCCAGCTCGTTGTGCCAGCGATACGCATTTAGCGTACAACGAGCTGCGCTTCGCATATATTGTTGAACTTTATAATGTAGCGATGTGAATTCTGTGCGGATGCCGTCCTTCCGGTCCGTGCATGGGTTTCGCAGCATGTCGCACAGGCTGTGTACACATGTGTGCGACACAACACCGTGCGGCACAGCATGCCGACCCAGTGCACATTGCCACTCATTGTGTTCCGTGTAGAACCTGTACTCCGTGGCTGCTGGGTTGTGCCACATTTTACAGGCGGCAAATTGCCGCCCACGCTCAGCAGCAGCAACATACGGGGCTGCTGCCATCCTGTACCCAGCCACGCCAGCTGGCTGCTGCAACAGGGATGACCAGTGCATGCAAGCGACGCTGCTAGGCATGTACCGTGACGACATACACGGCTGAGAAGCAGCCGCCACACCACAATGCAGCAGCAGCAGCAGCAGCAGCAGTTTTTTTTTTCATGGAAAGAGGTGTAGCTGCTGCCATGCTACAGCCCAACAGCTCAGGGTTCACTGGTTTTATGTGTGTCACAGGGTGTACCTCACCACCTTGATCATCACCCTTGGATACCATGCATTGTGCATGTGTGGCTGCAGCTTCACAAGAAGCTACATATGCTGTGCTAGTCAGCAGTACAGCACAGCACAACTGCGTTGTGCTCAGGACATGCATGCCTAAGTCTGTTACCAGATACCAAATACCAAATACCAAAGTAGGGCCACCGGCCCACCCCGTAAGGAGCCAAACAAGGCTCATGGGGTCCAAAACATCGAGAAAGTCACCACAGCCGAAGGGATGAAGGGTGGCAGAGCAAGCACAACACAAGCAGCAAATATCATGCTGTATCATTGATATCCTGCAATCACAAACTGAGACGTTGCAGCAGCCCAGGTGGCAAGACCAACACCGCTACAAGCAAAGGTGGGGGCCCAAGGTCAGCGCATGCATCAACACTTTCGCAAGAACAAGGCAAGACGACTGCTGTGACAGCAATCCTATGCCATCACACATATGATTCACGCTTGATAGGGCCACAACAAGTGCCAGCGCAAAACTGCTTAAAGGTGGAGCATGCCAGTGGGGCTTCCGCGAACTGCTGACCAACGAACGGATGCTGGTGCCCAACCAGCGGCAATATATATTGTACATCGACCTTGCATCACAACTGGACGTTGCGCAGCCCAGTGCAGACCAACCGCTACCATCCAAGCAGCGCCGCATCACACTGCACAACCAGGACATGCCTGTCCCGCAACCACCATCGCTATGCACGTGCCGCCAGCCATTGGCTGGCCAGTGTGTTGTGGCTTCCAGGCTAGAACTGCTTGACCAAAACGAATGGAACGGATTGTTGGTTCCTCCCGGAGGCCTGGAAAAGCTGTCTCCTGTACAACTGCTTTGACATCATAAAGGGGATGGTCACCACCACCAGCAACGGGCATGCGAGTCCATCTGCCAGACATTTCAAACGCGTAACCTCACAGGCATTCCCTGTTCTGGTGTCGCAACTAGCCTCGCCATCGGCCGTGCTGCTACTGCTGTTACTGCTGCTCCCGCCGCTGCTGTCGCTGTAGATGCTGCAGGACGATCCTCTAGCGGCGATTATCAACAAGGCTCTTGAAAAGTCTTTGAAAGACATCCAAGTAAGAACCAGGAAACGGTCAGTGGGCTAAGCCTGCTGCCATCTGCGTTTAACTCTGCTGGGCACTGCTGGTGTCCAGCTGGTCGAGCACTGCTGTGGGGCTTCAGCCTGCCAGCCAGCCTTCGGGCCAAATGCCTGCATTGAAAACTCAATACATATCCAAACCAACCAGCGGCCAATGCAGCGGCGAAGAGCGCGTAGCAGGGCAGCAGTGGGCTTTGGCGGCTGCCTTCTATCAAATGTCTGTCGGCTGCCCCGTGCACACTGCCGGCCGCGGAGATCGACCACTAAATATCATCCAAGTGCTACTGTGTGCGCTGCAAATGCCAACCGAGTCCCTCAGCCAGAAGCACGCTAGCGCCCACATTACTCGTGGCTGCCGTCCTCAACTGAAGCAGCACGCTGACACAGTCGACCATAAATACAACAGCACCGCACATTAGCCCACATTCAAGTTGCTGATGGCTACAGGGGGCTTCGTACAGGGGGCTTCTTACAGGGGGCTTCGCAAAGTATGAGCGATGTTCCTGTAGGAGGAGATGGTCAGGTGTGTGGAGGGTTGGGGGCCGGGCGACATCAGCACAATGTACGGCGTGTAGGCATGCAATGTGCGCTGTTGGCTGAGCAGCATGGCATTGATCGTTGCTATTGGAACCTTTTGGCAGGTGCAGGCTGCACTATTGTGCATGCCTCAAGCTCTTCTCCAAGAGAAAATCAGCAGGAAAAACAGCAACATAAGCAGCAGCAGCAGCAGCAGCAGGGAACAGATTCTAGTGAGCACCTTGCGTATGCACGCTGTGGCATGACGCCCAGTGGTCAACCCTGGGTTCATGCACTTTCACCAGGTTCCTGGGCCAGTCGACTGCAGTTTCAGAGGTGCACCACAGTATGGTTTGCACGACCAGCCTAGCAGCACACCTGCTCATGGGCAGCAGCAACACTGTGTCACTCAAGTTGCAACTGCCAGCGGCAACACCTTTGCTTATTACACCTCTGCTTATTACACCTCTGCTTATTACACCTCTGCTTATTACACACTATGCAGGGCTTCTTTGCCCCAGCTACCCAGCCTCGACGCATCATCGCGGCGTGCTACAATTGGAGCACTGTAGATGTGACAGCAAGCCGGGTGCAACATCACTGCTGTTTGCAGCCAGCAGCAGCAGCAGCAGCAGCAGCAGCAGCAGCAACAGCATGCCACTGTTGCTGTTGTTCAAGTGACGACTCTGCGTCGCTGGCAATGCTCAAGTCCACATTGAATATTGTGAGACTTTTACTAATTGTACTATATGTGTGTTGCTGTCTCGCGGTATACAGCTGCGGCAGATGGTCGTGCTGAAGGCGAGTGCTTCAATTCACACCCATGCACAGGGAGACGCCATGGCTGCGGAATGCATGTTGACACCTATCAAAACGACAATTAACGCTTTGCAAGCGTTTTCAAGCATCGCAGGCTGCAGCCGCAGAAGTCAAACAGTAACCACCTGCACGGCATACCTGCGGCGCAGCCTCGGAGGTTGCTGCTCCTACCAATTGTTGTGAATTACATATAAATGCTATAAAACAAACATTAAAGGAGCATGCATGCAGCCATGCACTCTTGTAAGGCCTGCGGTTACTATTGTGTCAGAAACGGCCAGCACGTTCTGCCAGCATAG
Organism: Scenedesmus sp. NREL 46B-D3; assembly: GCA_014080715.1. Taxonomy (NCBI): domain Eukaryota; kingdom Viridiplantae; phylum Chlorophyta; class Chlorophyceae; order Sphaeropleales; family Scenedesmaceae; genus Scenedesmus; species Scenedesmus sp. NREL 46B-D3. The sequence goes on along the minus strand of JACERP010000045.1, from coordinate 283,384 downwards.
AACGAGCTGCTGTCCCATATATTGTTGTGTCTTTTTAACATTGAAAAATATAATTTGTGTCATTCCGTGCGGACTCCGTTTGTACTGGTCGGTGCATGGTTTTCGCAGCATCTCGCACAGCAAGCCGACCAAGTGCAAAAGTTGCAGACTCAGCTACCCTTGTTGATCCGTACTACGTTTTAGTACAACCGGATGCCGGAACGAATATTGCTTTGTATATAATAATATCGTGGTTTCACCGCTCACTGGTATACTGAGCATGGGGTACCCCACCGGTGGCTGTCACTGAATGTTAATTATTGGTATGGCATACAACTTCCAAATTGTGACTAGGCATTGCAGAGCATGGCATAGATCAACCCCCGCCTGCTGTACTTGCCATGCCTGCTGCAGTGCTGCCCCTTGTTCCGTCCAGTAGGTTGGTTGCCGCCTGATGTTCAAGAACTAGTACATATCGTTGCTATTGAGGTCACGGTGTCCAGATGCCCCAGCAGCCCACAGCAGTTGCCCAGCAGCCCAAAGCAGCCTAAAGAAGTGCATGAGTACTATCATCCTCATGTTAACCATTCCAGCCAGAGCATCGATGTACAGTTTAGAGTTGCAGGGAAGCACACGTTGCAATGCATACTGCAGCAACCGCAGGTAACAGTGCTGCTGCTAGGTGCAATTTTGATGCGGGTCCCTGCACCTAGGACTTGCCAAAGAAATTTTGAACTGCTGCTTCTGCTTCTGCGCAGCTGCCTTTGCCCGCTGGCTGTTGGCCGCCTTGGCCGCCTCAGCATCTGCCGCAAAGCTGGCATCCAGCTGTGATGCAGCAGCCAAGTGCTCCTCAGCCTCCTCATAGTCACCTTTCATGGACAGCGCCTTGCCCTTGCGGAACATGACCTGCAGCAGCACAGGCAGCCAGGCACCAGCGCAGTGAGAGACCACCTGGTGTGCACACCGTGCTGGCGCTGTCAGCACGTGCTCCCGAGGACACCACGTCCACTGTGCGCTTGTCCTGCCATGCAGGCACGCCAGATACACGCCTGCCTCACCAGCCACAAATCGCAGCAAGCTGTCTGCGGCAGCGCACACGGCAGAGCACTCCTGTTCCTGCAGCACACGCACCTTTGCATTCCCTGGGTCCATGTTGAGTGCCTTGTCGCACCACTCGATGCTGCGGGGTACTCCTCCTGCTGGAAGGCCACCAGGGCCAGGTTGGCCAGCAGCGCTGCCTTGATGCCGTCGGCTGTGTCCAGCTGCTGCTGGTCCTCAAAGTCGCGCGTGGACTCGATCAGGCGCAGCAGGTGCGTGTACCTGGCAGCACAGACGAACCAGACACGCAGGCGCACGAGGAGGCACATTTGTTGCGCGCTTGCAAGGTTGATGCACTGAGGCGGGCACCCCGACCCAATACTTTGGGGGCAAAGCACACACCAGACGCAAGCGCTTACGCCTGCCAGGGAGCAGCTTTATGTCAGGCATGCACAGCCAGCCCCCACAGGTTGCAGACTATCAGGCACGCCCGGCCATGACACCCTGCAACACCCATGGCGCACAAGTGAGGTGGCCTGTGAACCATCGCCCAGCATGCACCTCACGGCTGCTGGTTCGAGATGACTCTCGCTCACCTGTTGCTGGCGTATGCATACTTCTTGTCCTTGAACAGGGCGTTGCCCTTGGCCTTGAGCCGCTCAGCAAGCGCCCAGCGCTGCTGCCAGCTCAGGTTCTGCCAGTAGCCCTCACGCTCAAAGCCCAGCAGCAGCACCTCAAACTCAACAGGCGCTGACACATCAAGCCCTGAAGGTGCATCAGCGCGGTCTGGCGGTACCGCAGCAGACAGCAGGCAGCACACAAGGAAGCAGCACACGGCCCCGTGGTGCGCAGGAGCATGTCGGCCGCAAGGAACAAGGCAAAGGCGCCTGATGCACAACCAGGTACAGCCGGTGTGTGTGCGACCGCAAGTTCATGGCAAAACCATTGGCCTGAACGCCTGGTACGGCAGCTGCAGACGCGACGAGCACACAGAAGCACCGAGCTGCGCTTGGTGTGCGCAGCTCGCCGGCCAGCCTCACCCCCACACTGGCCAGCCATTTGACCCCGTTGCAGTTGCGCCGCATGGCCGCTGCGATCTGGCTGTGTCCTCACCTGGTAGGCATACTTTGGCTGGCACTTGACGCTCGCCACCTCCCCAGGCACCATCAGCTTGACACACATCTCCAGCCCCTCAGGCAGCTCCCCGGCACCAGTGTCAGCCTCAACGCAGCCCTCAGCAACAGCAGCACCAGCAGCTGCACCTGCGGTGCTGGCATCACCAGCTTCACCGCCCTCATCACTACCCCCTCCAGCAGCTGCAGCACATGCTGCAGATGCTTCAGCACCCCATGCTATGTCAACTGTGCTATTGCTGCTGCTGCTGCTGCTGGCTTGCATGCTGTCAAACAGCCAGGGGCCTGAGCTGCCGCCTGCCAGTGAGCGCACGCGGTAGTGCAGCCGCACTGTTGTGTCCTGCAGCGGGCAGTCGACTGGGAAATTGCCATGGCCCTCCTGCAGCCGCTTCTTGGTGACTGAGCCATCACCAGTCATGTCACGCACCTGCAGTTACAAGACAGCCGCAGAGTGACACCCAACACGCACCCAGGCACTGTGCGCCACGGCGTTCCTCCCACTCAATTGTCAAAGCTCGCTGCATGGCTGAAGCTGCAGCAGTAACCGTCATTGCCGCTGGCTGCAACATGCACTGCACGGCCGCAGGATGTAAGAGTTCGCCATTGTGTGCTTCACGCACCTGCACCAGGTCGTGCAGCTGTATTCTCAGCTCCACTTGCACGGCTTTGGCTGGAGGCTGGGGTATCAATGCCTGGTGCTGCTGCTGGCTGCTGCTTGTCTGTTGACCCTGCGCTCCTTGCTGTGCGCTGCTGCTTGCTGCTGGTGCCTGCAGTTGACTTGCTGGCACGACAAACACTGCTGTCTCCCCTTTTGACATCTGGCTGATAGCTGCCTCAAGCCCTGCAGGCAGCGGTGCCTGGCCTAGCTGCAGCGTGAGCTGCTGCTGTGGGGTGATGGAGAAGAACTTGAATCCACTGCACTGACTCCCATCGTAAGCAGGAGTGCGGGCCTCACAGCTGAAAGACACCTGCAGGCAGCAGCAGCGCCCAGTAGCACCACACCTCCAGCCAAGGAGCAGTTGCCCAGCAGACACAGACATGCCCACAAATGCTGCAGGCTTGTGATGTCAGGAACACACAGGCTGAAGCGCGGCACAGAGGCAGCTGCACCCCAGGCATGGCAGCTGCGGCAGCAAGTGGCCTGCTGCTCCTACCTCGTTTGGTGCCCGGGCCACCTCCCATTTGTCGCTCTCCACCAGCACGCGCTTGAACATGTCGCTGTCCTCACCGCATGCCCGCACCTGCACGGCAGACAGTGCGACAGCTGTGGCAGCCGCGGATGCAGCGGGTGCTGGCGCTGACGCTGGCCATGCGCTCCCAGCCACGCCGTCGCACATCCCACTGTGGGCAGGAAAAGAGGTGTGCGATTGCAGGAGCTTTGCGTTTGCCTAAGCAAAGCACTACTAACCAGTCCAGCGGGTGATGCCAAATGCAGCTGCCGTGGCAAACACAACACTGGATGCTTGCTGCTGCAGCTTACTCACCTCGTCTTTCGGGTACCAGTTCACCAGCATCAGCTCAAACTGCAGCACACTGCTGCTGCTTGGCACACCAGCAGGCGGTACCATCTTGCACTCTGGGTGCTGGTAGCCGTAGCTGGGCCGCACTTTCAGCCGCTTGCGCATGCCACGCGTCATGCCTGCGGTGTGATACAAACGGTTTAGCTGCTGTGCCAGGCATGCTCCAGGCTGCGGATTCTGCTCTTGTGTCCTTCATGACAATTAGTTCTACACGAACTGTCACGACCTGTCACATTGACCATGTTGCGGCATTTTTGCCTATGCAGCAGGTGCTGCGTTGCTGCTGCGCTCTTGCATGCAGTCAGGGCAGCCCATTCATGCATGCAGGCACAGCAATGCTGCAGTGACAGCACAGCAAGATGTGTGTAATCCTGTCAGCAGCTGCCCTGTAATGACTGCTTGCCATCAGACAGCAGCAGCTTGGTGGTACCCACCTAGCAACGCCAGCTCCCATGCCCTGGGTGCCCTCCAGCCCTTGCACAGCACAAAGGCAAGTGGCTGACCACTGCCCCCTCGTCAGCCCAGGTGCTGTAGAACAGGTCATCCTCTTCACTGCTCACACTGTAGTGCACATAGACCTGCACAGTACACAGTGGTGGCATTGCAGTTGCATGTGCAACGAGCTATTGTGCTATGGCAGTACATACCAAAGTTGAACTCCAGATTCAACTCTTACAGCTGTACAACTTTGGAGAAGCTGCATGATGCAACCCTAGTAGGTGGTGTACTGCTGCCAATGAAAGCACAGCAGCAGTTGCCTTACCAAGTCACCCTCCTGCGGTGTTGCAGTACCTTGGCCTGCTTCTGTGGTGGTTTCTAGTACTGCACCAGCTGCAAGGTCCTGCTCCTCCCTGCGCTTTTTGCAAAAGCATCAGCAGTGTCCTGTTATGTCCAGTTGCTGCAGCTACTCCTGCTGCTGAGGCAGCACGCCTCACTTGATCTTGCGATCGCGCTCCTTTTTCTCTGCTTTGAGCTCTGGCTCTGCTGGTTTTTCATGTTCTGTCTGCTTCAGCTGGTCCAAGAACTTGCGCAGGCCAGGCAGCGTGCCAGGCATCTCGTGTATCACAAAAATACAACCAGTTGCATGTTTTACAGTTGAAAGGAGACATACAATATGATACACAGCGATCAAGATGTCAGATACACGGGGAACATATGAACAGGTGGCCCAACGCGCAGTCCACGCGAAGTTGTGCATACCTAGCCATGCTGCTGCAATGTCGGCCTGTGTGCCACACGTTACGCCCACATGTCGACGCCTGGACACAGTGGCAGTTCCCTTGTGACAGGCGGTACACACAGAGTACTGCCAGCAACCGACAAACCCCTCAGCTGCTGTGTTCAGCCACTACGGCTGCTACAGCTGCCTGCACCACCCTTGCGCACACCGCATCAGCATCTTCTGCCACCTCACCAGTAGTGCTGCTGCCACCGCTGCTTCGCGCCTGCGGACATCAAAATCAAGGTGAGACAGCACAGGGAACATCAGTGGTCCATGATATGCGCAGGAGGCAATGCTAGCTAGACAAGAGTCGCTCATCCGACGCATTTGCATTATGAGCAGCAGGCAAGTTTTGCACGCGAATGAGCGTGGGTATACGGCCATCGGCACCTATCGGCACAACTTTGCACCACAAACGGTGGCAGGCTGTGAGGCACTCCTTTGCGTGCATGCAGTGCCGTGTCCCAATACAAACTAGTACATGCCAGTGGAGCAGCCGGCCTCACCCGCAGCACCCTGCACAGCTCCTCCAGCTGCTGCTTCTGGCGCAGGCTGCGCCGCAGCTCCTCTGTCTGCTGCTTCACCCTGCCCTGCAGAGCTGCCACATCCTGCTGCGCCCTCTTGCGCTCGTCCAGCAGCTTTGGCAGCACTGACTGGTACTCGTCCAGCTGTTTCTGCAGCTGCTCGATGACCTGCAAGCAGTGGAGGGCAATGCAGGGCACGTGATCCGGGAGTGTCCGACCGCAGCTGTATCGGAGTGCTGAAAAAACTGGTCAGTTGATGCCACCAGCTCTGGCAGGTGATCTTGCCAACTCATTGACAGCTTGGAGTGTTTAAATGTACCAGGTCAGTGCACGCCTGTCAGACACCACATGTGTCCAGGTGCAGGCCCCGCCCGCATACAGTTTAGCCCGCCGTGAACGCGCGAGTGTCTGCAGAGGCCGATGTCCCGCCCTGCATGCATTGCGCACACCGTCTTTTGCCCTGCTGCTGTTGACATCCCCGCCTCTGCCTTCTTTATGGTTGCCTCCAACGTCTCTTTGTAGGCCTGGTTGAGGCGCTCCAGGCTGTGTGCTTGCTGCTCTGCTGCATCTGCCTTGGTCTGCAGCAGCTGGTTTTCAGCAAGGATTGTGCTCATGTGCTTGTTGAGCTCCTGGCTCTTCTCCACCCATTCACCCTGCAAGCCACGCAACGCAGCGCAACAACAAACAGCGCTGGCTGTTGACTTGCAGTTCAGGCGGGCGTGATTGAGCCTTTCACATTCCGGCGCATGCTCAACAGTGCCTGCACCCTGCAGAAGAGCCACAGCTGACCGACAACCGTCATGTGGCTGCAGCCTGCCCTGCGCAAACCCAGCCATTGACATTGCCTGCAATGACAGCTGCTCATACTGCTGCATCTGCCCAGCGCACGCTCCACGCCACACCTGCTCCTCCAGCCTCTTCTGCAGCCCCTCCAGCTGCTCGCGCTGCAGGCCGCTCAGCTTCTCCACCTTGACTCGGCTGTCGTCCAGCAGCGCCTTGAGCTCCTCAGTGTGCGCCCGCAGCCCAACATTCTCCTGTGCAAGCGCCTGGTTCAGCGCCAGCATCTTCTTGCTCTCGTCGCCCTGCAGAGCGACCTTGGCCTGGATCTCCTGCAAGACAGGTCAGCAGCGAGGGACAGCGCAGCGCATGCAGGTCCGTCAGTGAAGGTCGGCAGGCTGCATGCTAGCGGCCAGACAGCCTAAATCACGTCCCCTGCGCTGCTGACAGTGTTCGACAGGTGGCCAACTCACCTCTGCTGTGGATAGGAAGTCGTCCCTGCTCTTCTTGCTGGTGTCCTCCAGCAGCCTTTTCTCTGCCTGCAGCGCACGGCACAGCCGCTGCAGGTTGTCCACCTTCTGCTCAGCGCGTGCGGCTTCAGCCTGGCCTGTGCAAGGACAAGCAAGTGCCAGCAGGCAGGCAAGCCCAGCAACAGTGGTTGCAGTGCTGTCCGTCGGCAGCTGTGAGAGGACGGGTTTTGAGCAGGTGGGCTGGCGAGGCTCTGGGACTGGCATGCATATTATTACAATATTAATGACACCACACGACAAGCAGCAAAGTCCCCGGCGTGCTGATTAGTGCAACTGCAAAAAATGCAGCCGGCAGATCCGGGCACCTGGCTGCTGTTGCTTGCATTCCATCAAGGGGCAGCGCTGCTGTGCTGGTCCCCCACATGCGGACCGCGCGGCTACAGCAGCAGCTTGCGGAGCGGGCTGGTCTCTGCTAGCTCACTTACGTGATGCTGACTGCTTCACCTCCTCATCCAGCTGCCCCTGCAGTGCCAGCACGTCCTTGTCCTGCTTGTTGAGCTGCTGCACCATCTGCACAAACTTGGCCTGCAGGCGGGTGCCAGGGGAAACAGATCTGTCATGAGCAAGACAACGCATGAGCAGCAACAGACACGGCAGTAGTGCAAGCGCACGTCGTATTGAGTGTGACATACACAACAAGCCGCACAATTAATTTTGCAAGCTGGCGATCGAGTTGTTGCTTGACGCTCTCGTGGTCGCCTCTCCGCAGCACAGCGCTGCTGCACAGAGACTCGGCACTTGGTGCCAGGAAATTTGCGGCGCAGCCACTGCTAGACACACGCCAGCCATGTTACACTTGCCTGCAGGAAGCGCAGCCGCTCTTCGCTGCTGGTGCTGGAGTCTGTCACTGTCTTGAGCACCTCCCGCAGCTGAAGGCGTCGCTGCTTAGCCAGGTCCTTCTGTGCTGTGCTGCCGGACCGCATGTCGCCCTCTAGCTCTTCTATGCTGCCTGCCATGGCCTTTGAAAATTCTGCTGCCAGGCGCTTCTGCAGGCAAGAGATAAGGCAAGGACAGAGTTGCAGGGCAGGGGATGTTTGCAGGACTGTGATTAGCAGCAGTTGCCTGGAGAACAGGCCATGTGTGTCATGTGTGTCAAGGCACCAGGCAGGTACACGCAGCTTGCAAACCACATGCTGGCACCTGGATGCGCAGAAATTCTCCATCAGCAACTGCGCGGCAAGCTGCTGCATGGATCGCTGCTTCAATCGTGTTAAAAGGTGGCCAGAAGGTCAACACTGCCTGGGACACTGTGGATAGCTGTTAATCAGCACTTGCGAAACGCAGCAGAACCATTGATGCTTGCTTATTTGCTAAAGGCCTAAGGCGGTGGGTGTCGGACGCACTTGTGCCTTCTGCTTAGCCTTCTTGTCCACTGCTTTGGACTGCTGTGCAGATGCTGCTGCTGCCTCCACCACTGCCATGCAATCGTCCTGCTGTCGCTGTGTACTTCCAATGGCATCGACATGTCTCTCAACATCACACATTGCTGCTGCAGTGCCGGTGGCCATTTGTTTGAGTATCAACTTGAACTTAGAGTTGACAGCTGTGGCTGAGAACTCAGTAATTAGCACAATCAGAATTGAAACTAGTACTTGACTTCAAGTTGTAGACCAAAACATCCACATTGACGAATACGAATCAAAGCAGATGACACTGTCACGAATTTGGGCGCGGGGCGGAGTGCTACCACGAAACATGCTTCATGCCGTGCGTCGGGCGTCAAACTTGCAAGATCACTGTACAGCAAATTGTGTAAGGCATGGGTGACGCTGCGCCAGGATGGAGTCACAGCAAAGCAGCCAACGGCTTGGGGCCTTTGTAAATCAATCCTCGTATCAGTTTTCTGTTCTTCATTCAGACTGCACCAAGCGTGGAGCTCTTATTCAATGTTGGGTTCCTCGCGAGGACGGCCAGCAGCGGGTGCTCTCCACCAAGGTAACGCTTCCTCGTAGCACACTACATAGCTTAGCACGCGCGGGATCACCTCAGCAGCGTCGGTACCTTGATGGCGCTGGTGTGACCACCCGCATATATGTGGCCATCAGAGGCTTTGCCTCAGCTGTGCCGTGCCCCTGTTTCACCCCAACTCATGCTCCAATAAGCCCCAAATTGCTGTACGTACCTGGCAACAGGCTGGTGGTCGCCAGCGCGCAGATCGATGCTCAGGCCTGGCCGTAGCAGGGTTGCTACAGACCTGATAGGGGTGGTCGGAATGGCAGACGCACGGCCACCACCACCAACTTTTCCCGTTCTTGCTGTTTGTGTTGCTGTATACTGCAGGGGGCTCCCTTTGCAATCCTGGGCTCGTCTGACCAGCTTGCACTGTACAAATATGGTAAGTTCCAAGCATGCACAGCAGATGCAAGCATACCAACACCGCAGCAGCATCTGCTCTGGCACCACTTGCTCAATTTCGACCATTGCTGCACACTTCTGAAGCATTTTGCAGCATGTACAGCTATCCATTTGTGTTGTGCCCCCTGCCTGCAGAGAGCTCGAAGTATCAGCCATCCTGCGACGGCTCAAACACAGCATGCGCAGTCAGCAGGGTGTTTGCAAGCGTGCAGGCGGGGCTGTCTGGCGATGCCAGCAGCCAGGCCAGTAACGGCTTTGACCGTGCGGCAGAGGCGCAGCGCTGCGGCATGTGAGTGTTGGGCTGCAGCTGCAGCAGTATGGAACGGCTCCTAGGCTGTTTACGAGCAAGCCAGCAAGAGCCCTTGAACGGTAGCGGCGCCTGGGCCGGTGACAGCACCAAGCTGTCGCTGCCACAGCAGCTTATGACATTTGTTGAGCTTGTGCTCTTAATGCTCTTTTGTCGCTGCCATTGGATGACACGCCCCGACCATGCTTGCGCCTCACTCTTGTCTCCTGTGCAGCCACTCCAACCTGCTGCTGGCAGTGTATGATGATGAGGAGGGGGAGGGCGACAGCAGCAGCACTGATGGAGACCCTGTTGCTGTGCTGGAGCTGGCCATGCACGAGGTGGACGTGGACTTCACCCAGACGTGCGCTACACTGCGGGAGGTGGCACAGGTGGGGTGATGCGTTCAGCGCACAACTGGCGCCAGCAGTGCTGCATGGCTGCGCGGCATCAATTTTCGACAGATCTGCAACCGCCCATGGACTTGCTTCCCGCCAACAGGCCCTACACCAGCTTGATCGTGCTTTCCACTGCACTCAGAGCAGCTGGACCTTACACCCCGCTGTTCTTGCACCATTGTTTGTTGTGGCCCGCAGGGCCATGGCTTCTGGATCCCCTGCCTGCGCTCAGCGCGCAGTCTAGATGTGCGGGAGGTGCCAATGGCAGCTCCACTGGCGGCCAGCAGCAGCGGCGGCAGTTTGGGTGGCAGCAGCAGCACGGCATTCACAGCAGTTGGCTGCCGCTTGCACAAGCAGCGCAGCGGCACGCCCAAGCCGCCGTGTGCTGCTGACTTGTGGCGCGCCAGGCCGCCTGTGCTACGGCGCAGCAGCATCCTTGTCGCGGACCAGGAGCAGCGGCTGCAGCTCCAAGCGCCAGGGGAGGGCTCGCCTGCAGCAGCAGGGCGGCAGGCCTGGCCGCAGCAGCAGCACAGGCACAAGCCCTGTGGCGGCAAGAAGGCGAAAGACAGGCGCCAGAGTGTCATTGTCACAGACTTCTTCGGTTGCAATCAAGCAGGGGGCAGAGTGGCTGCCGCAGATGACGCGGCAAGCAGAGGAGTCAGCAGCAGGCAGCGCGTCAGCGAGCCATGCGATGCAGCCGCTGGGCCGCTTGCAAGTGCTACTGCGTGGCAGCAGCAGCAGCAGCAGCCAGCTGGCGTCAACAGCAGCAGCTGCATGGCACACCCTCAGCCCCCTGCCGCAGAAACCCAGCGCTCCAGACGGCTTTCATGCGACAACCATGGCTTTGGCATGTCAGGCGGCAGCGGCACTGCATGCAGCAAGAGCTGCAGCAACAGCTGGGGCAACCAGCAGCAGGGCCACCAAACTTTTGACCCTGCCGCTGCAGGCGCCAGCTTGCGGAGGTCAGCCACACCTCCCTTGGAGTCCAGCGGCCGCAACAGCAGCCGCGGCACGAGCGTCTTCAGCCAACTACGCAGCAAGTTCAACGGCCACAAGCACAGCAATAGCAGCAGCAGCAGCACAGCGCAGCAGCAGCACGGCTCCGGCCTCGGCAGCAGCAGGCTGCATGGGCAGCAGCCACCGCTGCCCCCAGCACTCCAGCAAGCGGACTTGTATCCACTTGCCGTGGAACGCAGCGCCAGCTCAGGCAGCAGGCTGCTGTCTCCGTTCCACCGCGCGCTGACGCCCCCACACCACCCACACAGGCTCATGGTGGAGCATGGGCGTGCTGCACAGAGTGCCAATGCAAGCTTGCAAGTGGGCGGTGCTGGGCAGAGAGCTGCGCTGCAAGAGCAGCAGCAGCAGCTGGAGCACCAGCAGCAGCAACACGCAGCACAGCAGCCCAGGGATGCCCAACAGCAGCGGGATCAGCAGATGCAGCAGGAGCACCAGCATGGCGTGCCGCGTTGGCAGGACCTCCAGCAGCAGCAGGCATTGCAGCACGCGCAGCCGCCGCAGCAGCAGGACTGGCAGAGCAGTGCGTTTTACAGTGTCGCCAACATCCGCCATGCTGCATCCGCCTGTGTCAGCAGCTCGGCCGCAGCGGAATGCGACGCTCGCGCCAGCTCAGTGCCGCTGCCGAGCATGGGCAAGGCAGCCAGCAGCGGCAGCGCCAGCAGCCACGCGCAGCAGGGCAAGGAGCGTGTGCGCGCGCTGGTTGCGCATGGCGGCTCCTTCAGGCACACCGGCCTGAGCGGCATGTGGTCGTACGTGGGTGGAGCGCAGAAGCTGGTTGGCGTGCCCAAGCATGCCAGCATTGCTGAGCTGCAGGGGCAGCTTGCAGGCAGCCCGCTGAGCAGCGCCGCACCGCAGGTGAGAGTCCGGCTGCAGCAGCTACCCATGCGTACTATCGTTGTCAGTGGACTAATGAACCGATGCATGCAGTCAAAGGCTCGTGCCGGCAACGGAGTTGCGCTTGTCAACATCCCTGCGCGGAGATCTGCATGACCGCTATGCCGCAGGCTTCCTGCTGCGTTGGTTCTCATGCTCGGCTTTCACTGCCCTGCTGCCCCTTGCTGGCGAACCATGTTGCGTGCCGCAGTGCAAGATCAAGTACGTGCTGCCCAGCAGCCCCGGCGGTGCCGGTGCGGGCCCAACGTACGTGGATCTGGAAAACGACGAGGACGTGGAAATCATGTGGGAAGAGGTGGACGACTACGCATTGGCTCACAAAGGCTTCAGGCTGCAGCTGTATGTGGAGTCCGGCGACGTAGCAGCAGCTGTTGCAGCAGCAGGTGGCATACCAGATGCCAACCGTGGCGGCAGCGGCGTCAGTGCTTCCAGCGCGGCAGCCAGCGGGCCCTGCGGTGTCGCGGCCAGCAGCAGCTTCTATGCAAGCAGCAACAGCGGCTGCGGCAGCGGCGGCAGTGACTGCAGCAGCGAGAGGCTGCTGTCGCCAGGGTTTGGTCAGGGCCTGAGGGGTGGCGGCTGTGGTCTGGCCGGTGAGGGCTCGACGGCGACGCGCTTCGGCCCGGGCCCTGAACCGCTTGCGGCTCACGTGCGTGGCCAGACACCAGGAAGCAGCACAGCCTCAGGGCATGGCCGAAGCATGTCGACGGGATGGTCAGCAGCTGAGCATCAGCCGGCATCAACCGGCGTGAGCCATATGCAGCAGCAGCAGCAGCAGCAGCAGGTGGACCCGCTGCCAGACCAGCAGGGTGTTACCTTGGTGCCGTTCTACAGCCAGCAGCTGGGCAGTGCTGCTGCCAGCCCCGCCATGGACGCCAGGTGGACAAGCAACGATGCAGCTGTGGCTGTCGTGCATGGCGTGGCGGCGCTGCCAGAGGATGCGCACCAGCCGCAGGACAACAAGGAGGAGGATGAGTTCCTGTCCTGCATTGAAAACAGCTCATGTGCTGCCGCCGCCGCAGCAGCAGCAGCAGCAGCGGCAGGCAGCAGCAAAGCTGCTGCACAGCCGGCAGCAGCGGCGGCGCGTCAGGCAGCAGCACCTGCAGCAGCAGGTGGTGACGCCAGCAAGTGCACCAGTGCTGGCACGACCCATGCCTGCGCCAGCAGCAGTGCCAGCAGTGCCAGCAGCACCAGCAGCGGGCACTTGGGCTTCGGCAGCAGCACAGGCAGGACCATGGGCGAGCTGCACAGGCAGAAGCAGCAGCAGCTGAAGGCGCTGGTGGAAGAGCTGGAGGGGCGTGTGGAGGTCATCATGCCTAGTGACCTGAACATTGTCAGGTGAGCTGCTGCGGAGGGAGGGCAGGGAAGGGCGCTGGTCAGAGCGCTGCAGTGCCAACACGGATGGGCGGTGCATGTAACAGGTGGTTGAGTGTGAAGCCGTGCCTCCTGGCCGCGCTGCTGGCATTGACACTGGCTGCAGGGCTGGCGCATGCAGCCCTACATAGTACCCCACCACACAGCAGTCTGAGCCATGCATGTCTTGACATGCATGAAGGTGACTGTGCGTGCGCGCCGAATATCCCTCTGCTGCTGCTGCTGCTGCTGCTGCTGCTGCTGCTGCTGCTGCTGCTGCTGCTGCTGCTTGGCCTCAGGTACCTTGGGGGAGGCGCGTTTGGGGATGTGTACCTCAGCCGCTGGAATGGCGTGGAGGTGGCGGTCAAGTCCCTGTCGCCCAGCCTGATAGCCGACGACTCCTCCGGCAGCCCCTGCGCGGACGCCTGCGCTGACCTGCTCAAGGAGGCCGCGGTGCTGGCCTCGCTGCACCACCCAAACATCGTCAGCGTGTTTGGGGTGGTGTTGCCGCCGTCGCAGCTGCTCAGTAGCCGCAGCAGGACCTCCTCTGCTGACCTGGCAAGCAGCGTCCAGCGGCAGCAGCAGCATGACGCGGCAGCAGGGTGCACAGCCGAGCAGTGGGCTGCAGCAGCGGACGAGCTGACAGATGAGCTGCTGGCGGCAGCGGCAGGCACCAGCAGGCCCTCAGCTGAGCCTGGCGCTGCTGGCAGTGCGGCTGGGAGCATGTCTGACTGCCGTGCAGCGATGGCGTCTGCGCTGAGCCAAGGGCATCCGCCCGCGCCTGCCATCGTGACGGAGTTCCTGAGCTTGGGGTCGCTGCACAGCGCCATCAACGCCAGGGCTGAGTGGCTGCGCAGCAGCATGGCGCGCGCGAAGCTGCTGCTGGACACGGCAAGGGTGAGAGCTAGCTCGGCGCTGCACATGGCTCTTGCGCTGTGCAGGGTGTGGCTTGCAGGCCATCTGCGCGAGGCGTGGCGGATGCGGCGCGATGCTGGCACGCAGGACAAGCTGTGCCTGCAGGTTGTACACTGTGGCTGCAGGCGCTGCGCATGTGGAGAGGGCACTGCCGCGTGCTGTGCAGGTGGTGTCGCGCAACACCCCTTGACCCCAGCTTGCTGCTGCTCGGCTCACCGCATGCCTGTTGCAGCGTCACTGTGACTCACATCTTGTCCCAACTCCATGCAGGGCCTGGACTACCTTCACGGCAAGCGGCTGGTGCACTTTGACCTCAAGAGCGCCAACCTGCTGGTCACCATGCGCGACAAGGTGCCCTGCGTGAAGCTGGCAGACATGGGACGTGAGTGGCGGCTGGGGCAGCAACTCATCGCAGCAGCAGTTACTGCACTGGCGCAGCAGCAGCAGCACCCGCGCTGCTGGCTTATTGTGCTTTATGGCTGTGCTTCGCATGCAGGTGGTATCTGCTGCCTGGTACGGGGCGAAGCCTGGCGTGCAAGCGCTGAACTGAAGTTATGCCAGCACTGCTGTGCTTGTGTTCATGCTTTTCACCTGCTGATCCTGGCCGCTGTTGCCCCCTCTGCTGGCGTGTGCTCCTGCAGTGACCAAGCAGCGGCGGCAGACGTTTGTGTCTGGCATCGACTCACTGCGCGGCACGCTGCCGTGGATGGCGCCAGAGATTGTGAAGCACCCAGAGACTGTCTGCGAGAAGGTGAGCAGCCTGCCAGCATGGAGTTTCGCGTGCGTGCCGTTGTGGCTGCGCTCTGCCTTGCATTATCTGATACTTGTTCATTACCTGTTCGTTCAGCTGTGGGATCGGCCCTGTGGCGGACCATCGGCTGCTGTTTCCATGCTGCCTGCCGCGCTTGCTGCCGCAGGCGGACATCTGGAGCTTTGGCGTGTGCATGTGGCAGCTGTGGACGCTGCAGGAGCCCTTCGAGGGCGTGCACCTGCACGCGCTGCTGCACCAGCTCTCAGCGCCGGGCGGCCTCAGCCTGCCCGTGCCTGGCACGCCAGACTGGCAGGAGGCGGAGTGCCCGGCCGAGCCCGCGCCGGGCTGGCGGCAGCTGATGCAGCGCTGCTGGCGGCAGGCTGCCGCCGAGCGGCCCAGCGCGCGGCAGCTGGTGGCTGCCCTGGAGGAGATGATGGAGGCGCTGCGCGCTGCACGGCGGCGCGCCTCCTTTGCCGAGCCGCGCCCCGGGCAGTGTTGAGAGCCGCCGGGGCGCTGGCGCGAGCCCCCGCTTCAGCAGCGCCAGCTGCAGGCGCAGCTGTGGTGCACAGCTCGCCCGCCCCGGTGCGTGCGTCAGGGGCATCAGCTGCAGCTGCAAGACTGAGGGGGCGGCGCACCACTGGCAGCAGCCAAGCGTGCAGCTGGACAGGGGGGTCACATGGCGAACCGCCTGCATGCAAGCGGTGTGAGCTGGTGCATGGGCTGTGCTGGTGTGCGGCTGTCCGGGGGAGCTGTGGGGTGCTGCCTGGCAGATGTGCTGGCCTGGCCGGCCTGCTGGCTGCCCCAGTGGGAGATGTGGGCCGTGCGTGTCGGTGCATCTGTTTGCGCGTGCTGGCTGACTGTCAGCAGGGGCTGAGTGACGTTGGCCATGGGGCCGTGCTGCGGGGACGAGCGGGGTCGGGGTTGCCTGTCATGCCTGCTTGTGCGTGCGTGCGCGTGTCAGGGCAACAATCGCTTGCAGCGGAATGCTGATGTTGCTGGCGAGGAATGCTGACGGGGCGGTTGATGGGAAGGCACGTGTATGGGCCGGCAGCGTGCAGAAACGCCTGCGGCAGCTGTTTGCAGCGCATGTGCAACAAACATGTGTGCGCAGCCATGGTGGCGGTGTAGTCGTCCTTTGTTCTGTTCATACCCTTACTGTGGTGCACTGCCCGTGCTGACACAGGGTAGCCATAGCTTGTGGGGCACATCATTAATTTTGGACGGGCAGGACTTGTTTTGCGACACAGCAGGATACACAGGGGAAAGCAACTGCACGCACAGCAGCAGCGGCACAGTCACGGCTGCAGTGTGTGACAGGGGATGCGAGTGCTGACTGCAACAGAGCTGATATGCGCTGGATGGAGCACAGCGGCAACGTCTGCGGCTTGACGTTGATTGTTTGGTGTAGTGTCTGTTGTGCTCTGTTCTTGCTGGAGAGCGGCTTGAAGGCATAATCACTGGCCTATTACGCACTGACATCACGTGTGGGACACCTGGAAGGATCTTGGTCCAAGGATTGTTGGAGGGGCTTAGGCAGGCTGTCGTGCTGGTGCATGCATCATGAGTTCATAATTTTCTTCCTTTTTTCCCTTGCCAGTGCAGCAGCAGCAGCTGGCATTGCTGTGGCCTGCCTGTGTAGGGTGCAGTTGATGATGCACATGATTGTGCTGTTCAACATGTGCATGTTTGTTCTGTCAAACTCCATCCTTGCTTATATCAACGCCAGCTGGTGGTGCAACAGCTGTGGTTTGTGTTGGACGAGCTCATGCTCTACGGCACTTTAAATCGTGGACTTGACATCAGTCATGGGAGCCTTTACAGCCCGCGCAGATATGGTGCACAGCTTGATCACTGGCTTGGGACTTGACATCAGTCATGGGAGCTTTTGCAGCCCGCGCAGATATGGTACACAGCTTGATCACTGGCTGAGTTTGTGTTTTCCTGGATAACAATGGCGGTACAGACGCCCCATGAACTGCTTGCTGTCTCTCTGGTGTACGTCCAAGTACACCTCTCAGCAACGTGTTGACCTGTGTTGCCTGGTCTTTCACCCATGCTGCCTGTGTGCCCCTCGGCTGCTGCACGCTGACTTCATGTCGCAGTGGCAGGCTGCAGCCTCGACTGTGTACATGCACGAATAAGCTTGAGGGTGCTGAGGCATCATCATCATCATCATCATCATATTACCCATTCAAGCCATAGCATCAGCGCCATCGGCCCCGCGCCCCACCGGTGCTGAGGCATCATGTGCGCTGCACCGGTCCAGTTGCGGGGTAGACAGCCTGGATTTTGCAAAAAAAAAACAGGTCCGGCCGCAAAGAGCAAGCTGCTGCATTGCGTGCCTGCGCTGGTGCCGCAGTAGCTGGTGCTTGGTTTGGAATGACGCCTGGTGTGTGCTGCTTCACTGGCATGCCCGGCTCATCCCAGCAGCCTCTGACTTGTCATATTGTCTCAATAACTGCGATGGTGCATGCTGATCACAGGAGACTGTGGAGTTGCCAGAAGCTATATATGTGCCGTTCTCTGGGGCCTGTACATGCCCAGACATTTACTTATCAGCAGCACGCAGTGCAGCGCATGTGCATCAACAATTGTGGGATTCCTTGTTACAGCAGGGCGCGTAGGCGCATCCCTGCATGCATGCAGTTGTGCGCTGTGGCTCAGTACTGCCCAGAGTGATGCATCAAATGTGCAGTAGATATACTGTGCATGTGCATGCAATCATTTTAAATTTTTAACTGGTTGGCCATGTGCCTACTAGTAGTACTACGGTCGCACCGCTGCGGTGGGTGTGGCCCATGTGTGGAGCTGGAAGATATACCGTGTGGTCACTATGCCCTCCCAGGGGCGCTATGGCTTTGAAGATATTTTCAGTTACTTGCCTGTCTTGAATTCTGGCGGTTCTGGTGGTTTGCTTTTGTGTGCGGCTGTCCCACTCAACTCCACATTCAACACATAAAGCAGGTGGCCCGTATCAGCGGCTGATATAATGCTCTGCAGCTGTGGTGCTGGTGCTGGTGCTGATGAGCATGTGTGGCCCGGCCTGCATGCTTCTGGTGTTCACAGTTTGGATGTTACACGACGGGAACATCGCCCGTTTTTCGAACCAATGACAGGCTTGTTGGGCAACCACCTAATCCATCAGTTCAACAACGTGCAGGTGCCTGGTTGATGGCACTTGGCATTCAAATCACGACGCCTCTGCGCCCATGGGACATCATGTATGTGCGTTGTTTTGCTGCCGCACCGCAGCATGCACATTGTTCTGGACGAAGCTGAATTCAGCCTTCGAAGGCTGTGCAGGGATGACCTGGCTGGCATCTTTGCTCACGTCAGCTGCCAGCTGTCTGTACATCACATGCTGCTTTCTACGAAGCAGCAGCCACACATGCACAGTGCATGGCATCCAAGGGTGATGATCAAGGTGGGTAGGTACACCCTGTGACGTGGAGCGTTCAGTAACGCGCCTCGACGAGCGGCCGAAATTTCCCTGCGACGAGTCAAGGCTCAACCGAGTCAGGGCTCACCCTCAGTCAGGGACACCGAAAGTAAACCATGTTAACACGCGAGTCTTTGAACGTTGGATGCTCAATGCAGGACAATGAGCACTTCGCAAGTTGCGATACGCAGCACAACTGCCTAGTCTTGCTTGCCTAGTGCTGCGCGCTTGGCGTGTAGCTTCGACGCGGGGTAACAGTGCCCGCTCAACCAATCCTTCATAAGGCTTAGTCGATACGCTAGAGGTGTGACGTAGGGATGCTGTAGCCTTGAGAAGGCGCCGTAAACAGCAGTCTGTTCCTACCCTGTCAGGCAGCAGTACTGCTGGTTACTAGTGCAGCAGCTGCTGGTTACTCTCGGCTGGTGAGCCTTGTGACTGTACGCCGTGCTCCGCTGTGATTAATTATATGTTGTACTCTGGCGTATGTCAAGTTGTTAGGCGAGGCTGCATTCTCCTGACAGCAAGGCAGCCTGCATATAGCCACAGGCAGTGGACAGTCCACAGCAACATGCCTGGGTTATGTCGTGGTGGGCCAGCGACGGAAGTAAACAGAAGTGTCAATGCCTTGCCATGTGTGCTGCATCAGTACCCTTACACGTTGCTGTATGCATTGCTGCTAGCAGAGCATCAGCCATGGCTACCTCAGGCAGAGGTCTTCAGCCTGAGGGCACCCTGGACATTGTGCAACACAGCCTGAAACCCATCAGCACCAAGCCCAAACCGCCCAGCGGTGTCTCCCTTGTCCTGACGGACTCCCCTTTTCAGCCGTCATCGCAGAGTCATGTAGCGGCCCTGGCCAGCTTACTGCAGCATGGCAGCAGTGACCTGACTCTGGCCAAAGCAGCATCAGCGCCTGCAACGCCTGTGCTCCCAGACTCTCCATACCAGCCCTCATCAAACAAGCATGTAGCCCACCTGGCACGTGCATACACCGGCCAAGCAAACAACAACAGCAGCCTCAAGCCAAGCACGCCGCAGCACAAGCCAGTGCTGGCAGACTCGGGTGACTTTCAGCCGGGCTCAAGGTCTTATGTGGCAGAGCTCATCAGTCAGGTCACAGGGAGGCTGCAGGCACAGACAAATGGCAGCAGCAGCAGGCCAAACGCACAGCAACTGCTGGAGGACCTTCCAAACTCCAAGCCACATGTGTCAGAACTCGTGAAGTCGCTCAAGAAGACGATAGATGGCCTTGCAGAAAACAGCAGCAGCAGCAAGTGGCCAGGGCCACTGCATGGTTCTACCCCGCACAACACACCACTTGCCGGGAAGGTGGCGGGGACGTCCTTCACGCAACAGCAAAAAGCCAGCCATGCAGACCAAATGCAGCCTATACCGCAGCAGCCACTAAGCAGCGAGCCTGCTGCTGCACACGGGCTGGACACCATCCAATTGGCGTACGCAAAGACTGCACCATGCAAGCGAGCCTGAAGCAAGCAGGGTTGCAGCAGTGACATACCAGCTGCAAGGGCGGGGCTACATCAACACCACAGGCACCGCCTGTGAAGAGGGCAGTGCAGCATGCGTGAAGCCGCACTGCAGCAGCAGCGGCCTCCGCAGCAGTGGCGCCTGCAATGATGACAGCAGCGTTGTGGGAACATCAGGCGCACTGCATACAGCAGCTACATCAGCAGTGTCCAGTGATGAAATGGACGCGGGCCTGCTGCCACCTTGCCGCAAGCCCCAGGTGGTGGCAGCACGGCTGTCTGGTTTTACAGTGGATGGGCCAAAGGTTGCCCTGGAGCGCACAGCGTCTGCAGAGGTGCCAGGCAGCATGGCTTCTGACAATGGCCAGAACAAAAACCCGCTGTATAGACCATCGTCTGAAATTAGTCAGACAGAGGTGATTAGCATGCAGAGGTGAAGCAAACGAGGCATTTCTACAGTGATTGGATTTGCTGGATGACTGTTTGCTTCACTGTGCCATTGTTGGCCAGAACCTTCAGGCTTGGAGTGCATATGAATAAACATGTAACTGCATGTGAGCATGAAAACCTGCAGGCTGCTGATTGTCATGACGCTGAATCTGCACTTCACAGTGGTGCTTCTTTGCCATGAGGTGATATATATCTGCATGCATTTGGCATTTGCGCGTACTGTGATCAGCAGCAGCACTGTACCCCAGCAGAGAATAACTGCAAGCAGGGAGAAGCAGGCCTCCGACCCCCTCAGCAACACTGCGCATGCAAGCAACACTGGCTTCACCCACTGTGAGAGGACACGAGACTAGCATGCAGCCACTGTAGAATGCTGTACCTGGATGCACACCTACGCTGCTGTGACTATCAACAGCCTGTAGCCTGTAGCCTGTCACTGAAGCCGCTTTGAAGGCCAGCCTTTCCTTGTTCAGGTGGCAAACAGGCGAGATGTCTGCCGAGTCTAAGACGTCCTCTGTAGTTACTTGAAGCAAGCAGAAGTTCAGCGGACAAGCACAGTGCAAGGTGGGCTGGTGCCAGCCACACCCCATGCTTGCCGCTGTTCTTGTACTCCAGCTCAATGCCACCAGCGTGAACCCAGCATGTCAAAACAATTCAAAGTTTAAGTTGACCAAAATCTTCACATCTGCAGCACACAGCAGATACAGAGCAGAGCAACACAGGCTGCCAGCAAGCTGCTTGCCAGGCTGGCACTAGAGAGCAAGGTTGCATGCATGCGCACTGCACTGCTGCACACCATTGCTGCTGCTGTTGCTGCTGCTGCTGCTGCTGCACTGCTCGAAGCTACAAGCAAGCAGTACGCCCTGGCATCAGCAACCCACCTGTCTTCGTGCAGCAGAGCGCCGGTGCTGTGATGGGTTGCAGCTGCAGCAGCTGCCGACCTGCCAATGTTTTGGTGCCATTGGCAGCCGACTGTTGCCGCGCAGATCCATTCTTCACAATGTCCCAGCACTCAGCACAATTTTGATATCATGTCACTGTCTGTCAATTCCCTGCACGGTCGGTGCAGAGGATGGCAGTAACATGGGCATTGCAGCAAGCGGAACGCAGTCATCAGGGGCGGCATGTCACCATTGCATATCTATTGACGATCTTTCAAGACACTACTTGCGGATCAATCAAGCCGAAAGCGGTTCTATACGGATGAAGTAACTGATACGAACTGTACTAAAACCGGAACCCAGCTGACACGTTGCTGTCACATTTTGAAGCATTTGATCCCGAACAGCATATAAAGAGCTTGTCTTAGTTCAGATGGATCGTAGAAAGGATTCTGTTCTTTGTAGCACAACTAATGCCTTGATCAGGCAGCACACCAAGCCCTTACAGCGCGCCAAACGGAGGTTTGCTGTGCCACGTCTTGAAGACGCGAAGCACCCGTGAGCAGTGCGGGGGGTCTGTGATCATCCTCCTACAAATTTTTCAATTTCCTCCAATTCAAAGAGATTGGGAGGACGGTAGCAGGTGAGGTTCTTGATTGCTGCGGGCCGTGCTGCTCCACTGATCAGTATTCGACGCCGTGAGGCACTTTTACCCGCTTGAGAACAGCAGTTGTGCACTTACAGCGCTGATTGGCCAAGACGCCGCTCTGTTGCTGCTGTCAGGTTTGCTCGCCTGCCAGTTGCAGCTGCATCTGGCCCCAGCAACAACAGCAGCAATTGCTGTTGCAACATGCCACAAAGATATTCCCTGGAAGGACACCCAGGCTGGCATGTTCGCGACCTCCTGCAACCTAAAGTGTCCACCCCTGACCAAAACCCATGCTTGACACTGCCCTGCTGCTGCGTACTGCCTTTGCAGGACCAAAGCCTGCAGCCATCCACATCTTACTCACCACCCCGCCATCACCATGGCACACAGTTCTCGCCAGTTCGTTCTTCTGTTGATGCTGTCAGCAACGTGCCTGCTCTCAAGCTGCGTTGTCTGTCGGCCACTGCAAGGTGAGTGGTAGCTTGCAGGAGCAGCATTTAGGTTCTGCTCTGTGCAGCAGCAGCAGCGCTGCAGCCAGAAGGTTGCCTGCAGACTGTCAGCAGGGCATGACAACAATCATACAAGAACAGCTGGTACTGTATAGGCCGCTGCTTAGCATCGGGCCCACTGCATCTGCCTTTCCTGCAGGCTCACTGTGCAGTATCTGCTGTTCTTGCATTGTTGTTCAGCATGGCAAGGGAACTGCAGTAAATATTGGCACTGTTCTGCAGGAACATGTATGCAAATCAGACCATCCTTGTGCTTGCAGGAGACAAGAATTGTGAAGCAGCGGATGCACACCTTCAGTGCTAGCTAGCCAGCTTCACATGCAGTCGCTGATGCTGCTGCTCTCTGCTGCACCACTGCAGGCGCCCATGCACGCAGTCTGCTGGCTGATGCCAAAGCCACTGCGACATCCACGGGAGGCACTGCCGTTTCCATCTCAGACTCTCAGGGCAACTCTGATGTGACCACCACCAGCAGCACCACCAATGGTGGCACCGCTGTAGCCGTGAAGTCTGCAATGACGATGCATCACACATCGTCAGCACTGCAGCCAACGGCAACAGCAGCGTCTCCTTCAGCAGCAGCACTCCGCACTCAAGGGTGATGCCTGGGACAGCGCACCTGCTTGCAGGAACGCCAGTGCACCTGCTTGCAGGAACTGCAGGAACTCCAGCACAGCCACCTGTGACGACAACATGCGCCTGTGGGGCTGGGAGAACGGCGCACCCTGCGCCTTCAAGCAGGAACCTGCCACCAATGCCAGCACTACTAATAGCACAACTGATGCCTGGGACAGCGCGCCACCCTGCAAGAACGCCAACACCACCGCCACGAAGGACAACAATGACCGCCTGTGGGGCTGGGAGAATTGCGCCCCTTGCGCGTTCAAAGCACCAGGCGATGGTGGTGATGCGGTTTGGGAGGTGGGTGAGGGATGTGTGTGAGTTGCTTCATCAGCATGTTGCTCAGCTTGTATGTGAATTGTTTGCACCTGACACCTTACTAATTGCTGATCTGGATTATGTCGCTGCTGTGTCTTGCTGTGCCTCAGGCTGCCAAGCCCTGCTCAAATCCCGCCTCTGCCGACAACATCAAGTCCACCGACAACCGCGGCCGCAAGTGGGGCTGGGAGAGTAATGCCTCCTGTGCCTTCAAAGTGGGCGCACAGCTGCTGTGCTGGTTGACTGTAAAGCGCTGGAACGTGTGGTTGGTTGGAATCTGCCGGGGGCATGAACCATTCCACCTTCATGCATGGCAAAAATGCATGCTCGCGCACCTGTACGTTTGAAGCATACACGCCGGTAGGGAAGCAGTCCATTCCCTTCCTGCTGTTCCTGCAAGCGTGCCTTACAAGCTAACGAGCCCAGTGCTGTACAACAGGCGTGGACAGCACCAGCGCCAGTTGATTAGCCAGCACATGACTCACATGCAGTTTTTGCTTTGCCGCCAACACCTCACCACTGGGCCACGTTCTGCTGCTGACTCTGCAGAGCGCTGGCAACCGTAAGCTCTTGTGGGCTTATGAGGGCTTACTTGGCGGCAACTGGGGTTGGTCTATGGAGCCCAAGCAGGAAGCCAACGATGAGGCTGCACCGGAAACCACCCCCACAGCTGCCTCACCCCCTTCTCCACCACCATCACCTTCGCCTTCACCTGCACCCGCCATGGACAGCAATCTGAGCAGTGAGGGAGTGAGTGCTCCTGCAGGCGTCACTGAGGGCCAGGACCAGGAGATGAACCCCGCAGAGAACGGCTCAGGCACTCAGCCCTCTACAGATGGCGGAGAGCCGCCAGCACAAGCACAAGGCGCGGGCTACAAGCTGGCTGATGGCGACATCCTCATCCACACAAATGCCCAGGTGTGACATAACGCACGCAAAAGCCTGCATTATTGCAATATGCACATCATTAGCAGCTGCTTGTGTGTGCCATCAAAGCTCACAATTGTTTCATGTGCGTGGTGGGTGAAACACTAGCACCTGTGGCAGCGCGTTGTGACAGCTGCCATGTTGTACCTGCTTACTGCCGACCATTGCAGTCCAAGGACAAAGATGGGCAGCAGGTCCATGCTGATGCTTGGGGCATATATGACAACCAAACTGGCACGGTAAGTGGTGGTGGTGTGCAGACCTGCTCTCCCTGGCTGGGGATAATAACACAAATGCGGAACTCGCTTGCACTGTGTCACTGGTAGTTGGCAGGTGCCCTTCAACCTCGCTGGGTGTCTTTGCTGATGTTTGCTGCAGGCTTGGCCTCTTGAACATGAACGCTCCTGGCTTGTGGCGGTGAAGTTCCTGTTGTTGAACAGTGTGCATGCTGTTTTCACTCCCAGTGCTATCCATTTTTTCAGTCCCTCTTTCAACTTTCCTATCCTAAATTTTGGTGGGTACCGTATCTTTGTACAGGTCACCACAACCACCGCAGCTGGTCGTGCCCTGAAGACAGAGAAAATCACCCACAGAGATGGACACTTCACCTGCGTCGAGCTGTCATCTGGCAAAACTAAGTGCTGGGAGGACAAGGCTCTCCGAGACCAGCAGCGCAGGCCCGAGTCTGCTGACCTCAACTTGAAGGCTCTTCCAACCCCCGAGATGCAGTTCCAAACCACAGAGTTCAGCACAGGAGTTGCTGCCTCCGTCCCGACCACTGCGACCGTAGCTCCCGTGACTGCACCTGCCGTCAACGCCCCCCTTGCAGCCAACACCACTGCAGCCAACACCGCTACAGGCCTCAACACCACCACTCTCCTCAACACCACAAGCCTCAACATCACCGACATCCCCAACACGAACGGCATCATGGCAGGTGGCCTCTTGTTCAACACCACCAGCAGCACGCCCTTCAGCCCTACCCCTCCACTTGTCAGTGACAACGTGGATGGGCTGCCAGCTGATGACAGTGCCACCTACCCTGACGCCAACACAACAGTGGCATCAACCGACACGGCCAACAACCCAGCTGCCGCCAACGCAAACATTTCACAGCCCCTGAATCCCGCCAGTGCTGCCATCCCTGCAAGCCCCGCATCAACCATGCTTCCGACACCTGCAACCCTGATGCTGCCAGCAACAAATAACAGCATTCCACCTGCGCAGCCAGCGGACACTACCGCTGCAGGGGGTGCACTCGTCCCTGCTGCTGCCTCGACCAATGGCGCCATCACCACTCCCGCAGTGCCACTGCCAACCACTGCAGTCAAACCCGAGGCCCCTGCAGCAGCCCCCACCAACAGCGCTGCCCCTGTCCAGCTCGCGCCTGATGCCCTCCCTCCTGTGGCTCCGGCAACCGCACCAGCAGAGGCCCCTACAAGCAGCGCTGACATGATGCAGCCAGCAGCCATTCCAGGGGCGCTCGTGGACCCTGCAGCTGCACCAGTACAGACCCCAACCAACGGTGTAGCGCCTGTGCTGCCAACAGCTGATGCAGTTGCCCCTGTTGCCGCAGTCTTCACAGTACCTGCGGACACCAGCAGCAATGGCTTTGCCAATGTGCAGCCAGCAGCTGATGCAGTTGCTCCCATGGACCCTGCAGCAGCACCAATGGGGGTCCCCACAAACAGTGTGGCCGCTGTGCAGCCGGCAGCCAGTGCAGTTGCCCCTGTGGACTTCCCAGCAGTCCCGGAAATTGCGCTTGTGCAGCTTGCAGCTGATGCAGTTGTTCCTGAAGTGCCACTTCCCGCAGCAGCAGACAGCTACACCGTTGTCGTCATCCCTGAGCAGCCAGCCGCCGATGCAGCTGCACTCACAACCCCAGATGCTGCAGCTGCCCAAGTTGACATCATGACTGATGCTGCTGTCCCTGAGCAGCCACCAGTCAACGCTGATGCCCCTGTTGTGCCGGCCACCAATGCACCAGCAACCGAAGCCTCCCCGTCACTTTCATCAGAGCCACAATCCGCACCATCTGCCTCTGAGCTGTTTGGAGGCTCTTGGGAGAACGCAACTGTCTGCGTAGGGCAGCCAACAAAGCGGACGTCAGTCCAGGTATGTGCAGCGAAACAAGTTGAATGCACCGGGAGTGCTGCCACTGAGCTTGCACACCATCACTGCACATACACCCAAGTGCTAGACGCGGTCATAGACAGCCGCAATGCTGACATGAACGTGTGTGCTGCTTGTCCCTGCCGCTCTCTGCACCTCCCATTTTATGCTCATGCAGGACCTAGACGGCCGTCTGTGGTGGGTGGTGGTGTCTTGCCACAGCTGGGTCTCTTGCGCATACCGTGCAGCTGATGGCAGCCCTGTGTACTACGACGGCTACCAGCAGGTGCATTATGACACCTCTCCTTCCTGCGATGCAACGCCAACAAAGATCAACGCCATGGTTGACTCCTCAGGCCGGCTGTGGGGCTGGAAGGAGGGCAAGGCAGAGGAGGGTGTCAACTGCCGCTTCTTGAAGGCGGACGGCACCCCCGTGATGAAGGTCGATGTGTTCATTTGAATTTGGAGGAAATGATCCACCTAGACGAATAGCAGGAATGAAGAGCGGTGCCTCAGCAGCATCCATAATGTCAACCTATGTACTCTCAATTGTCGGTTGTAGGTCACTGTCCTGGTGGTACTGGCTGCTCTGTGCCACCATGCTGTGCATGCTGGGCTGAACCTGTATCTTGCATATACGCACAAAAGCGACAGTTTGAGCAACACACCTGTCAGGCATTGATCTGCCAAATAAGTATCGGCATCTCTTACACGCCACTGAGAAGTGTGGCTGTAGTGCAACCCTCCATGTCCTTGCATGTCTTCATGTCTTCGCATGTGCTTGTTATTTGGTGTAGTAGTGCATGATTACACAGCTGGCTGCATGCACCTGCACATATTCTGTGCAAGTCTGCGCCACAGATATGATCAGTGTGGAGCTGCTGGATGTAGCTCTGACTCATCTTTGGTACAGTATGAATGCATCCTAGTAGGCGCCACTCAGTGGTGGTTTGCAATGCTCTGCTGTTCCTGTGTGAAGTACTGCATGGAAGGGTTTTGGACAGTCACCTGGCGCACCAACATATGCTCGTCATCAATGCTGGGGTAACAGATACATGTGTCAGAGGCAGTTTTTCATGAATGCTGATCAATAATCACTGCACCTCTAGTGCTGGTAACTGGCTTTGCTGGGAACTTCAGATTTGGGCGAAATCTATACGTCCCCAGTGCTTGCACAGCAGCCCCCTTCAGTGGCATGTGTCTCTGTCTGTTTACAATTCAGGCAGCACAGAGCCACTGTGATGCTAGGTGTCAGCAGTGTCTCTGCCTAGCTAGGTGTCAGCAGTACTGCTGCACAACTGTTGCTGCCACTGTCAGGCTTGCAAACGGATGCATGGCGTTAGTGCCCTTGAGCAGGACTTTTGTATGGCTACTGGCTCAGTTGCTGCTTGCACACAAGGACTACTGCAACAAGCGGCATCAAGTACTCTGCCACGACAGGCCTTTTGACAGCTTCACAACTGCTTGGAGTCGCATTTACGTGCCCAACCAGCACCGGGACATACCAGCTCCACGCAATGCACAGCCGGCGTGTAAAATATGCATACCAGGAGATTGTCAAGGACACCTTGTCAGCTCGTCAAGAATCTACCTGCTACAATGGATCTTGCTGCCGCCCTAGAAGCTACCTAAACCCTAAAATCTCAACATACTGTACAGTGTGCCACAGCAGCACAAGTCATGGCTGCAGCGCGGGGCCGATGGTGCTGATGCTATGGCTTGAATGGGTAATATGATTATGATGATGGCTGCAGCAGCCACAAAGCTAGCTGGGCCGTGCCTGTTTTGGCTGGGCTGTCATTGAAAGCCTTCAGAACATGGTGGAGGCTGCCAGTCTTTGCAAAGACACAATTGTGCCCAGGCGCTTTCAGTGCAACGTGGCAGTGAGATGACAAATGGGAGTGACAGCCAGTGTTTGTTGGCAACAATCCCATGTTCTTGATGCATGACCCCTGCTCTGTGACAGCTTCAATGACATGCTCAACAAATCAAACAAAACAGCAAACCTGAGCTGCTGTAGGACAGCAGCAACAGCTGCATGGGGTACAGGATTGAACATACATATTAACTTTGCCTTGCACTTTGTTGCCGCTGCCAGTGAATGTTAGGGCAGCCACCTGATCTTTGTGAGGCGTATCACCTGCGCAGGGCTTGGCACCTAATTGGTGCACATGGGTGGTGTTGTAGCTGAAAGCTGATTGTTCAACGCCACCGCCACAGCTGTACAGTCTTGCAGCATCTGCTTTGCGCCTGGCACGAACCCAGGGCGTTAATGATATGTTACTACTCACGGTGGACAACTATGTATGTTGTTACATGAACTGGTAAGACTCAATTAACATACATTACATTACATTACATGCTCCACCCAACAAGGAGTGGGAACCCCACTCAGGAGCCAACGAGAGGCTCATTGGGGGGGGAGACCTCATAGAATATATCATCGTCATCAGAACAAACAGAAGAGTCAGCAGAGAAATATTCGTCCGCTGCATCGATCGCTTGAGCGACAGAAACCGAAGACAAGAACGACTCAGGGTCCGCCTCCGGGTGGCAGCGCACCAAATAGCAACAATGCACAAAGGCAGCCACAAGAGCAGGTTGTTGCCGCATAAAGGTCATCATATGCGAACCACCTGGCTGACAAGAGGCTATACTACCCCACGTATGCGACAAACCTCCAAATGGTTCACAAAGGCAAGCAAAACGCTCGCGAACTGGCGCGTACAAAGGACACTCAAAAACCATGTGAAACTCGTCCTCGACCTGACCCAAGTGGCATCCAGGGCGTTGGCATGTCCGATCAGACCGCACCAAAGGCGGACGGTGCCACCTACCAGTGCATACACGCAGATCATGGGCACCAAGTCGAAAACGAGCCAGAGAACCAACATGCTCCCTATTGAGCCCAGCGGTTTGCAAGACATATTGGGGGCACCAAGACTCAGGACGGACAGACTGCAAGTTATCACCCGAGCAAGCAGCAAACCATCGTTCATTAATTAAACTGCTGCCAGGCAGCCTACCTGGCAGCAGTCACTCTTGAGGATACCATGCCTGCTGGCATGCCCAACAGCATTGCCTGCTGTGAAACCCGCATTGAGCATGGACGAGGGCAAAGGTGGCTGGCTAAGGCAGTACATGCAGCTGCCTGCTGACTCAGCTGCAGGCTGCAGCTGTGCCACAGATGCTACTTCAGTGTTGAGACACACTCGGTGAACATGGTATTGCGGTGCTGAGGGGCAGGAGAGCGGAAGTGCCTTGTTTTCATTGGTGTTGTGTTGTGGTCCAAGCTGGCTGCACTGCTGGCAGTGCTCACACACTGTGTGACTTGCAGTGACGCAATATGCACCTGCATACATCACCCATGTGCACACCTTCTGAACACAAGTGTACTGCCAGTGCATCAACGGCGTTTGCATACTTGACTGGGAGGTGAGCTCAGCTGAGTATCAGCTGAGCCACACTGCCTAAACTGTGTGGTGGCCTTCCACCATGACCATTGACATACCTGGTGACTGTGCTGCTGCCCTTTCAGCTAAAGCGTCATGGCTGTGGATCCAAAGCAAATAAATCTGTTACTGATCACCCAACGTTATCATGCATGTCACCCTGATTGATATCACGACTCAAAAATCCCATATATCAGGGTAGCAACATGTTGCAATCACGAACATGAGGGAGTCGTATATGTATGTACATATGGTAGCACCCATATGGGTGGTATGCACATGCCTGAGCAGGCTCTCAGAGTGCTAGGGCTCATGCATAATGCCACCACAGCCTGTAGTCCAGATAGGCTCATGGACATGCTGTAGTAATGCAGATGCGTGCCTTGGCTATTGAGCCACATTCATGAATATTATTTCCAAATGGTCACAGGGCACATGCAGGAACATGGGGAAATGCACCATGGGCATACTTGTCAGTGGCAGAAGTGCAGGCGAGTGAAGCGATTCCAAGCCCAACTGCACGCGTGTTGCAGCCGACAAAATGCTCAATAACATGTTGCTGTACACTGCACACAAGTCATCTGCCTGCCTGCGCGATGCATACTTCAGAGCAGGTCAAACACAACATGCACAGCTGCAGCACAGGCGTTGAGTAGCTAACCGTACACAGGACAGTTATTTGCAGCCATTACTGGGCGATGCAGATGATGGCAATAACAAACCTACTGAGCCACTGATAGATGACCATGCTGCTACACTGTCCTACACCGGCTAGTTAACAAACACCTCGACCTTCATCACGGGGGTGCCGTCCGGCTTCAAGAAGCGGCAGTTGATGCCCGCCCCTGCCGCGCCCTCCTTCCAGCCCCACAGCCGGCCTGAGGAGTCAACCATGGCGTAAGTGGCGCTGGGTGCGTGCTCACATGCAGGAGCGGAATCAAATTGCACCTGCTGGTAGCCCTTGTAGAAGAAGGCGGTGCCGTCATCAGCACGGTATGCACACGAGACCCAGGTTGAGCCAGACGTCAACATCCACCACAGCCGGCCATTCAGATCCTGCAAGAAAGGCAGGTGCAGGTACGGACAGAGAATACAATGTGAAGCCATCATCAGGTCTGTAATTCACAGCATGCATGCCACTGCAAGATGGCTCATATGCTATGTGTAACACAATGCCTGTCCTTGTGTCTGCAAAGATATTGAGTGAGATGCATATACCACATCAAACAAGTGTGTTGCTCTGCAGCTCCTCTGCTTCTCTGCTCAACAACATACCTGGACAGTTTGTTTGGTAGGCTGCCCAGCGCACACTGGGGCCATCTCCCAAGTGGGTGCATATGAAGTAGTAGGGGCGGCCAATGGCAATGATGAGCCTGTTGCTGGTGATGCAGCAGGAGCAAGCGAGGGAGTGATGCTGTCCTCCGGGGTGGCTGGGGAAGTGGACGTGCTGATGGTGCCTGCAAGAGGGGTGGCTGCGGTAATGTCTGCACTGGGCATGTCTACTGCAACAACGGGCTCAACAAAGGTGTTGGTTGCGGCCTTCACGCCGCCAACTGTGTTGCCAGCAGTGCTGTGTGCATCAGCGGCAATGGTCTCTGTTGGCACGGCAGCATTGATACTGATGCCGGTTGTGTCTGCTGGATTAACTGACGAGGTTGGCGCATCTGGTATGACAGTGGTGATTAGGAGGTTGCTGGTGATGTTGTTGCTGGCAGTGTCTGCTGGCTCCTCCACAATATAGCCCCCAGCTGGCACAACTGCATCTGTGGCAGGCAGGGCAGCGGTGTCGCTGATAGCTGCTTGGTCATTCAAGTTGACAGGTGGAGCAGCGATGCTGTTGCTGGCTGGCTGAGGTGCTAACTCAGAAGAAGCAGGCGTGCTAGCCCTGGCTGCAGTGGAGGCGTTGATGTCTGCTGGCAGTAGTGGTACCGACTTTTTCTTGCACTGGACGCTGCTTGATGTGCCAGCGTCAGCATATGTGCACTCAACATCATCTTCATAGGTTAGGGTGCTGACCATCAACTGCCCAGCGGGGAGGTTGAGTGCATCAGTATAGCTGAGCACCTTGCGTGATGCCACACCCTATGCAAAGCAGGCATCAGGGACAGGCAGCGAGTAGCAGCGAACCAGCGTTAGCATGCAGTAAGCTCTGGTGGTCATGCCTTCTTGCGTATTCTTCTGCCAACTTATGCTACTCACAGGCACAATGTACACCTCGCATCCTGCCAGTGCCAGTTCCACTGGTCACCTACATCTGACCTGTCTGACAGTTCCACTGGTCAACCACATCCGACCTGTCTGACAGTTATGCGTTTCGAATTTTTCGGTAGTGTACAGCCCCGACACGCATGCAAGCCCTGTCCTTTTATCTTGGGATGGGACAGGCACGCTTCAGCCCAGGTATGAGTCTTTACCAGCACGTACCTAAAAGATTGGTGGTGGCCAAACACAATCACACCTCATGTCCTTTACTGCATCTTGCATGCGTAGCTGCTTGTAACAAACTTTCACATAACTTGAAGGCACAGGAAGCACCATTCTCCCAGCCCCACTTGCGGCCGCGGCTGTCAGTTGCCCTGATGTTGTCGGCAGAGGCGGGCATGGAGCAGGGCTTGGCAGCCTGGGGAGAGCAGGGCAGAGCAGCAATGTATGGAAAAGTAGTTAACAGTACCTCGGCAGCTGCAAACAAAACAAAAGCCAGCTAAGCAGCAGGAACAACATTGTGCAGCGTGCCTCTGCCGCAACCCTGCAATTTACATGCACTCTTCACTTACCTCCCAAGCTGCATCACCACCATCGCCTGGTGCTTTGAACGCGCAAGATACGCCGTTCTCCCAGCCCCACAGGCGGTCACTGTTGTCCTTCGTGGCAGTGGTGTTGGCATTCTTGCAGGGTGGCGCACTGTCCCAGGCATCAGTCGTGCAAGTAGCAGTGCAATGGCCGGTCCCTGATGAATGGCGCAGGGTGCGTCGTTCTCCCAGCCCCACAGGCGCATGCTGGCATCAAAGGTGGCCGTGCTGGAGTTCCTGCAAGCAGGTGCGCTGTCCCAGGCATCACTCTTGAAGTGAGGGGTGCTGCTGCTGAAGGAGATGCTGCTGTTGCCATTGGCTGCAGTGCTGACGGTGTGTGATGCATTTTCATTGGCAGACTTCACGGCTATGGCGGTGCCACCATCGGTGGTGCTGCTGGTGGTGGTCACATCAGAGTTGCCCTGAGACTCTGACAAGGAAACAGCAGTGCCTCCCGTGGATGTGGCAGTGGCCTTGGTATTAGCCAGCAGACTGCGTGCATGGGCGCCTGCATGCGCAGCAAGTAACAACATGCAGCACATGCAGCAGACAGTAAGGTGTGGTGGCTTTTGTAGGTATGGCAGGCTGCTGCTGCTGCTGCTGCTGCTGCTGCTGCTGCTGCTTCCATTTCTTCTGCAAGCACCCTGTTTTCCAACCTTAGTTATACTTGTTCACATCTACAAGTGTATTGCAGACTCTTGAGACTGTTTCTGTCAAGTGCCTGTGCTGAATGCTGCGAGCAAAGTCAATGAACTCACCACGCAACGCCCGTGCGTCTGCAGGGTGCAACAGCAGGGCAGCAGTTGCTGCCAGCAACATCAGCATAGTGATGCATCGGTTGTTGGAATGTGCCATAGTCGTAGCAGTACTGGGAGGGCCACAATAGCAAGGGCTTGATTGCTCATGGAGTGCAGCAGGTGATAAGCCTGCAGCAGCAGCATGGGATAGAGGGGCAGGAACGCAGCCACAGCTGATTTCATGCCTGCTTGCTTGCATTGTGTGCTTGCTGCACCATGTTGGAGTTGTACGAACTTGCAGCACAGCATTGCTGCATGCATGCACCTACTGCAACTACTGGATGGCCCTGCTAGCAACCACAGCTGGGTGGGGACGACAGGCTCGAGCATCAGCTGGCATACAGGCAAATACGCTCGCGTGCTACAAGTTTAGTACATTTTTTCGAGGAGTTATTATATTGCCTGCTGCTGGAGTTGAGCGAACAAAACCTCAGGCTTGGCCAACCTGCTGTCCTGCCGATGGTGCTGGGGCGGGGCAGATGAAGCCTTCAGCAGCGTGAAATGAAGTTTGGTCTTGTACGATTACTCGTTTGAGGCTTCTTGGCGGGCGCGAGGCGGCAAGAGTGTCGTTGCAGTGTTTGGCGCCCAGATATCTGTCTTTATTGTCTATCGGCCTGATTGAGCGGTAAAACACCAGTGAAACATACCGGCAGATAACTAACATCTGATGTAACTGGTATTACCCGGGGTTATATACAGCTTGTTAACACCCCATGTCGGACTTTAATCAGGCTGTTAGAATGTTAGACGACGATCACGTGTACATCGAGGACATCTGTTCATTTGCTATATCGATGAATATTTGTTTTCATGTTTTCTGCTGCTGTTGCTAAGCTAGCGAACACTGCGTGCTGTGAAACAGCAGGCCGTATGCTATTGCTAACATGCTAACAGTCGGGTGCAATTTGCGATGCAACGGAAGGTTCAACGACCTGCAGCGTGGATATCTATACCCCGCCAACATACAGCGAAAGTAGCAAACCTCAGGTATGCTACTTGTTCCGGCGCATGCATGCATGCCCGCCAGGTCAGCAGCAAGTCCTGAACATGAAGTTGTCATCATGACAAGCAGGAACGCAGGCCGCACTCGTCGCTTCGTTTGCCGAGTCCATGCCAGTTTGCAATCAGTTGTGCTGAGCAGCTACTTAGCAAGACTCCACTAGCAAAGCACAAAGCAGCAAATGCGGCACTCCCACGGCTCAGCCACTCATAGTAGGGCCCGCCATGACAGCGGGACCGTAGTTGCATAACTAATATCTGCTGCATCTTGCTGGTTCCTCTAGCATCACCTACACTCATAGTAAACCCTGTTTCATGGAGTCTGCTCTGCGTCTGCTCCGCGACTGCTCTAAAACAGGGGGAGCAGGCTTACTGTCACAGCCCAAGGGATGTTAAAGGGATGTTATTGTATTGTATTAAAGCTTTATTAAAGCGGTTAAAGGGATGTATTGTATCGTAAAACTGGAGCTCTCCCACGGCTGGAGTATGAATGTGCTGCAATGCTTGCAAGCCGGCCATGAGCCTGCGCAATGAAATGCCATCAGCATGCTGTATATGGCTGATACACCTGCTCAGTAGCTGCATTCTGCTCCAAGCTGGGGTGTGCTGGCTTGTAACTCCGTTGCATTGCCGGCTTTCTTCTGCAATCGCATGCTTGCAAGCATGTGATTTGCGCAAGGTTTGCAGACAAACTAGAGCAACGGTAACTCTTGCTCCCGCTTCGGAAGGGCACTAATCTTATGTTGTGCTGCTATGGCTTACTTCGAGCATAACAACAATGATGATGATGATGATGATGATGATGATGATGATGATGATGATGATGATGATGATGATGATGATGATGATGATGATGATGATGATGCAGCTAAATGACTGCTGGAGATCCCACCAACTGCCATACAGAAAGGGCGCTACATTACACATTGCACAGCTGATGCCATGCTTTGCAGGAAACAGGCGAGCAACGGTGATAAAGCCCTTCGCACGCAGCTGCATACCAACAACTAATGTGTCCTGTCTGTCCCCACAAAGACACATACACCAGCTGTTCCTAATCAACTCTACCATGCCACCTGCAGCTGCTCATAATGCAGTAGTAGCCTCCCCACCTTGGCCCTGTGCTACAGTTTGGTTGCGCTTCTTGGGGGTCCCTGAGGCATGCGTGCCGTCAGCACCACTCAGCAGCCGGTCATGCGGCTCGTCTGCGTGTGTGCTGCTGTTGGCGCCCTTGTTGCTGCTGCCACCTGCATGGTAGCCAGCAATCCAGGACCTGAGTGCTGCCGCCTGCGGCTTGTTGAGGCGCACACGTGGCCTGGCAGCCCTGCGGCAAGGTGACACGTCAGCAAGGGCAGCAGCAGCAGCAGAGCAGACATCACACGGTTTCTGATGCTGCGCAAACCTATGCAGCCTGGATCATACCATCGAATGTAGCACACAGCATCAGCACTGCGTTGCCGCTGCTGGGTTTGCTGCAGTACGAGCAGGGTGTTAGTGCGGTCACTTGCTGGGTGCACGTGGGTACAGACACTTGATTGCAGAAAAAGCTGCAGTATGAGCGGTGCGTGCTGTGACAGCTGTACACAAAAAAAGACAGAGGATGACCATAAGTTCTACATGACACCTCATGATGCTGTTGAACTGGGTAACTCTGATGCCAAACATAACAACCAACCAACCCTGAAGTCAACTACCATATCAGCATGTTGCTGCTGCTGTTGGTGTGCCATTGCCTGTCAGCACAAAGTCATCGACCACACCGCTTACCTCATGACTGCCACCGCCTCCTCTGCAGACTTAGCCCTGCCTGTCGCCATCAGCACTGCTGCTAGCACTGTTGCACTCCTTCCGTGTCCGTGCGCGCAGTGTATGTAGCATGACCTGCCCTCACCCAGCTCCCGAATGGTCCACTCAACACCAAGCTGGATCTGAGCTGCACTAGGGGCTGCATGTGCAGGGCCAGGCAGTCACAGGCGCAGAAAGCCAGGCACGAGGCGCAAAGGTGAACATGCTAGCTCCTGCTATTGTGTGTGTGCCTGTTCACGCGAACTCTGACAAGCATGCTGCCGGTGCAAGCTACCAACATGCTAAAGAACAGCTGCCAAAACTATTGCACTGCCAGAGGTTGATGTGTTCGTTTACCTGCCGTGCTGGCAACCGCCACGCCTGCACCCACCTTGAGTGTCCCAGCAGGGCAGGTTGAGGTAATGGTTGCTGTGTGTGCGTGGCAGCTCACACGTCACATCCAGCACAGAGGGCTGCCCCTCTGGCAGCCAGTCCACCTGCTCCGGCCAACCACCAATGTACCTGCAAGCGGCATGCAACGGTCCTGCGCCAGTCATTGCCACGCTGACAAGCTGCAGCACAAACATGCTTGTTTGTGTGCTTGCACTTCCTGCAATGCTTGCAGATATTCAACGGTTGCTCTGCCACTGTACAATCGGCTAGAATAGGGACTGGACCCACGTGTAACCAATCTCAGTCACTTGGAGACAAGTGATTGCTTCACGCTGCTGCTGCAGCTATTAACTGTGGATCATCATACGGCTGAAATTTTCGACCTTCAAGCCATTCCAGATGCTGTACTCCTGCACCAGGACTCACAGCTGCTCAGTGACTTGGTCGTACAGCGGTTCTGTGCTCTTGCGCCGTTGAATCCATAGCTTGCCACGCAGGCCCGCATGGTAAGGCCAGAACAGAAGTCTGGACACCAGGCTGATGTGGCCGTCTGAGCGCTTCTGCGGGTGCATTGGCAAGCTATACGTGATGGCATGGTCTGGCACTGTCAAGCACCAACATTTGCAGATGCACAGCAGCAGCGGTGGCAGCTGCAGCGTGGGGAAAGCAATGGAGCTATATCACCCAGCTAACCAAATTTTCTACATTAAGTGGTCTGGTAACACGAACCTGGAGCAGCCATGTAGTGTATGGAGACAGGCTGTCACTGCTGCACACAGATACAGCAAACCCTACTGCTGCTGCGTGTGCCAAGCAGCCCGTGACAACAGTGGGCCCCCTAGCCCTTAGAACTACTGCAAGAGTAGCTGGTACCAGGGACACAGCTCCCACTATCAAGGTAAGTGCCCCCATGAGGCCGAACCGTCATACAGTGAAGCAGCACAGCAGCACGGACAAAGATCAGCGGGCCCCCGACGTCGCCTGGTTGTGTATTCACTTTTCAAGAATACAGGATGCTCAAGTGCTTTTACTAACGATGTGGGTCGGCTATGTTGAATAAAGGTTAGAACACGAGCAGCTGGTTCAACCATGGCAATGCCAGGCATAGCAGTCATGTGTCGCAGCAAAACCTGCAAGCCGCACAATGCAAGTAGCACATCTGTTGTGCAACCCAGAGCACCATGAACAATGCAAGGTATCATGCGGTTTGAACTCAGTCCGGAGTGTAGCTTGTAGTGCACTCAGTAAAATTCCTGATCCTGCACAGAAGAACTTCTCTTTTGTTGAAACCTTTTAGTATGCATGTCAGTTGGTGGCTTACAAGCAGGTCAGCAGCACGTACGTAAGGCGGTTATCCAGCCACAGGGTGCCAGACTAGCCTAAGTAATTGGGCTTTTGATTGTCATATTAACTGGTTTGGCAACAATAGGGGTGGTACGGTACAGTGTTGGGTTTTAGAGGGTCAGGTAGCGGCCGCTCCTTCGAGTGACACCTTGCAATCTTGAGCAGTTGCTGACTAGAAACCATTGTGGTGTCAGTGTCTAGCGTAAGCCGCTGAGGCTGTGACAACAACAAGCTGACAGGCTATTGCCCTGACCTGGTGAGCTTCACAATGAGTACTCACACTAGTGCCAGGGCTTTGACGGAGACTACTGTGGCCTTCATGCGTGCCACTACGGCATGATGTGTGGCAGGTGTATAGGCAACGCTGCTGTTACATCGGGCCAAATTTGACCATTGCACTGGCAGCGGCAATGGGTGCATTCACCAGGGGGCCCTTGGCAACCATGCATGCGCTCGCGGGTATGCAACGCATAATGTCCCTGAGGAGCGCTCTAGGTTTCAAAAGGCGTGCGAGATACATACTGAGTGATGAAAGGCAACCGCCAAGGGCATTGTGCCACGAGGGGCAAACTGCACATCTTTGGCAGCAAGATTTGGGATAATACTGCAGTAATTACACCACTCATCGATGCAAGTGCAACGGCAGGTTCCACCCAAGCCAGGCAAGTTGACCATTGATTTGAAATGCAACTAGTTGTATGCCTGAGCAAACAAGCATGTTTTGTTTATGGACCATTGGCGCTGCCCAATACTCCCACATGCGTTTATTTGCCACCCCACAAACTAAACACACACATGCACTTTATTTGTCACACTGCAAATGCTGCTGTGATGTAGCGGTATCATTTGTCACTTTGAACATCAAGGGATGCAATTGTGCACAGTCACCAACAATGACACCATGACACCATGACACCATGACACCATGACACCATACATGGTACGCCATGAATCAAAATCGCTCATCATCTCTTCCAGCAATGCCTTTGCCCTCTTTTCTTGATCAGCAATTCTGACAGTGAATACTGTCACATCTGTGGGGCCGTTGAACTCTTGCAAGCAGAATCAACGGTACAAAAACACACAGGGTTGCTTGCAGCAGGAGGCAGTTGGGTCTAGTTCAATGGTTTGCGGCGCAGTAACGCAGCACCACATCACAGTTGTTTGTGAATCACATTCTGCAGAATGCAGCTGCAAACAGATGCTTACTGTTGCACGCACCACAGTGCGACCAGGAGTTGCCATGGCAGGCTTTCCATGTTCTAATGATGATGGCCACAACACAGGCCCTGCGGGCTTCACCTGCGGGCCATCAGCCTTGCTGCCAAACTCTTGTAAGGCTGGAGAAGGAGTCGTGAAGTACTCAGGGTAGTAAACAGGCAGACCATGTGCAACTATGAATGCGCAGTTCTTGCCTGAGATCCAACCCCTCAATCTGCATCAAAGTGACAGCAGCAGAGCACTTGAGTTTCTTGTGCTGTCAACCTAAAAAAATGGCACTCGCTGTGCCGACTGTTGAGCACACTGCTGCGATATTGGCTCACGTCTGAGCACCTCTGCTGTACTGCAGTACAAACACATGAGCACTTGAACAGCCTATAGAATAAGCAGCAAACACTCCGCCTGGCTGACTGCCAGCCTGCAGCCTACATACCTCCCAGCTGCATCCGACATGCTGTTGGTGTCATTGGGAATCTGAGCACAAGCTTCTGCTGTATCCCAGTCCAGAGGCCTGTAGCCGGCATAAGATAGCCTGTCGCCATTGGCAGCACGGAATGCGCAACTGCAGCAAACAATGCAGGAAAGAGTGCTTGGCAGTGTGAAGACAAGCGTTGCTTTGCACTACGGGGGGCTCGTTACACCCAGCTAGCACTGTCACGTTGTTGACAGCGGTTCCAGAAATGATACACTTGCTGGAGCTTTTGTGGAGCAACGCCTGCACAACTGCCACTGCAGTCCGGTTACTTGCGCCAAACAAAAATATTATGTATACAGCAAGGCGAAGTTGCATGTTACTTGAACCAAATGCAAGACACTCCGAGGCACAATGCTAGCATTTAGATTGTGGACAGCACACCTGCAACATAGACGTCACAGCCCAGTAAAGCTCAGTGTGCGCTGCTCACCAGTAGCACTGGCAGATGCATTGGCTACTGTAGACGTGCCGTCAGCAATGCTGACAGACAGGGCAGCGCCATTACCAGAAGAGTTGGCTTGAGATGAACTGACAGCGTTCTTGCCAGCGGCAAGTGATTGCGAAACTGCTTGGCCTCCTGATGACACTGTCACAGCACGAGCTGTAGCAAGAAGTTTCTTTGCAGGTGTCGACACATGACGGCGCTGTAACAAGGTAGAAGCAATGGAATTATCATGCTTTGTGTGAAGGGCGCCTATGTGCAAGTGAGTGCAGTAAAGCAGCCTGCCTACTGGCAGCGGATATACTATGTCGACCATAAGCCTGGTGCCTGAGTGGATTCAGTTTTAAACAAGAGGCACCGACCCTGCTCACCATTGCTTGGAAGCCATTTGAGTGCTTCTGATCTCCTGGCAGGGCTGTGCTAGCGCCAGATGACTTGGCGTGAGACACAGGCACAGTATCCTTGGCAGCAGGATCCGCCAGTGGACTTGACGGGGCGCCTGCTGCTGTTGCGGGTGCAGATGCTGTGGCGAGTAGACGCCGACGCAGCTGCTGTGGCACCGCCTGCAACAATATTCACAACAAGACAGAGCTTAGCCAAACATCCACAGGGTCGACAGATGCAGTCCTTGACAGGTGGCAGTGCACTGCAGCAACAATCCATGCTGAATCAGCAGCTGCGTGTGGCCGTTACCTTGCCGTGCCTCTGGCAAGGGGAGTCCAGCACCTGTGATTGTGTTGTCAGCAGTTCTGCCGCAAGTTGTGGCTCCTGTGCTACAGCCTGTTTAGCAGGAAAGAAGTGCGTCAAACATGCTGACACTGAGCAGATTTGTACATGTTTGATCCAGCAGATGTGAAGTTTGACCGGGTCAGCAGAAGCAGCGATTTGCAGGGCCAGTAGAGTGCCACACTAGGTACATGGTACAAGTCCTCGCTCCTTACCTTGCTGTTGTTCTTTGTGTTTTGCTCCTGTAAGCACTCAGGGTACCGCCACTTTCAGACCTCTTCCAGACCCGCCCAGCTGGGTAGGGACATGGTACAGACCACCGCCTTTGGTCTGAACAGCCAGTCAAGGTAGTCAGACACAGTAAAGACCAGCTGGCTGTAGCCAGTCTGTACTTGTCCAGAAACATGTCTGCAGCCTGCAGTCTAAGCTGTCATGTACATGTAGGTGTTGATGCTTATATAAGTTGCTGTTGCAGCCAGTGCGGGCTTGCCAGTGTGCTTGCAAGCGCTACACAAGAACACTTCCCAGTGCTGCTGTCACTCTGCAGTGACAGCACTGCTGGAGGGCAGAATAACAAGCAAGTAGCGCCCTCCAATTATGCTGTTTGCTTGTTCGAACTTGCCAGTGCTGTCAGGTCGCTGATGCCAACATGGTAGCAGGGCCAATCGTTGGCCCCTTTTGTGTTGCACTCACTGATCAGTGCCCCGGCTGGGCCAGGTGCAGCATGATGCTGTGTTGTTGCTGTGGCTAGTTTTGTTTGGCAACAATTCACAGTTAGCATTATTGTTTGTAAGGCTGGGTCTGCATGACAGACACTGATGCGTGATTCAGACCTATCTGGACCTGTAGTCTGAACAGCCATTGGTCTAAATGACATCTGTATTGGTCTGTACTGGTAACAGTCTGTACCAGTCTGAAAGTCTTTCAGACTAGGTCCCACATTTAGTACAATTGACATTGTAAAGACTAAGTCTTTCATACTAATCTTACAGACCAGTACAGACTTGGACACCCCTAAGACTACCAGCCTGTACTAGTCTGAACGAGGTCTGTAACTGGTCTGATTTCAGTCTGTCCTGGTCTGAGAAATGGGGTTCCCCAGAATATCAAGGTGGCGGCCCGTGTTGGCGGTCTGGTTGCCATCCTCAGGGGTGTCCGCTGTTGTGATTGTCCATCATCATCATCATCATCATATTACCCATTCAAGCCATAGCATCAGCGCCATCATGTGATTGTCCATGAGGCATTTGATTGACCAGGCACATCTGATGGCTCCATGTGCGTGTCATCCACACTGGTGACAGTGGCGATGAGATCCTCAGACCCGCCAGTGTCATTCCTGCTGTTGGTAGGTGGGTTCACTATGAAGGCATTCCTGTTGAACATATGTTGCACCTCCTCCGGCGTGTAGTAGTGTTGCTGCTCTCTCTGCATGCACACGCACACACACAAGAAAGTAGATGTCATTCAACCGAGGCTGCAACTGCATTAATGCAATGTTGCTGGACATGCTGTTCATTACAGTACTGCCAGGCGGTGAGCCTTTAAGCCACAGCAACTCACGTGTCCT
Organism: Scenedesmus sp. NREL 46B-D3; assembly: GCA_014080715.1. NCBI lineage: Eukaryota > Viridiplantae > Chlorophyta > Chlorophyceae > Sphaeropleales > Scenedesmaceae > Scenedesmus > Scenedesmus sp. NREL 46B-D3. The sequence goes on along the minus strand of JACERP010000045.1, from coordinate 241,312 downwards.
GCAACAACCGCGGTAATGGCGCCAACCTTCCAATGCGTGTCATCCTGCAAGCAGCAGGACAAGGATTGCACGGTTGCTTCACTCCCGCCGAGGCATTGGGTGAGCCCATGCAGTGCATGCTGTTGCATAGACGGCTGTCAGATGTCGCCGACTGAACTACAGCATTCAGCTGCAGCGTGATGCCAATCCTTACCTCAGTCCAGTCAACAATGCCGACTGCGCTGGCAGTCGGAACTGACCCATTTCCTCTTCCAATGATGTCTACACCAGTGAGGTTACTCCTGCAAGCATGCAATTCCATGCAGCCATTATGGCGTGTTTGCGACCACATGCTGCATGAATCACACAAGCAAAGCAGCCAAAACAACCAATGAAACACCTAGCTAGCATGGTAAACGTGCGCAGGACACCCCAGAAGGCATAGGCACATCACTCACCTGCTGCTGGGGTCCAGGTATGCAGTGCACGTGGCATTGTATCCTTGAAAGTACTTGGGCACAGACGTAGTGTCGTCCTTGAAGGCACAGTTCCTGCAGGACAAGCACGACTGGTTTAGTGTCTGCATGTCTGAGCTTGCAGGACTTTAGCATGCCTCTTTGGCATAAGCCGGGGTACGTGGGTTTCACAACAGCAGCAGCGGCAGCAGTAGCAGCAGCACCAACATATGTGTACCAAGCAGCAGCAGCTGCAGCAGCAGCAGCAGCTCAGGAAACAAAAAACCAGCTTGCAGGACACAGGTGGCAGTGCATACATATCAACATCAGCTAAGCATGCAGCGTATGCATTGCAAGGGCGGCAGCGTGGGGTCTTGGCAAGACCACAGCACCACGCAAGCGAAGGGTAGTTTCCTACGGCGCAGGACCTCACCTGTCAAGCTGCCATCCCCAGAGGCAGCCCAGCCTGTCAGGCACTGCATTATCAACGGTCGGCTCCGGCTCTTGTGTGCAGGCAGGGGCATCAGCCCAGGTCAGCCTGTTGTTGGCCTTGTTCATGTGGGTGGGCTGCTGATGGTCATCTTTGTACGCGCATAGGTGTCCGCCATCCCATCCCCACACTCTGAAATGGCAATCGGCCACGCTGTCATCCGCAAAGGGGGCAGAAGTGCATGCAGGGGTGTGCAGCCAACTTCCTGCAGGAACATGGGCCAGTATGTGTGGCAGGCCAAATACATTGCAAACATGCTGAAACCACATGCAGATTTAGTTGCATGAGCTGTGCAGATTTATTTACATGTGCTGCAGACATAATCGCATGTTTTGATGGTTTGTACAGTTGGCTCACAAGCGTGCTTGGCTCAGCTGCAATCAGGCATCACATTACTGTCAAACACGCAGGGCGCCTGCCCACCTGGAGCGTAGTCAACATAGAAGATAGCGCGGTTCTGTTGGTCTTTGAAAGCACAGGGTGTTTCGGTGGTGGTGTTCCAGCCCCACAGCCGTCCCTCAGTGCCTGGGGTGGAGTTAGCCGCAGTTGGTGTGGCGCCACAGGAGGGAGCGGCATCCCAGGTGGCTACCTGGGCTGGCTTCGACGTGTCAGTCGCAGGTTCAGTGTTGTTCAGCAGGCGCCTAGACATACGGGTGTGATCCTCCCAAATGCCCTGCAGGCAGTGCCCCCATCGGCATCAACAGGTGCAAGCAGCGGGGAAAGCAGTTGGTTGTACTGGCTGGGACGCCCATGAATCTAGTCCAGGTTGGCTGCACAGCAGATCACTGGCATGTTCCTTGCATACCATTTGATGGGTGATGCAATCCACTCACCTGTGCAGCAGGCAATGCCTTCACACTGCTTGCAGCGGCCAGCAACATCAGGCACCAAAGGGTCAGCACCTGATGGCGCTGGGATGTCCCGTCGCTGCTTCTGGACATCTTGACTTGACCTCAAGCACGTTCAGCGTCTCAGGTAAGTGCGGTAACACGAAGGTGCGGAAAACGTTCGTGACTCGCTGCGATGCAGCAGCAAGCTGTAGCCTGGCCCCACGGATGCGACGAAGCCGATGAAGCAGCAACAAATCCAAATCTGCCTGACAGCCACCTGTTTGAGCTCTTTCTTGCTGTGATGCGCTCCAGGTGAGCTCAGACTAGCACTGTTGATGGTTGCTCACCGCCTTGTGACAACACAACGGGCAAGGTTGGTTGTAAGGCTTACATTTGGATGTCTGCACTGTTTTTTACCATTACTGCTCGGTTCGGTTGCTTATGTAGACTTTGAACACCTAGGGTTTGGTTGTCATAACATGGTACAGTGTAGTCTTGAAGGACGCACGGGTTGGCGAGCTAAGCAACAGGAACCATAATCACCTGGTTATAATTTTCTTGCATACGGCAAGACACCAGATGACCAGCCCCTGGCACAGCAGCCTGATCACTGCAACCCAGCGCAGGCATGCCATCATGGTATGCGTGGGCATGCGTGCTCTCTGCTGCAATGTACAACGCACCATGGAAAGAGCTGAAGGAGGTCGAACATTGGACTATCGCCTCAACAGTACGACGTGCTTCAAGCTGCACGCACCAGTGCCAAAAAGTTTTACAACTACAAGATCCACCACAACGGCGGCATTTTGTATACAACTGCGCAGGAGCAGGTTGCACATGGCTGTGACAGAATGCAACAGAGCGGCGCATCACCAACTGGCACAGGAGTCTTCAGCAGAAACCAGTTGCCTGATGCTGTCCTTTATGTGCACCCACATAATCTAGGGGCTTTCAACAATGCCATCAACAGCCATGTTCTCTGTGCTGCTGTAGTCTTGGCCCTCAGCATCAGCCAAGCTGCCGACGCTGCTTCTACCAGCACCTGGACCCTGAGCTGCCGAAGCATCACCACCGCTACCAGAGCTTCGTCCAAAGTTTGGGAGCAGCCTGTCAGGGTTGACAAGACGTGGCATGCCGCTTGCGTCTATGCCCCGCACCTCAGCATTGGTCTTGCCAGCTGCCAGGTCTAGCCTCCTCTGCGCCTGGCGCGCCTGGCGGTTCAACTGATTCACCGTCACGTCACAGCCAGCAACTGGCAGCCCGGTCTCTTGGGAAAAGAACATTGCTGAGCAAGTGTTTGCTGCCACCAATGTGCCCGCCGCCATGTAGCGGCCCTCGCACGACTTGGGCACACTGCAGGAAGCAGCAGAGGCAACATGCAGAGCGCGCAGCTCAGCTAAGTAGATGCTGTACCAGTATCGAGGATGAGCACACCAGGCAAAAAAGAAAAGGCAACAGCACCCTCGCAGGACAGTACACACGCTCAAGGTGCTTATTTGCAGGGCGACTGGAAGTGTTGGCAATTGTGCACCAGAGGACAGTTGCGGCACATCCTCTGCGGCCACCGCAGGTTGCATGCCTCACCATGTAATGGCTGCACCCTCTGGACACTGGGCTGTCCTGCAAGGGTCGTCCGCGCCGCTGCAGTTGGCAGGCATGGGATTCGCCGCTCCAGGGCACTTGGAGGACAGCAAGCCTGCCAGGCCCTCACCATCCGTGCTGGTGTTCTGACTGGGCCAACGTGGATAAGGAGAGCAAGTGCTCAAGCCCAGGTGTGGCCGCACAGAGTCTACAATGAGGGGGTGAGCAACGGTGTAGGCACCATCACAGCCAGCTGCAGGCTTGCCTGACAGCAGCATCATGTACCTGAGAAGTGCAAAGAACAAGTTTGACAGGTTTCGTCAGGCTGGTGGTTGCCAACCTGCAGTGCAGCTGCCCTTGCCCCAGGAACTGGACGGCAAATAGGCCCCTAGCAGGAACATACACTGCATTACTCATGTCAATAATACACACTCCTGTGTGAACATCTTGGCGTCAAGGTACACGGTACAAACAGCAGCAGCTGAAGTGGTACAGGCCGCCTCCAGCACCGGATCGGCAGTTGAACCAGCCACAGCATTGCATTTGGGTGCATTGCTGCAGGAAGCCGACGTGTCTGTCGGGGAAGCACTGGTAGTGGCTGTGCTCAATGAGGTAAAGCCAAATGCATATGCAAAGGAGCTAAAGATGTATTGATGTAGATGCATGTAGGTGCATATAAGCACACACCTGCAGTCATGCTGCTTGTAATGGCTCCAGCTCGCTGCACATGCATAGACACCACCTACAGGACCAGCCACTTCAAACCCCCACCTGAAGCCAACAGTAACATCGCACGGTGCCAGTGTTTTGTTGTCAGGTTTAGGCTGCAGCGGGACCTTCACTGCCACCACACAGCGGCTGATGCTCGACCTAGCATCAACACTGTTGCGCCTGCAGGCCAGCGCGCCCTTGTGCACGCACTGCACAGCAACTAGCACCACATTGTCTGCACCATCAGCACCCTCCTTGTCACTCCCTGATGTCATGTTGGATGTCGCGTTGGTGGCCCTGCCAGGTGCTCCATAGTCAACAAGTAGGTCTGGGCCAGTCCAAGAGGCAGGCGAGAGGCTGCCTGCACGCTCCAAGAGCTGCAGGGTGCTGTTGGTAGGGGCGCAGATGATGCTCGCAGGACCAGAAGCAACAACCACGCCTGCAGCAGGCGCACATGCAACAGCACTGGTGAGCAAACAACAGCGCACACAGGTAGGGAAGCAGCAGGATGAGTCTGCTGTGAATTGTGCGACAATGCAACTTTCAGGAGAAAAAAACATGCATGGGGGCACCTGGAGACTACACATGTCAAAAGAGTTTGCCCATATTCACTAGAGCCTGGTGTAAGGCTTCCTGCAAGCAGCTATCTGCAAGCAAGTAAGCAAGCACGCAAGTGTGACTGTTGCGTGGCTGCTGCATCTGGCTGCTTACCGGTGATCACAACATCAGCTTCCTCCGCAAGACTGATGTCCAGGTTGACACGGCTGGGCTCCGCACAGTCACCAGTAAGGCCATCGCGCAGCACTGGGGAGTTGGTTGTGCCAGGCAGGGCCGAGCCCATACGATCCCCATTGAAGACGCCGCTATCGCGTAGGCCCTGCAGAAGCGGAGAATTCGCTGCTGCTGCTGTAGCTGCTAAATCAATCCCTGATTTTGGCGGGGCTGCTGCAGCAAGCTCGCCAAGCACTGATGTCGGCGCAGGAGGTGTCATCCGCAGTCGGGTTGGAGAGGTGAGGTCATTGGGTGATGCTGTGCTGCGGCTAGTGACTGGCAGGTTGCTGTAATCTATTGGCCGCAGGCGCCCAAGGACGCCCAACTGCGCAAATACAGGTGTGCTGCAAAGGCAGCAAATAGCCAGCACAATGCTGATTCTTGGAAGGTGGAATGGCATGTTGAATTTTACTGCAGATTGTGCTGCTGCTGCTGCCACTGCTGCTGCTGCTGCTGCTGTTTTTGTTGCCTGGCTGAACTATCCTTTCGTTTACTGGAGGGAAGACACTTTGACTTATAAGGGGTGGTTTCGCTCAAGTACACGGAGGGCAGGTGGCTGCAGATGCCCGTCCAGAGTTGGCGCTGGTTCGAGTGCCCCATGGTGCTCTTGGATGTTGCCGAGAGCCGCCAGAGTAGCTTATTTTACTAATATGCGCGTGGGATAATGATCGTACGTGCAAGCCCCACATGTACAGATCTGGCAAAGGCTGACAGTACTGCGGTTATACCCAGTGCTTGTCAGGCAGCTGGGTCTGCATGATCGTCAGTCAACGAGCATTGTAGCGCTTGATGGCGTCTGTACAAGTGTTTTTGATACGACAGCTGCCTGCACATCATCCAGCTGGTTCAGTGTTGAACAGTGTTTCAGTCGGATCATAATGAATCACGCCTTTTTATCCTCTCAAGCAGCTAAAAGTTGCTGGTATAGCAGCAGACATGCCATGCGCCGGGCAGCAAAGGCTCCCCATGCTCTGGTGACCAGACCAGCACCTCGACGTTTGCCATCGCTGAGTGTGCGCGCCCAGGTGCTGTACTTTGCTAGCTCTGTGGTGCATTTCATCTCTTGCACCGAGGGGGACGCTCAAAAAATTGTCTGCTGTAGGCTGATCCTCATGCTGGCCACGCCAAGTTGCATGACTTCTGCATGACCATCCCTTATGGTGGCATCGCACTGCTGAGTGGCGTGTTGGCCCTGGTGTTCAAGGCTCCAGCTGTGGGGCTGCACCTGGTCGGTGCTGGCATGGTGATCTCCCTGTGCTCAGTGCTGAGCATCAAGGCATGGAAGGGAAGCAGCAGCTCTGCACCCTACACTTTCATTTGTGCAGGTGGGCATCATGATGTTGCGTTGACAGCAAGAATGGCAGGAGTGCAACACGGCAGTAGCAGAGGTTTTACTTCTTCTGCCAGCGTTCAAGCAGTGCATTGGCATGTCAAGTCAGCAGTGCACCAGCAAGGCCAGCACAGTACAAATGAAGCTGTGCAGTGGAAACAGACGGCAGACAGGCTGCAGCAAAATTTGCACTACACTTCTCCAAGCAGCAGGAGGTGCAGATAGCATGTCAGGAATCCAAGAGCAGGGCACAAGTCTGCTCTAGCCATTTGCAGCTACGCCCTCACTTTTCAACTTGGTGCTCTCATTGCATTGTGTGTGGTGTTTGCAGGCAGCTCTGGTTGGATTGCTTACCAGATGTGGCAACGAGTACAGGCCAGCGTTGCGCCAGTGCCTTCAGGCATTCTGCTGGCACTGTCAGCAGCGCTAGCAGTCTTTTGTCTGTACAACATCATTGCTGGTGGCAACCCACCTCCAGCACAGAAGGAGTCAACAGCTTGAGCTGGGCATTTGGAGCAGTCAGCATCCTTCAGCGGTGCTGCGGCAGCTGGGATTGCTGGAAGCTCACCTAAGTAGCGGCATGTCAGCAGCAGCTGGTAAGCGAATGCAGCTGTGATACGCTGCTGCTTGCTAGCTTGCTTGTTGGCACGCAAGGGTTGCACAGAGCCTGTCATGATGACGCCCATGGTGCTATGTTGCGCCCAATGCTATGTGTGAGTACATCACGTCGTGCATGTCTTGTTGCGCTGTGTGCTTGTCTGATTTTCTATCTGTTCCGTAAGCACTGTTTTCAGAAATTGCAGGCATGCTGATCAGCCCAGCCTTTCTGTGTGCTTCTTCGTCATGTTTGTACGCACCCATTGCATCACAATGGTGCATCAGTGAAGGTAGCTTGCTATGTGTGTGATATGTGTGTTGCTTTGAGCATCAGGAATTGTAGCACGGCACGGCATGCGGGAGGCGCTGCAAAGTTTCAACTGTGGGTGTTGGTTAGATACAGCATTTGCTGCAGTAGGTTCATCTAACACCTGGGGACCAGTGTCATCGCTGCAGTGCGCATGTGTACATGTTGATCTTCATGTTTTTTTTTGTGCACGTGGGTGGTGCGGGAAGCATAATCGTGACCAAGATTTATCACCAGTGGCTTGTGCACATGCCTCCCTCATGTTCTTAGGGGTGTATAGGCACCCACGCACTGCCATGCATGCTTGTGGTTTGTGTTGCTTGTACATTGTACAGCCGTCTGCTGTTGCAGTGCTGGTCAGGCCCAGGCCCATGGGCTGCTGCAGCACTGAAGCAGGCATGGCAAGCACAGCAGACGTGCCTTCTATCGGCATGCAAGCACAGCTGGTGTCACCCGCTGCAATAGCAGCCCGTGGGCCTGCTGCAGCCCTGAAGCAGGCATGGCAAGCACAGCAGACGTGCCTTCTATCGGCATGCAAGCACAGCTGGTGTCACCCACTGCACTATGTTGGTTTTGAGATGGCATACACTAGGATCTAGCAACGTGAGTGCCGCATTTGCTGCATTGTCTTTGTAAAGTGTGTCTTCCTGCAAATCTTTACACAGGATCGTTTTGGGATCTTCTCTTGGGATGGCAGCGAAGCTGAATGTAAACGACCTTTGTACATCAGTGTATCATACAATGATTGCTCTGACGAGGGCACTTGGGAGTAGGTGTAATGATAATCAACTGGTGTAGTGGTGTACTGCCAGTAAGTTGTATTGTCACAATGTTTGTCGGACAAACACGTGATTGCCAGCGACCCAGGCAGCAAAAAGAGAGTAGCCTCACGAGAGTAAAGAATTTCAGAAATGACGACTAGTTTCGGCTTGTGAAAGCCTCATCAGGTCGAGTAAAACACATTGCTCATGTCAGGCTGTGTAGCTGCTCTCAGGGGAGCATGCCAGCTGGCACTGTCATAACAGTGTGGGCTGGTGCTGTACTGCCAGGTGGCAGTGACAGGTGTAGCTACGAAGCTACAGGGTACAGGGTATACCCTGTGATGCAATCAAGCAAGGCAAGCAACATGCAGGCATTGTGAATGCATACCACATAAACAACACCTATAAACAACATAAACAGCACTTGGCTGATTCGTCAATCAAGGTGTTGCGTTTTGTATCTGATGATATTTGGGGCAGTTCTGGAAGATGTCTGATGGTGTCACCGTGTATTGCTGCTTTTCTTGTCAAGTCTTGGGATGTGCGCAATGCATGCAAACATTCTGGAGCAGTGCTCCCTCCTCTTTCCGCCCCGGTGGGGCGCGGGGCCGATGGCGCTGATGCTATGGCTTGAATGGGTAATATGATGATGATGATAAACAGCACTTATACTTCAGTGCCGTGCGCAAACCAGGCGCGATGCAATTGACGTGTTCTTGGTGTAAGCAACCACAAGTCGCGCAGGAAGGCCGCCAGATATCTTGCCAACCTCTGGCTGATGCTATTTACAGTGTTCTGCATGCTAGTGCGCACTAGTGCACGGTATGCCGCGTCCTTTTATATTGTATCTGTGCAGCGCTTAGGGGTTGCTACTTGGCAGAGTAGCCTATCGCGCATGACACTGGTCCTTGTACAGACTTTGTGACAGGTGCCAGCTGGCAACGCATGCAACTGTGCACAGCTATGGCTCCGCCGCCCAGTAGTCACTACAGGCCAGTCCTTTCACGCTTGGCTGCAGCACCCGGAGGCTAGACTCAGGTTCCACACCTGCATGCTTCAGCGCTGCAGCTGGTTGCAATGCAACACAATACAACACAACACAGTACAATACCGTACCATACCATACCATACCATACCATACCATACCATACCATACCATACCATACCATACCATACCATACCATACCATACAATGCAATGCAATACAATACAATACAATACAATACAATACAATACAATACAATACATACCATACCATGCCATGCAATACAATACAATACAATACAATACAATACAATACAATACAATACAATACAATACAATACAATACAATACAATACAATACAATACAATACAATACAATACAATACAATACAATACAATACAAACAATACAATACAATACAATACAATACAATACAATACAATACAATACAATACAATACAATACAATACAATACAATACAATACAATACAATACAATACAATACAATACAAAAAAAATACAATACAATACAATACAATACAATACAATACAATACAATACCAATACAATACAGAACATTTGTATTGCAATCCAATACATTATGCATATGGCAACTGCAAAAGGTGTGACACCCACCGCCAAGCCGGTCTGGCGGCCAGCTACAAAACTTTGTAGCATAACCTTGCTCAGGCATCTGCGCTGCTCAGCGGCATGGGCTCCTTGGCCATGATGAGTGTCAGCGGGGTGATTACGTTCAGCTTGGCCTCCAAGCTATCCTGCAGGCAAAACGTAATAAAGGCATCCAGTGGCAGCTCGACACTACTGGTGTAGACCTGCACAAATATACATACGGCAGTGTGCAGCAGTGCCTACTGCCTTGCCTGGGCCAACACCTGGCTGGCACCGTTCCTGCACAGGTTGCAGCTGTCTGGAAGAGCACGCACTGGAGCCGTGAAACTTGACTGCTGTCAGCTGTTGTTTGCGCCAGCGGTATTGTCGGCAATGGCTGGTGATGCAGCTCTGTGCATAATCTCAGGCAGCGCTCACCCTTGCGCCAAGTACACCCAGCAACTGCTGCTTGAACTCCAGCACTGGGTCCGGACGCTCAGGATGCTGCGTTCTGTATGTCTCGTACGCAGACCAGCTCCGCAGGTAGCCCAGCTGCATGCAGCAAGCAGCATGGCACATGGGTCACAGCAGCACATGTCAGCACACACATGGCTTCACAGCACATTTTGCTTTGTTGTAACAGGAGTTTACAACATACTGTACAGTACGTCAGTGGCAGGACCTGACGCAGCAGCCAGCCATACTTGCTATACAGCAAGTGAAGTGCAGGCCCTGTTTGCTTGCCAAAGCTTGCAAGCGCTCCCATCAGCAAGCCATGCGTGCTGCACAGGCCAGCCCTGTCACTGCCCCTGCAGCCCACCACATGACATTTGCCCTGCCTGCTCTACTCCCAACACCAAACAACTATTATTCTGCTTTCTTGCCTGCTGCCTGCTGCCTGCTGCCTGCTCACCAGGTCATCCACGCTCTGCTCCTGCTGCGTCTCCAACTCCCGCCGCAGCACCAGCCCAAAGTGCTCCACGCCGGGCTCAATGCCGCGGTAGCCGGCTTCAACCAGCCTGCGCCGCTCAGCCCAGTAGGGCCCCAGCACGCCTTCGTACAGGTGCAGCAGCAGCGCCTGGCAAGGCAGCGGCAGCACAGCAGCCAGGCAGTGGGTGGGCTGGGCTTGACGGCGACTGGGCGTGCAGCAGCAAACTGGGCGTGCACATGGCTGGCCTCAATTTGCCTCCTCATTTGCGCGGTTATTGACTGCTACACAGCCTTTCAAGTGTCTCTTGCATGCCCATACACATATGAATGCTTAGCTGCTGCCAATTGCCACGCCTGTGCAACTATACGGATTGCACAGCAAGCCGAAGCCTGCCCATGTCTCCAGCCCACAACCGCGGTGTGCATATAACACACAGTGCACCACGCATGCATGGGAGGTTTCTGGCGCTTTGTTGCCGTTTGCAAACCTCACAGCATGGAAACTACTGCGCTGGCACTAGAGCTACGTTTTTTGTAGGCTGTGAGCGCTCACCTGCGCAGGGTGCTGCCGGTGGTTGAGGATGGGCAGGCTGTACGTCCAGGCTGCAAAGGTACCTGACGGCTTCAGGATGCGCCGCACCTCCTTGTAGAACTCACCATGCCTGAACCTGAGCGAGCAGTGGAGCAGAGCACTTTATCTAAGGTGAGCCACTGCATCGCTGAAATGTAATCAGCAGCGTTGTGGCGGACGTGTGCATCCTCTGCATCCGTAGTTGGCAGCCAGCAAGTGCTACACATTCTTGCCGTGTAGAAGGGTGGACGTAATGATTAGCACAACCTACCAATGCAGTGCTTGTGCAACTGTGACAAGGTCCGCGCATTGGTCTGGCAGTCCTGTTTCATGTGCATCCCTGTGCTGGTAATCTATGTTAGGCAGCTGCATGGCATGTTGCAGCTGTTCCTCACTCCCGTCCTGCGCCACAACTCTAGCATACAGTTCTGCAGGCGGTGACCGGGCAGTAGGGTGCGGTACAACAGACAGGAGCAGCAGCAGCAGCAGCAGCAGCAGCAGCAGCAGCAGCAGCAGCACAGCCTCGTCATTGCCCACTTTGACATTCAAAAAGCAACGCTCGTGCACTCTTGTCTCTTGCTCAATGCGATTGGCTACATTCCCGTGTCATGGTTGGGAGAGTTGCCCATTATTCACAGACCTGCGAGGGCTGTCGTAGCCTGTCCACTGCCGCAGGCGACGTCCACAGCTAACGATTTGGGCCCTCCATCAAATTCCAAGATAATTGAATACAGCTCTTCAGGGTATGTGGGTCGATGTTGCGCATAGCACAGTGCTTGATGTGCTCCTGAGAAAAGCTTGGCGCAAGTCATGTCTAAATCTCTGCTCGCTCACTGCTGTTCATCGACCCATTGAATCAATTTAATTCACGGCATTGAACGTCTCAAGAATTACATGCTTGAATCTGGCAGGAAGCCGGTGTGGGACCAAAGCCAGTTGTGTTGCAGTGTGACCGTGTCTAGGGTTTGGTCACGGCGTTCCCACAGCACCAACAGACCGCCACAGGCTTTGCCAGCTGTTCTTGTCCAGCGTCTCCTGGCCGTTTAGCGCCACTGCCCTCTCCAGCACTGCAGCAGGCAGCGTCAGGCGGGAGCAAGACTTCAGCCTGAAGGTGATTCTGCTGCTGATTCAGCCTGATTCAGCCTGTGCGGCACATCTAGATCGCTATTCAAGAGCACGGTGCTTTACAAAAACGCATCGCCTAATTTGCATCGTGCCTTTTGGCTTCACAGCAAAGCAACACCAACAGAACATGCAGTGCACACTGCACAAAATCCAGTGCAGTTGTTTCACGTGCTGACCGTCGGACGTCCAGTGTGTGGCGGTGCTGCATATGGTTCAAGTGTGCAAGTGTAGCAGATGGTCACCTACTAGTCACCTATCAACACTGATAGCAGTCTGGCAGCATCAAACAATTGGCAAGCACAGCTAGCAGCTTTGGCAGGAGGCCATATCAACTGTCCTGCCCGTCGCCCGTCCCCGGCCACCACCGAGAGCCTCACCTGCACGTGTCAGCTTGCTCCACTCGGGTGCAGCCAAGGGATGGCTGCTGCCTGCCAAAGGATCCTGCAGGCTGGGGTCCAGCCCTTGGCGGTGCCTGCAGCGCAGCACAGCACCGACCCTGTTGGCCCCATGTGCTTTGTCAGACGCCTTGTCGCATCAAGGTGGGGATATAGGTGTTCAAGCAGTGCACAGCTAGCCGCCACCTGCCGATTGGTCTGTGTGGCACCGCGTGTCTTGTAGGGCACGCTGTGGGCGGCACAGGGACGGGCTCACCTGCCACTGCGGCAGTGCATGGTGACAAAAGTGACTTATGTCTTGCTATGCTCTAGTGCACCAGGACAAAGACAAGCAGCTACCGCTCACTCGGCAGCCTCTGGTGTCAGGCCTGCACAAAAGACGATACATCACCGATGGATGCGAGTCATGTTGCAGAGATATCACCAGCATGAATGCGGGTGCAGGGCACCTAGCTCAGGCATGCATTGCAGCAGCGTGCACAGACATGTTGCTGTTGCTGCTGCTTCAGGCTGTAAACTTTTTGCTGTTGTAGGCTGCAAGTGGCTGAATTGCAATGAGTGATTTGCAGCAGTCATCCTTGACGGCAGCAGCATGCCTGCTAGGCTGTTGCAAGTAACTCGAGCAATCTTACTTGACATCGAACCTCACGTACCTGCTGCTGTCATGGCAGCTGCGTGGTGCTCAAACGAAGCGTTGATGTTATAACGAGCAGACACCCCTGCAAGCATGGCACACAAGATGTCACGCTAGTGTAGCTGCTGCCAACCTGAGCAGCAGCTTCAACTGGTTTAAAGACAGAACCACGGTTCTGCATGCAGCCTGAAGCACCCCTATTGCTGACCTCCGCAAGCTGCCATGATGCACTGCATGGCCTGCTGCATGGCCTGTTGGCTCACCCGTGCGCTCCAGCTGCTGGTCCACCCCTGGCTGCTGCCTGCAGTACTCACCAGGCCTGACCACCGCTGCCTGTTGGCCTGACAGCAGCAAGGAACGCGGCAGCACAGCAGGGGCACACAGTCAGCAGTGCTTGTCTGAGGAGCCCACGCTCATGGCATGGCCTGCACACTCATACACCGTTATGTGCTGCACATCTTTGGTGCTGAGCACAAGGCACCAATGCGTGTGCAGCAAAATCTTCTGGCTCTTGTAGCAACACACACCATGCCAGGCTCAGGAGCAGGAGCATGTGTCACGGTCTTTGCTGACTTGGCGCAGCCCTAGCAGCTGTCTTGCAGGGAAACTTGAAGCTGGCAGTACTACATCACAGCCAATAACAGAGTCCTGCAGTACTCACCATAGTCAGTGGCTCTGGTGCTGGTGGGTGGGGGAGCAGCTGGCCGTCAGGGTGGCGGTACAGCCTGGGCCCATGCTCATGCAGCCTGAGAGCGAGCACAGTGCAGCAACAGAGCAACAGTAACATGTTGGCAAGGGCAAGCAAGCTGACTGCTGCAGTCATCAACAGTTGTCAGCAAACCTTGTTATGGCGTTCCAGCAGCGAACCACGTAGCAGCTGTACCGTACACGTACCAGTGTTTTTCCTCATCAAGTCAGCAACGTGCTTGGCTTACGCAACTTTGCCTGGGCATGCAGGGCTGGAAGTCACTAGTGCTATGGTTGCTTGCTGCTGCACCTGGAGAGAGAAGCCAGGTCACCTGTGGGTGTGCTGCCTCTGCAGCCGTGCAAGCTCAGCTGCTACAGCAGCATTTTTTGCAGTGCTCACAGGTGCAGCTGCTGCAGTTGCGTGCACTTGATGCTGCTGCTCTACCGCTGGCTCCCTTGCACCTGCACCTGCAGGTGCTGGTGCTGGTGCTGCTGCTGCTGCTGTGACTGCTGCTGCCTCCCTTTGCAGGAGTCTGAAAGTCGCGGCATCTGTACGATTGTGTTATGAACTCTCAATGCGCCCTGTAGCCTGTGCTGATAGGGTTCCAGCGCTCTTCACTGCAATGCCGCTGCATTAGGCATTGCTGGCAATGCACTACTGCCTCGGCCTGCTCAAACTTGGGCCGGGCACAAATCAACGAAGCAGGGAATTGGAGTTTTAATGTGTCAACGCGGATGTTGCATTCCGGCGTGCGGCGTGGTGCTGGTCCTGGTGGTAGGGGTCCTGCTTGTGGTACTGCACTCATGGTGAAGTACAGGTGGAACAGACTAGTAGTTAGTAACAGTACAGTGACAGCGCAACATGCTATGGCTTAACCAAGCACCCTGAATTTCTTTGGAACACTGCAAGACTACGTTGCCACAAAACTGCACCGCTGGCACCTCCGGTGGCATCGCTACGACAGGGCGCACCGATCCACTGGACGCAGGGCCATTGTCACACGTCTGGACAGCCTGAGGTGTATTCTGGATTCTTTTTCGTTGTCGAATCGGAGAGCAGTTGCCTCAGCGAGCAGTTGCCAGCATGAGTGCTGCCAAGGCCTCTCTGCTGTTCCTGCCTTCTGCAGTTGCAGCAACCATGGCAGCATGGCAGGTGCAACGAATGCAGTGGAAGGTGCGACATGAAAGGAGTGCAGTACTGGAGTACAGTTGTGGATCTAACACTGCAGCGGAAAATGCCAGCACACATGCCCTGGCTGGTTGCGCTGCACATCTGCCCCGGCCCTGCACCACATGTCCACATTTTTGCATTGCTGCACATCTGCCCCGGCTGCACCACATGACCACATGTCCATCATTTTGCATTGCTGTACATCTGCCCCGGCCCTGCACCACATGTCCATATTTTTGCATTGCTGCACGTCTGCCCCGGCCCTGCACCACATGTCCATATTTTTGTGACTGCCTGGCCTCCTTCTGTAGCAAGACATTGTGGACGAAGCAACGCGTAATATGGAGCAGCAGCCAGTGGACCTGCTGCAAGGCACAGCACCTGAGTTCAGGCGGGTGGCAGTACAGGGCACATACGATCACAGCAGAACAGCTTTTGTCGGACCCCGCCCGCTCAGGTGAGTGCTGCACCAGCAATCAGGGCAGGCGTGCCACTGCAATCAGAGTGACCATTGATGGTGCGCATAAGCAGCAGCAGCTTTTTTTGCAAGCAGAGCACGGCATGAAGCGTGGTGTGCACCATGGTGTGCGGCCACACAGCTAGCTCTGACTGCATGTAGCAAGGGCAAGCTGTGCAAGACAGGCATGGCAATAACCCAAGAGACGCATGTGTAGTGCCTTGTTACACTGCTTTGGTTGAATGCATGACCTATCGGCTGCTGGTGCCGCTGCTTCTGCTGCTGGCTGCAGCTATGAGCCCAAGGACCCAGCCGTGAAGCTGGGCATGCGGCCAATGCTGGTAACACCAGGCGCACTGAAAAGTGGTTTCCTGCTGGTGCAGCCACTTACAAGCAGCGACAAGTGAGGGGGGTCGGTGGTCTACTCCGGGCTGTGTATGAGGTGGCACGCACCATGGCCACATCTTAGGGTTGCTCCAGGAGTGCAGGCCAGATGCAGCAGCAGGTGCTGCTCAGAACCTGCCCTGCTGCCTGGAGCAGTAGATCGCATGATGCCTTGGCAGCCTTTGAAACGGCACCACAGTAGTTGGAAGTATCAGTGCCACCTATGAGAGCCATCAGATGTCACTGAGTACTTCTTGCGCTGCTCTCTTGCGTGCCTGCAGGCAGCACACAGTGCTAGTCAACAGGGGCTGGGTGCCTCCCCACTGGAAGGCGCAGTGGCAAGAACGCTTTGCAGCGCTGCAGCCAGTCAGCAGCGTGTCAGTGACTGGGGTGGTGCAGGGCAGTGAGAGCCCCAGCAGCTTTGTGCCTCGCAATGATGCGCAGGCTGGGGACTTTTTCTGGGTGGACGTGCAAGGCATTGTGAGTGGCTTGCTCGTCGAGTGTTTCTCCTGCTCCTGATCTGGGACCCCACTTCAGCCTTCGCCCACTGCAGCACGCGTGTAGGGCGCGCTTTCCATCGTGTGCATACTCCTGTCATCCCAACATCAAGTAGTCGATGAAGCCAGAGCAGCAGCAATCCGGTGCCCTCTACAGCTTGCTGTTTGCCAGTGCCTGCAAACATACAGGGTGCGGCGTTAGTCGCTTCCTCATACAGCGGCGCACTCCTGCCTAGATGCTGTTTTCCAATGCTGCCCGTCCCTGTTCCTCCTGCGTTTTTCCAGGCTGAGTCGTTCAACCTGCCGCCAGACACACCCATGTTGCAAGTGCTGGTGGATGAGACATCGCGCACCAAGGGCGAGCATCCCAGCTGCAGTGAAGGCGTGTACCCACTGCCCAAGCCCATAGCAAACGTGGTGCAGTTCTCCACCATGCCGCTGGGTCATTTCAACTATGCAGTGGGCTGGGGCTGCATGTCTGCCACCATGGCGTACCTGGCGGTCAAGGTGCTGCGGAAGGGCAAGCGCTAGCTGCAGCAGCAGCAGCAGCCAGCACCCGGTGCGGCGTGGTGGAGGTGCACTGGCGACACCCAGGCTGCAATGTACCGGCAGTTCCTTGCAGTGCTGCAATAATTAACAGCGTTGTATCATATGTCTAATCGTGTGCCTTATCAGCGTCATTTTGTATTTGTCATGTTACACGCATGGCATAAGTATGCTATATTGTGTTATAACTTATAACATAGCATAGGTGGGGCGCGGGGTCCATGGCGCTGATGCTATGGCTTGAATGGGTTATGTGATGTGGTGATGATGATGATGATGATGATGATGATGATGGTGATGGGTAATATGATGATGAACATCCTCATGCTGCATGAACCGGAGGTTTGATGATGATGATGATGATGGTGGTGTTGGGAGTTGGCATGGTGCTGATGACAATGACAGTGTTGATGCTGAGCAGCATCACTCTAACCTAGTAGGGAAAGCAGGACAACCCAGTAATGCAAAACCTGAGCGCAAGGGTGCCCAGCATTCAATTCATGATATGCACGACGTGAACAAGCTGAATACCCATACAAAAATGTGGTTTATTCAGGCGCTGCAACTGGTGGGGTGTCAAGAACCACGTTGTGCCGCACAGGGAAGGAATGAACTGCCGCCGGTCTGCAGCCCCTGTAAGGGGGCCCGCAACGATGAAGCACAGCAGGCCCGACGCCCACCCTGCCGGGTGGAGTCCATTCCTTGCAGCCTGACGACGCGACTGCTGAACATTGCGCCTTGAACCGACGGCTAGTCGGTTGTGGGGAATCAGCTGATGGCACAGGTTAGCACGAGACACTCTTGTATACCCTTGCATAACAGGGACCACCACCTACGACCGCACGATCTGCTGCCACATCAGCGACTGTGACACCAGGTAAAGTTGTGCAGTGCCAGGCCATGGAACTGCATGCGTATGCCTACTATAAAGCAGCTCGCATAGACTTTAACTAGAGGGTTAAGCAAGTTGAGTAAGTTGTGTTTGTTATTCCGCCTGAGGTGTTGTCAACAAATGGTTCACTGATCCACACTGCCATGCAGTTACTTTTGCAGTTGATAAGACATGTGGACTCTGGCACCTGCTGCTCCACAGGTACGGCTGGCCCCTGCATGCTGCAGGCTGTTCCTGATTGTGTGCTGCCGTCCGTGCTATCCACCTGGCTCCTGCTGCTGCTGCTGCTGTCATTGTGCACAACGAGGGAAGATGATTAGTGCTGCTGCTGCTTCTGCCGCTGCAGGCGCAGACACTTCCCGCAGACGGTTGGTTCTGACAGGATTCCTGGAAGCTTGTAGGTCATGTGCCTTGGGAGCATGCCTGCCATGCTGTTGCTGCTTCCAAGCCGGCTGTTGCTGCAGGTGCCGGACTGGGGGATCGTAGTAGTACGCTGCCACATCCGCTGCATTAAATTGTGTAATATATTGTCGCTGTCACGCGGTAACATGAGCACGTTTTGCCGGGGTGCTTCGGTGGCTTCGCTGCAAAGGCTGAAGATGCAACTGGCATACCCGTCAAACCAGGCCGACTGGTCCCATCTGCAAATAATACGTCGCAATTCATATATCAATAATAAACGGATAATAGCTTGCAATGACAAAGGTGTGTGGGTGGTGGCATCACTGATCATGCTGCTGCGGGCGTGCAACACTCTGGAAGGGCGCACCATAGAGCCAGTTAGGACGTTATCCCTTACAGCAGTGATCTGGACAAGTGTGTCGATTACTGACAGATCCAAGCCGCCTTGTGTTATTGAAACCTGCGGCAGCCACGATAGGCATCGTTGTCATCATCCGACAGCAACAAAGTAAATTTGAATAAATTTCTGTTTTTGTTGCGGCAGCGCTGGTTGTGAAAGTCCCCCAATCTTTTCCCGGCCCGCCGGGCCCGGTGTGCACCAAACTTTGCATAGACCCCTTCATACAGGCGGTACCTGGTTCGAGTCCTGCTCACCCCTGCATATTTCACTTAAGTCCTCAACTTGCAATGAGAACGGTGTCTGCACAAGCCGCCCGAACACACGGCGAGGGAGGGGTGCG
Organism: Scenedesmus sp. NREL 46B-D3; assembly: GCA_014080715.1. Taxonomy (NCBI): domain Eukaryota; kingdom Viridiplantae; phylum Chlorophyta; class Chlorophyceae; order Sphaeropleales; family Scenedesmaceae; genus Scenedesmus; species Scenedesmus sp. NREL 46B-D3. Next base: position 222,476 of record JACERP010000045.1, on the reverse strand, counting down.
AACAAGCGCGCACATCGCCTGTCACCTGCTGATTTCTGGACGTATCCTGTTGCAGTTGCTGTGCGTGAAGAGGTTGAAGGTCAGCTAAGAGCATTCAACATGTTGCCGGCAGGTGAGAGCCTGCCGTGTCGTGCGGTGTGGCTGGCTTGCTCCCCTCATCACAATGTGCACCGACTGGTGTGGGATATGGTCTGCCTGGCATCTATACATGCGTTGGAAAAAGGCCGCAGAGCGGCCTGGGCTGTGGCAAGTGATCTTGTGGTGCCTGTGCTGGTGGAGCAGGTGGCGGTACGTGCGGCACTTGGTGCTTTTTGGGATGCGCTTGCTGATTTTGCCGCTACGGTCAGAGTGCCGCGGCGGTACAAGAACCAGCTGTTGACCCGGCAGCCGTTTATCTCCTGGCACACTGTGTTGCGGGGTAATGGTCTGAGTGTGGTACGGCGGTGTTAGCCACCATTCTGCATGTATTTATGCCCGTTTGCTTTCTGTCAAGCCTGAGACTGGTGGTCCTGCGCTGCAGGAGCTGTACGGTTTGTGGTGCGGCTGCTGCAATATGCAGTTGCATTGCCCCTGCAGCAGCTGCCAGGTACTCTGCTCCTTCCCCCCTTGTTTGCTGCCTCGGACCAGGGTATTGACCTTTACTGGCCAACTTTGTCCCGTTGAGTTCAGCCCGCCCGCTGTACTGCACAAGTATGGCCTGCTGTCACCGACACTGTTTTAGGTTAGTCCTGCTGCTTGTCCCAATATAATTCTACACTGCGTGAGTCCGACGGTTCTGCCTGCAGAGCCACGTGTCATGTCTCGCACACAGAGGCTTTCTTGGGGTGGGCCTCTTTTGGGTGACAGTCTGTTTTTCCGCTGAACTTCTAGCAGCTCTCTTTGTTTTCGGGTGTTTGTTGCGACGTAGTCACCATGTAACCCTCTTCTTCTTCTGTCACCTGCTGAGTCAGCATGGCAGCGCCTAGCTCATGTGAGCAGGAAGCCGACAAAGTATGCTCTGCAATGTAAAGGGTTCACAAACCGTTCAAAGTGGCTATTATTTCCAGGGGATGTAGTCAGGCATGCAGTCTTAAGATGGCCACTCATGCAATCAACCATACTGTTGTTGGTGGCGCAAGCGCACATGTGTTGGAGCCCAGGAGCCTTGTAGTGCGCCCATGCCATGTATGGCATGTTAGCGCGCGGCGCACCCCACAATGCAGCGGCTGCGTCGCAGCCATCGCTGTCCCAGGGCAGCGATGCCGTACAGGGCCCAATGCAGTTGCCGGCCGTGCCATCATCCAACCCATGGGCCAACATGCCTGGTTCATGATCGTGTGCAGCAGCCGCAGTGTAAAGGCACGGGAATGCAGCGTGCAGCTGTGGCCGCCGTGCTTGATGCAACCACACCATCGCTGTTGTGCTTGGCTACAACAGCACGACTGAGATAGGCAGAGGCACTGCGTGGCCGATGGGGCCCACCTGAGCTGCACCACCATTGCAAGGAGCGGGCCAAAAAAACCATAAACTGCCGGCATCAATCAGAAGGGCCAAAAGACGAAGCCATCTGCCGACTGTAGTGCAAGTAGTCTGCAGTATGCAGCGCACCACAGCTGCCCCTGCGCTTTAACCGCACAACAGCATGCTTAATCAACGGAATATGGAGCTGTGCTCCCTCTTCCTCCTGCTCCTGTGCACACTCCTGCTCCACGTGGGGCGCGGGGCCGATGCCGTTGTTGCTATGGCGTGAATGGGTATCATGATGACGAGCATGCTGACACAAAGCAAAGCAATCAGCAGGTTGCCTGCACACTGGTAGCAGCAACAGCATACAGCCGCTGCAACTGTGCTGCCAATACATAATGCCTTGATGCCTTCACTTGCAACATCATTCACTGAACCTGCCGGGCAGCCCCTCACTCCGACAAACAACAAATGAAACAGTGTGAGCATCCACAGAAGCGTCAGAGCGCACAACACAAGCTGCCACCAGCCACAAAAGGCGGCCGAGCCTGGGTGAGGTGTATGTGCTGCTCACAGCCAGGGCAAGCGCTGCAATGCACTGCAAGTTCACCATCATTCCAAAGAGGGTGGCTAGAATGTGGTGCACAGCAAGCTTTGCCTGGAAGCTGTCCACTGCAGAGTGGCTGCGCTGGCTGCCGCCACTTCTGCAAACAGCAGGCGGGCGGGGACCTTTGAGTCACAGCACGGCAGCGTGTGCGGGAGCAGCGATGCCCGTCAGACCCACGGCGCCGCTGGCCAGCCATATGCGTGTCAGCGTGGCGCGCCAAACACCACGTCGCTGCGCAGCACGTACTTGACCCCCTGCTGCACCTCCGCCCCCTCGTGCTCCAGGCAGCGCTCCTCGCCGTGCAGGTGCAGCAGCGCGAGCCCAGGCGCGGGCGCCACACTCGCCACAACACGGCTGCGCGGCCCTGCAGGGCGGCACGGCAAAGGGACACGTGCGTGATGTGCGACGCAGCAACTTGTTGTACAGAGTACCCCAATGCACAGCTGCCGAAAGTGCAGCCCGCCTGCAAGACAAATGCTTGTTGACTGCAGGTGTTGCTGACTCAGCTCAGCCTGCACAGCAGCAAGGCACAAGCCTTTCCCCAGCGCCTGACCACCAATGAAGCGGCGCTACACTGCAGCTGCACGTGTGCCCAGCGGTGCGCCATCATCCTTCGGTGTGGAACGCTCACCGTAGAAGACAGTCTCGCCACCCACAAGATCCTGCACAGAGCTTGTGATCTGCATTGGCTGGCTGCCACCAGCGCCTGGTGCCTTGCGCTTGCCTTTGCCGCTGCTTGCTGCCACCTGGCTGCTGCTGCAGCTGCTTTTGCTGCCTTTGCTGGTCGTGCCGGCAGCACCCTCCAGCGGCCCTGACAGGTAGACGAGCAGCGTGTAGCCTGTGTGCTGCCCTGGCGCTACCTCCACGCTGTCATCTATGTGCCTGCCAAACTTCTGCCCACGGGAATACCTGTCCATGGCGGCAGCAGCAACAGCGTGGGCAGCAAGTGATGCGCTGTCATTGTTGCGGCAGTGCCATCCAACTGTCACATGTAACCAAGCGAGTTTCTCATGACACGCTACGTGACATGCAGTAGCAAACTCCTGAGCAGCCGCTTACAGGAATGGGCATGTTTTGACCCTGTTGCCTATCGATATGGGCGTATTTCCCATGGCTGCTGGGCATGGCTAGCAGCACCAACACGCGCACGGCCCACCTGTAGAACCTGATGTTGGCATTCAGCCCTATCGGCACCAGGCCATCAACTGTCACTCCAGCCATGGTGTGCTGCAGCCCAGTGGCACTCCACAGCTGCTCAGCAAGCGCTGGGTCTTGCACCGATATGCGGTGGTTGTCCCTGCAAGACAGTTGCAGCCAAGCACACGCAGGCAGCGTCGGCATCAGCAGCCTTGCAGGCGCTGCTGAACCTGTTGCGCGACACCAGCATGCTGCTTGTACATCACGGCTTGAACTGAGTCATTGTGAAAAATAAAATGGAAAGCCAAGAACATGATGCATCCAAAGGTCGACCAGTATGATGCAGCCTGAGCTGCACCTGTACGCCTCCCCGTATGCTGCGCCCCTGCTGCCCTGGTGCTCAAAGCCCAGCCCCTCGGCCGCGTCAATGCACTGCTGCGCCTCATGGGGGGTCAGCACACCAGGCACCTGCAAGCACACATCCCGGTGTATGGCCGCAGGCCGCACCAATCAGCTTCTGTGCTGCCAAGCACTGCCTTTGTGACTCCGCACAGCTGCCAGGAAGAACTGCCTGGCGCTTCTGCTGCTGCTGCTGCTGCCGCTGCAGCAGAATGGAGTGTGTGCGCTTGTTGCATGAGGCTCCATGGATGCCACAGACTGCAGGTACGTGCAGACAGCAGCGCTGCCATTGACACAATAGCTGCATCAGCCCTCCTCACCAGCAGCATGTGGTCGTTGATGACTGCTGGCTTGAGCTTCTTGTGCGTGAGCTTTAGGGACTGCAATGGGGATCCACCTGCAGGTGAAGCACTGCTGCTTGTCACAATTTGGCTTAGCTTTCATGGCTTATTGTCCTCTACGACATTCAAGCTGAGCAGTGCCACCATTGCCACTGTTTAGCGTGCTGCTGCTGCTGCTGCTGCTGCCGCGGCCAGGTAGCTCTGCCTTTGCAGCATGATGCAAGTACTAAAAGGTTATGGCAATCACCTGCTTGCTGCTGCTTTCCCATGCTTCTGCAAGCTACGTGATGAGCGCTACAGCAGAGTCTGGGGATGTGCTGCCAGCAGTACTGCGTTGGCGCACAGCACAGACGCAATTATCAGTGGTTGCAAGCAGGCAGATATTGACAAGTGTGCATATACAAAGCAAACAAGGAAGGTACCGACGAACAACAGTTCAGCCCAAGGTGAGGACACTGGGACTGGAGCATGCTGGATGTGTTTTGAAGCAAGTGCCAAGGCTGTTAGTCAGCTGTTAGTGACTGCGTTCCTTTGTTACCAACCAACAATACAGTCATTAGGACTACGATTGTCTTGTGAGTGTGTGCATGTTGTATCTGCTGTCCGTTCGTAGCCCACCAGACAAGGGTTCCGCACCGGCAGCTGCACTCGCAACTTGCGCAAGAGGATTAGTTGAGCCAGCTCATTTCTTGAAAATCAGAATGTCTTTCAAGGTTACAGACTTACCAGCAGCAGAGGTATGCGACACTTGGCAACCCTAGTTGCTGCTGGCAGCCAGGCAGTGGCAACAGCACATGGCAGCAGTATGGATATGATGTTTTGGGGTTCTGCCTCAACAGCTTCTTTCAATGTGATGCAATTTGGTTGCAGCACCAGCTGCAGCTGCTGGCATGTGCTACTACTTGCATGTTGATCCTGCCAGCTTCACAGCGTACTCAAATCGCCGCTGGTTACCCTACAGCAGCAGGCTGTGTTGGCAGTTGCTGTGCAACCATGTACAACCCATTGCCTTGCGGTTGCTGATGGCTGTCGACTATACTTACATGCCGACAACAGCCCTGCTTGCGCCATGCCAGGCTGTGCTGGTGCCCACAGAGACTATCCCTGATGGCCCCATCATCAGGGGCCATGACTTCAACAAAGGGCGTGACCTGGACAGCATCATGGCGGCAATGATCACCAGCGGCTTCCAGGCGACAGCACTGGGCCAGGCCATTGAGGAAGTCAACAGGATGGTGCGCACGCGTTAAGTCTGGAGGCAGCAAAATCTGGCAACTGTGCTGAAGCTTGACGGGGCGAGGGAGGGGCATTGGTAGAAAGTAACAACAGCAGACATGCTTTGAACTGAGTCGCCCGACAGCAGCACTTGCAGCCGTGTAGCTTAGCTGCAGCAGCGAGTGGTGGCACGCCTGCCGACAGGTTCATTGCATGTAATGCGGCCTGGCAGCAGAGCTGACAGCAGCCCCTTGCAGTTCCATGCGCCTTGATCTGGCTTCAACATCACCGATGTATCCTCCTGCTTTGCTGCTGATGCTGCTGCTGCAGATCAACTGGCGCCTGGAGGACGACCCCATCACAGCCAACACAGCGCCTGAGCACCAGGAGCCAGCCTTCCGAGCAGGCTGCAGGACCAAGGTCTACCTGGGCTACACATCCAACCTCATCTCGGCTGGCGTCCGGGAACAGATACGGTGGCCACAGCGCTCCGCAGGGCCTCACGCTTCAGAGCTGGACAGCAGCAGCCGCAGCAGCAGCAGCAGCAAGCGGTTGCACTGTCACGGTTCTGTACAGCATACAGAGCTGCAGAATGCCATCAAGCGCAAGTTAGCCGTTGTGACGTGCGGTTTCTCTCCACCTACTGTTGGCCGACGGTGGCAACGCCATCCAGTGACTGCGCTTGATGTTGTTGCAGTGCTCAGTGTGCTCTGCGTTGCTTTTGCTGGCCAGGTGGCTGGTGGAGCACAAGATGGTCGACGTCATCGTGACCACTGCCGGGGGCATAGAGGAGGACTTCATCAAGTGCATGGGCCACACATACATGGGCGACTTCGCACTCAAGGGTGAGCTGAAGGAGCAGATGCGGCAGGGTGGTGGCTGCTGGAACAGCGCAGCGTGACCCCCAGGGAGTTGCGTGGCTACGCAACGCTGGCAATTGCGCTGCAGTGCTTTGCATGGTGCTGCATGGCATGCCTGGTGACGTCTGCCGGGTGAAGCCGAGTGGGCATGTACATGGCACACATGGGTCCCGCTCCAGCCAACTTTTTACATCTTCCCTGCTGCTGCTGGCTGCTGGCTGCTGCTGGCTGCGGCTGGCTGGCTGCTGCTGCTGCCTGCCCGCCGCCAGGCAAGGAGCTGCGGGCCAAGGGGTTGAACCGCATCGGCAACATGCTGGTGCCCAACAGCAACTACTGCCTGTTTGAGGACTGGATCATGCCGCTGCTGGACGACATGCTCAGGGAGCAGCAGGAGCAGGGCGCGCTGTGGACGCCATCAAAGGTGACGCCACCGGCCAGCCCCGGCACCATGATGCGGGGACGACGGCTGCGGCATGTTCACTGTTTTAACTGCTGCATGTTGCGGTCTACCTGCAGCTTGAGCCGGTCGAGGGGCTGGCTGACACAGCGTGTCAATGCTTGGTCGTGCGCCAAGTCAGCCGCAGGGCTGCTGCCCGATGCGCCGCACAGGCCCCGGACAGCCGCATGCAATACACCACCAAGAGTGGCGTGCATGTGTGCATACCAAACACGTGCATACCACAGCTGCAACAGAACACAGCACCTGGGTAGTCAGCATGCCGTCCGCTGCTTGCACGCACCCACCTCGCCCAGCCTTGGGGCGGTCGCTCTGCAGCAGCTCTGCCACTGCTGCTTGTGCTGACCACACCCAGGCTGCTGCTGCTGCTGCTGCTGCTGCTGCTGCTGCTGGCGACTGCAGATGATTGCGCGGCTGGGCCAGGCCATCAACCACCCGGACAGCGTGTACTACTGGGCCTGGAAGAACAGCATCCCCGTGTTCTGCCCAGCCATCACCGACGGCAGCATCGGCGACATGCTCTTCTTCCACAGCTACAAGAGCCCGGGGCTGGTGGTCGATGTGGTGGCGGACATACGCGCCATCAACGACTCAGCCATGCGCGCCAGCCCACGGCGCACAGGCATGATCATCTTGGGCGGAGGTGCGCAGACGGCTGGGGTTGGGGGGTGGGAGGTGGGCTGGGGGCTACTAGTACTACTACTAGTGGTGTGGTAGTTCTGGTGGGATGTACTCCTTGTGCTCTGTGTCGGTGCTGTCAATCTCATGTCACCCATGTCGCTTAGCCGGCTGCGGCACAAGCAGCTGCAGACCCTCGTCGTGTCTCCAGAACCTCGTCAAGCAGGGTGCCGAGTGGAGCTTGCTGACGTGGCGCCGCCTTCCTTCCTCCGTTGCTGCCGATGCAGGCGTGCCCAAGCACCACATCAACAACGCCAACCTGATGCGCAACGGCGCAGACTTTGCAGTGATGCTCAACACAGCGCAGGAGTTTGACGGCAGCGACTCGGGGGCCAAGCCAGACGAGGCCATCTCCTGGGGCAAGATCAAGCCTGATGCTAAGCCAGTGAAGGTGTGCGGGGACGCCACCATACTGTTCCCGCTGCTGGTGTCGCAGACGTTTGCTAAGCATTGGGGTAAACGAGAGCACGCGCAAGCAGAAGAGGCGGCAGCAGCAGCAGCAGGCAGCCATTGCAATGGGCAGCAGCAACAGCAGCAGCAGCAGCAGCAGCAGCCGCCACAGGAGCCGGATAAGCAGCAGCAGTAGCAAGCCGTGCATGCCACTCGTCATTGCATTGTGGCAAAAGGCTGCCGCTGAGCCGTCCAGGGTTGCAAGGATCCTGGACAGCACAGTGTGGACAGCCAAGCCTGATGCTTCACTGCAGCTTAAATGTACAGGAATGCTGCACCTCAGCAGTGCATGCCTGTGCTGAGAAGTGCCGTGATTGTTACAACAGTGTGTTACCCTAGTGTAGCAGTCGCATGCAGGCGGTGCACTTTGGTATGAGTCTGTTGTGGCCACAGTGATCTTGCTTGGGCAGCGTGCAACTGTGCATGCCGGATTTGCTGCCAAACCATGCTCCATAGTACGGCAGCGGCACCTTTCTGGTTCTTTCAGCCTGACGTTGACGCCAGTCACAGATGCACTGTCCTGGCTGATCTCCGTCCCATGCATGATGGTCGGGTAGCCGCACACAACCAATGACCACTTCTGGTCATGTGTTTGTACGCATACCCTGACGCTCAGCGTCCTCATAGGGGGAGATGTTGCACTGCAAACGCCCCAGCCAGACGATACCAGCAAGTGAGTCACTGCCCTGCAGCCCTCCGCAGCCGCATGCAGACTGGCTTGTGGTGCTCCGTCCACATCAGCCTCTGGCAGGCCCTGCTGCAGTACCTCACAGCCGTTGAGCCGTTGCACACGCAGCCTTGCCGCCCACCAGCTGCCACTCGCTCATCTTGTGCATGCTGAAGCAGTTGTGGTTGCCGCAGCTGCTGGTTACAGGGCACTGGTCAAGCACAGCTGCCGCCAAGTCATGCAGCAGCTGCCAGCACCCCTGCAGCTGCTTCTGCTGCTGCAGCACTGCGTGACAATGTGCAGCTGTGCAGCCCTCTGTCTGGCAGTCATGGCTGCGAAGGGTCTTCTGCAGCTGCTGGCCTGCATCACTGCTCTGCCGGCTACTGAAAACTGCTCCAGCAGTAGCTTGAGCTGCTTGTCTGCCTGCTGCGCTGCTGCTGGCTGGCAGGTGTGCTGCCCTGGCTAGCCCACCACTGGCAGCTGTGTGCTCAGCCAGTCCACCATCCAGCTGCTGCAGGACAGCATGGCATCGCTCAGGGAGATCTCCTTGCTAGCCTGTTGCATTGAAGCCGTTGGTGACAGCTGCTCACTGCTGCTGTGCTGCAATGCACCAGTGGGTCCGATGCTGCTAGTGTCAGCACCCCCAGCTGCTGCAGTACAGCTTAGAGCAGGCTGTTGCTGAAGCCAGCTGCTCATGCACAGCAGACACTTTGCAGCCAGCGCTACTCACTCCCTACCCAAGTCTGCACAGCTGCTGTTGCTGCTGCTGCTGCTGCTGGTGCTGGTGCTGTGCGCTGCATGCCTGCCGCTGACCCTGCCATGGGCAGGAGTTGCTGAATGCTCCATCCGTAGGTCACCAAAGAACCACCAACACCGGCGACACAACACCGCCACCATTAGTGCCGTATACACCTGTGCCACAAGCTCCTCTTGGATATGGCTGCCCTGCTGTTGCTGCTGCTGCTGCTGCCCCTCATGTCGCTCAGCAACATTCACTGCACAGCAGCACTTCAGGCACGTCCACAGAAGTGAGGTTAGCGCTCGTGACAGCTTGTGATGCTGCTCCTTGCTGTCTTCGCCCACCACCAGCAGCGCCAACAGTGCCCGACTAAGAGTAGGGCTGCTGCTGCTGACATCTGAAGCAGACATGCTCACATCGCAAGTCAAGCTCTGCTTCAGCGCGGTCACCAGCGTGGACACAAACTTGCTCTGGCCAGCTGCTGACTTCATCAAGTCCGTGCTGTGCTCGCTTGCTCTGCCAGCCGCCGCGCTCACGTTGCGCCAGCCCCGCAGGTCTGCGCTCGCCTGCGTCCTGGTGGCCGCCTCCAGCACTGCTGCAGCCAGCGCAAGGTCTCCTGCCATCAAGGCAGCGCACAGCGGCCCAGCGCCACCTGCAGCAGGCGCAGGCCAGGCACATTCAACAAGTCACCGCCCTGGCGCTGCCAGCTCAAGGAAGCACTGCTGAGTCGAGCACTGGCAGCCGTGCCCCACACAGCAGTGAAGGTGATGCGTGCGTCATCTGGTGCAAGCAAAGCCATGGATGCAGCTCCTCCCCAAGGTTGAGTGCCATGGCAAAAGCAACACAGCACATGCAATGTGCAAGCTCGTGGCAGCTGCTCATGCCTGTTGGGCTCTGGCAGGGCCGCTCACCTCTGCAAACCAGCATGTCCAGCACCGCCGACAGAAAGCTCATGATGCAAGCACGCAGCGAATGCGGCACAGGCGGCACGCTGCTGCCACCCGTCCTGGCCGCTGCACCAACATGCTGCTGCAGCAGCAGACGCTGCACTGCAGGGCCTGCCAGGTCCAGCACTGCACGCAGCGCCGCCTCTGCATCTAGCGCTGCCAGCTGTCTGTTTGGCGCAAAATGCCAGTCGACAGCAGGTCGACGCAGCAGGCCATCCCCGATATTAAGGTGCACAGCATGGTGGGTGGCGGCGAGAGTGCTGACAGCTCTGCCAGCACCAGCAGCAACGGCAACAGCAGTTTGCTGTTAGTGGCTGTTGCTGCTGCTGCTGCTGCTGCCGGCCCTGGCCATGCCTGACTTCCAGCTTCATGTCAGGCACGTCCCTGCTGCTGCTGCTGCTTCTCAATCATTCCTGCTGCTGGTGGTGGCAGCGCTGCTGCTGCTGCTGCTGCTGCTGCTGCTGATGCTGGTATCAGCTTCAGCAGTCCCCAATCTCGGCTGCACAGCAGCTTGTTTGACCATTGCTGCCATGGCAATGGCCAGAGCATTGGCAGCAATGCATGCTGGCGGTGCGTCGTAGGTTTGCCTCAGGTGGTCCAGGCGGGTGGCCGGCACACCTCTGCTGAGAGCAGCTGTTTGTGGTGTGCAGGGACTGCGCCAGTGCTTCTGCTGCTGCTGCTGCTGCTGCTGTGGCTAGGGCTCTCAGCGATTTGGGCTGTGCCGCTGGCACTACTGCTGTCGCTGCTGCTGCTGCTGCTGTTGCTGGCAGAGCCATGGAATGGTGCACTGGCATGGGATGTTCCGTGCGTATGCTTGTGTGCCAGGTATGCTGCATCTGCCACAGCAATGGCCAGCAGCAACAACGTATCCTTGGACACCAAGGACTGCCCAGCATGCTTGAGCACTGTTGCGGGTGCTCCCTCCAGCATGTTCATCACCGTTGCTACACACTGAGCAGTGAGAGCTACTGTCTCCACAGCTGTTACAGCCATGTCTGCCAGTGCGCTGTCACGCGGCAGCTTGCCGCTGCCCACCACCGCGCCAGCCTCACACAGCGCTGTCGCTGCCATGGCTGTCACAGCCGGCAGCGCTGCATCAAACGCCCGGTCTGCCAGGACGGCGCCTGGCCAGACCTGTATGATGTTGTGCAGCAGAGCCAGCAGGGCACACGCCATCTGCAAGGTGCACGCACGCTGTGGCACCTTCAGCTGCTGCTGCTGCTGCTGCTGCGGCTCGTGGTCACAATGCTGCTGGTCCCTGCTCTGCTGCTGCTGCTGCTTGCCCTGCTGCTGCTGCTGCTGCTGCTGCTGCTGTTCCGTCATCAATGCAGTGAGGCGCAGGCAGACAGCTGTGAGTGGCGTGATGACACCTGGAAGGCAGCAACAGCCAAGCAGTACCAGCAGTCAGTTCTGCCAGCTTAGTGAGGTCTGCCTGGTACAGTACCACTCTGTGATGCGCCCAACGCCATACATTCCCCATGCAGCGACAATGGCGGAAAGGCAGAGCGTGTAAGCTCTTGCTCTCGCTGTGTGCACAGGGACGAGTTGTACCAACACCTGCTGAAGCATCGTCTGCACCCTGCAGAGCGTCACTGCTTGGCTTTGCAGATAAGCATGCCTCACCCTCTGCCTGGATGGCACACGCTGCCTGCAGCTGCAGAAAGGCGTGCCTGTTCACTAGCAGACGGAATACCTAAAGCTATTTTCCCTGCTAAAAGCACACACAAGATCTCCAGTGAATCTGCTGACGCCACCAGCTGCTGCAGGCTGCAGCACTTCAGTGCTGTCGCTCTTCAGTGCTGTCAACGCAGCCAGCAGTGGCGAGGCAGAATGTCTGGAATCTGGGTCTGGTATATTTATGTCAAGAATCTTGGCAAGAGTTGGCAGGGGTCCACGCACACTCCGGCGCATCGCTTCCATTGCAACTCTCGACATGATGCGGATCTACCGGCACAGCGGCATGAAAATTTTTCATAACATAGGCCGCGCGGAGATTTGCAAGCCACCAAAAGAGTGTGCGGCTCATTAAAGGCGAAGTAAGACTGGTCGTATCGAGTCAAGCTGAGGTCACACTATCCCGCGCCGGTTGCTCGGCATCGTCTACAGGACTGTCTAGGCTTGCTGCTCATCAGTCAAGACCTGCTCGCAAGCAACAAATTATACTCCAGTGCTCAGCAAGCACGGATTTGCGATAATTTCATGAAAGACACGGTACCTGTAGCAGCTTGTAAACAGGCAGCAGCGCTGCTGCTAGCACTGTCACCTGGCAGCGAGCCAAATCAAGGAACCGCAGAGTCGCACGAACCCCTGTTGTTGCCAATCCAAGCACACAACTGCGGAACATAAATGGCGCCACATCAGCAGCCTGGTGCCAATCACGGACAATCACACTGGTCCCATGCTGCCAGTCACCTGGCAAATTGTGGCTGCTGTAAGCGACACACACAGACACACACGTGCCAGCCCGTTGCTGGCACGCTTCAATGCTGGTATTGACGGCGACGTGCCGGACTTAAATGTTCGCTGCGATGCTGGCACGCTTCAATGCTGGTATTTACGGCAACGCGCCGGACTTAAACTATGTTGAGGACGCCAACTGTGCTGTCTGCATGCCTGCTTGGCATGAAGAGAGTACAAGCAGGGCTCCTCCAGAGCCTGGACCTTAGCAACTACAAGCTTGGCGCACATTCACATTGCTGCCTGCTGCCTGCCTGGGTGCTGCTTCTCCTGCCTCCCCTGCTGCTTCTCCTGCTGCTGCAGCTGCTGCCTGTACCCTGTCGCCACAGTCCTGTGCACCTGCAGCATGCGCATGTTCTGCTGCCGAATGTAGCCGTTAAAGTCAAGCCGCAGGTACAGCTGGCGCAGGTACGGCGCCTTGTCGTACTGTTGGAGCGTCTTGCTCTGCAGATTGACATACAGCTGCTCATGGTCTTGTCAAACGCGGCATGCACCTCCTGCAGGATGCAGGTGGTTGCAGCGCAAGCGAGACAGGCAGGTCAGGCTGTGTCGCAAGGGTTGTCTCTGGCTGTGCTGTTGTGTGACCATCAGCAGCTGTGCCGTTGCGATGCCAAGCAGCGAGCAGGAACCTGGGGTGCAGGACTGTGGCATGCAGTGTAGCTTTGCACACTCCTGGCCACGCCAGGCCAGGCCATGCTGCTGCGTCATCACCAGCCGCGCACCTGCACCTGCTGCCAGTCGATGCCGCGCTCCCGTGCGCCACGCACCAGCCTGCACAGCGCGCTGCTCTGCTCAAAGACCTGGCTGAACTGGTTACCCAGCATCTGGTGGCTCAGGAAGCTCTGCGTGACCAGGGCATGCAGGAAGCGCTCGTGCGCATGCTCCGCCTCCGCAAAGTCCTGCAAGCACGCAACAGGTGTCAGGGCAGCAGACAGCGGCACGCGGCACAGCAAGGCGGTCAACACAGCAAACGTGGCTGCTGCCAGCTGGGATTGGTGCTGTGCATTGCACACATGCTCTGTACAGCATGCTCCAGTGCAGCTGTGGTGCAGGGAAGCAGGCGTTGCTTGTGGCCCAATGTGCCAACGCTGCGGCAGCATCATTCAAGACGCACGTGCACGTGGCAGCCCCTGCTTGCCGCACCTGTGCTGCTGCCACCTTCTCCTGCAGCTTGGCGTAGTTTGACTCCACCACATCAAGCTGCAGGTAGATCTGCAGGTTGCTGATCAGGTGGCCCATGTGCTGGCGCAGCTGCAGCAGCGGTGATATGTCTGAGGCAGATGTGCCACCACCACCGCGCCCACACAGCCTGCGACAAAAGCGGCAGCGCCAGCGCTAGGACGTTTTTCGTGAATCGTCAGTTTCGGACAAACACGTCAACACCTGCACACAGCCAGCTGCTTGTGTGGTACGCAACCGTCCTGATGGTGCGGCGCAGGGGCAGTGCTGTTTGAAGCGGACGGCGCACCCATGCATGATGACTCGTTGATGAGCTTTGGCCTCTGCCGCAGCGTGCACAATTTTGACTGCACCAGGATACACCAGCATTCAGGCCCCGCCCCCGCCCCACCTGCCCAGCTCCTGCCATGCCTGCTCCAGCGCCAGCTGCACACGCTTCAGCTGCAGCAGCAGCTGGAACAGGGCGTTGTAGCGCTCCATGTGGCGGGGCGTCAGCAGCACCCCCAGGGGCCAGGGCAGCTCCGCCTCGAGTGCCAAGCCATCCCAGTTGGAGTCGAAGGAGGGCACAGCCAGGCCACGGGCGGGGCCGCCCGCAGAGCCTGCAGCTGCTGGCTTGGGGCGCAGCACCAGCCTGAAGAGCTTGAAGCCCGGGTCGTCTTGTGCGGTGCTCTTCATGGCGGCAGACTGCCAGGGCACGGCTGCGCCGCCAGCAACCACGTTGCAGGATGAGCAGCAGCAGGATGCGCTGTTTCAGTACGTGTCTTGGCACAGTCTTGGACGTGTGTGTTGCGCTTGGATGCATATGCGTTGTCGACATGGAAGAGGTGTGGTGCTGGTGCAGGGAAGCCATGGCTGTCGTGTCAGCCACCCACGGCCTCGGCTTGCAGCCTCAGGCATCACCACTGGCAACAGCAGGCACCCCAGCCTGCAGCATCACAGTACAGGTGAGGCCGTTGCTCACCCAGGTCATCATTGGCGGTCTTCTCCCTGGGAACTCCCGCCAGCAGCTTCGCAGCATCAGCCAGGAAGCACTGGAAGAAGTCGCCACGCGCCAGCAGCAGGTAGTCCTTGACCGCCCCCAGGTGCCGCATCAGCCCAGCCTGCACCACCAGCAGCTGCCACAGCCGGCTGGCAACCTGGCATCAGCAGCGACGTGGAGCACAACAGCAGTGCAGTGCCGTCAGCGTCAAGAACTCATTGACTATTGCGGCACGGCACATCCAGACGCGGTCTGCCTGCTGCCCGCGTTGTTTGTCTGAGGCCTCGGCTGGGCGGCACGAGTCAGCGCCATGCATTCACATGCTGACCCATGCAGGCATGACGCAGCCACATGGCGCTGCAGCTGTGCACTGCACGCCCCTGCCTGCTGCCTCCCCTTCTCCAGCCACCCACGTCTGCCCTGATGGCCTCCACCGTCCTCTCCAGTGCTGCCTGGCTGAACACCGGCTGCTGCTGCAGCACCCGCAGCGCCAGCGCAAAGGCCAGCGTGTCCTCGTGCGGCAGCAGCTGCTGCTGCGGCTGCTCCAGCGCGGCCCACTGTTGCTGCAGCAGCTGCTGCTGGTCTGCGGCCACGCCTGCGCTGCTGGCGCGTGCGCTGCGCCCAAAGCTGCTGCAGCTCTGCTGCAGCTGCTTCAGCTTGGCTGAGGCTGGTGGGGCCCGCAGCAGCCGCACCGCGCGGCCCACAAACTCCACCGACGTGGCGAGGTGGGGCGTGACGCCGGGCGGCAGCTCGTGCAGCGCAACCTGCAGGCAGAGGCCGCCCGCAGCAGAGGTGCTGGAGGCTTGCATTGATCGGCGATGAGCAGTTAGGTTCAGGTGAATGCAGAGCAACCAACAGAGGGTGGCAGCTGGCTCCATGAACCAGCGCTAACGGGCCACATCAAAGACCTCCACCACCTTTGTTATTATGTTGTCACCACCTCTGTCATTTACACGTTGCATTGGTACAGCTTGCACCCACCTCAAAGGCCTCATGCCAGTCCTTGTACGTCTCCACCTCGCTCCTGTTCAGCAGGTGCTTGCTGCTGCTGGCCGCACCTGCTGCGCTCTGCCTGGCAGCAGTGTGCCGGCCTGGCGTGTGTCGTCCTGCTGCTGCTGCTGCTGCTGCAGGCTGCTGCTGCCGTCTTGTGGGCCTCGCGGGGCCGAATGAAGAACTCATTGCCCTCGTCAGCGAGCAGGCCGTGCACCATCCTGCAAGGAGTTGGAAGAGGCCATGGGCACGCACAGCACTGAAGCCATTGACCTGCATACGCTGCTGGCCTGCAAGACCAACCACAACACAATAAACCACAGCAGCCTGGCGATGTGGGCGTGCACATGCATGTGAGCTGGCCACCACAGGCCCTGCATAGGGACAAACAACAGCACATGCATGTGCCCTGCTGAAGCATGTGCACATGCACTCCGTGTAAGTGGCCACATCAGGGGCAGGATGGTGAAGAGTGCAGCCATTACAGGACGTGTTCTGCACCCCGCTTGCCACCACCACATGGTCAGCTGGTTGAACAGCACTTGGTTGACGTGCCACAGCAGCCGCTGCAAGCAGGCCTGCAGCAGGGCTGGCCATTCAGCCTGTGGCCATGCAGCGTGCACAGCAGCTTTGGCGCCCCTGGCCTCCGGCGGCACCTCAAGCACCTCCCCTGCAGGCGCCCCTGCTGCTGCTGCTGCTGCTGCCGCGCCACCGTCGCTGACTGGCAGTTTGCGGCGCCGCAATTCAAATGCGAGCTGGTGCAGCTGCGGCAGCAGCATCTGCTCGTGCAGGACATAACAGAGCAGGGCAGGTGCGGAGGCGTTTGCAGGGAAGGCAACAGCGCCAGCTGATCCCGCCTTGCCAGCAATCCTGCTGCCCCCGTGCCGTATGGAACGCTACTGGCCGCCTCCCGCTGCTGTTCCGACATGCAAGCTGGATGAGCATACATGCTGCTATGTACGGACCAAAGTTGGTGCCGCCCTGGCCAAGTGCAGTGGCTGGTGAGATGGCTTGCAGTCACGCTGCCTCAAGCTGCTCTCCATGTGTGCAGTCGTCGCCTGCCTGCGCTGCCGCACCTGCAGCTCAGCCAGCTGGTACTTGAGTCCCGGCAGGCCCCGCTCAGCGCCCTGCTGCAGCACCTGCTCCTGCAGCAGCACCACCTCGTCCTCATACACTGCAAGGACCTCTGCAGCCGCAGCCACAGGCAGCAGCGACAGCAAAACACAGAGGCGGCAAGCAGAGCGGGCAGCAGCAGTGGCAACACCATTCGCCCCCAGCGCTGTCAGCCTTTGTAGCATGCCTCATATGGTGCACAGCAACTGGCTGGACTACTGACCAAAAGTGTACAGAATCCTTGCGCATGCAGTCGTCCAACAACCCCCTGCACTCAACACAGGTGCTCAACATCGCAGTTTTGCTGGACGTAGCTTCAATCCGTCTCTGCTGCGCGCACCTGCCAGCCCCGCGCACAGTGCCTGCCTGTACAGGCTGCGCTGGCTGCAGGGCTGCTGCTCCTGCTGCATGAAGCGGTGCAGCTGCCTGTAATGGAAGCCTAGGCGCACCAGGTCATCGAGTGCCTCCCTGCAAGAAGCATCGCACAGTCAGTACTTGCATGCTGAAGCATTACGTTGCACAGTCAACTTCAACCGCAGACGATACAATTGCTGAGCAAGCCTGCGTGAGCATGGATGACTAGTGCCTCTCTGCAAGAAGGCTCCTGCTGCAGCAGCAACATTAAAAGCACTTCAAGCTCAGACACATACTCTCAAACCTTGACATTGACACATTGCACATGTTTTTGTGTAACCTGCTGCGTTGCACACCAGTTACTGACTAGGATGTGGCCGTGGCGCACCTGTCTTGTGCAGCGACCCATTGGATGTCGGGTGCCAGCTGCACCGTACACCGCTCGTGGTGCAGCAGCTCATCATCCAAGCTGCAAAGAAGAATAGAATACCACAGACAGCAACTTACAGGCATCGCATTGGCCCCTACTGCATCAAGGCTTGGCCGTCTAAAGATGTCGCAGTGCGCTGCTGGTGTTGGCTGCACGCCCTAGGGAGGCCTTACATGCAGCACTTGACGAGCCAGCTGCGAGCCCAAGGCGCTCCCTGCTGGCAACCTGAGCCATCTGGACTCGCGAGTTGCAAGCTGCCGAATGCACGCAGAGAGCCTGTTTTGCTGTCCATCAGCACGTTGCCTACCCTGCGCTGCTGGTGTCCACGAACACATCTCCGGTGTAGCCCACCAGAGCCAGCAGCAGCTCTTGTAGCAAGCAGTCTACAGTAAAGTCCTCCTCATGACATGCGTCTAGCGTCCCTGGCATAATGCTAAGCAGAGAACAAGAACAGGACAGCTAGCTACTGTACACTGGCCTTGCTGCCGATGTTTGTTGCCGATCGTGCACGCGATACATGTTTGATCGATGTTTGTTGCTTCCTGTTGTGCATCGTTTGCTGGTTCTCCAGTAGCCCCTGCACAGGAGGATCGTACGACAGAGGAACATTTGAACATGTGGCATAACAGGTCAGCATGGAACCACGGCAGAAAGCACCACCACAACAATCTTGCGCCTGATTTTCGGGATATCTGTTATGTGTACGGCCCACGTACAGCGTTTGTGAGCTGCCGAAGTTCCACGCGCAGTCACCGTTGTCTGCATATTGTTTTGTCCATCTTAACGCCGCTAATCAATACTTACACTCGTCTTTTATCATCTGTCATTGTGCCGCTGCCATGTCGGCAGCAGCAGCAGCAGCAGCATCAGCAGCAGCAGTAGCACCTGCAGCCCCAGGAGTGGGAGCAGGTGCACCAGAAGCGCACTTGAACACCATACAAGAGGGTGACCACGTTATTTTTGACGAGCACGGAGAGAAGAAGTCCGTTCATGCTATCACACGCAATGGGTGAGCAGCCACTCATCTGTCCAGCCAGGCAGCCTGGTCTTGGTCAAAATGGTCACATCGCTAGCAGCAACTGCGCAAGTTGCCTGCAGCACAAGCACACATGTTGACCACTTTCCGGTGTAATCGACTGACTCTGCCAAATGTGATACACCATGGACTGTGCAGTGTGGCCAAGGTGGGCAAGTTCCGCATCTGCGTGGGCCAGCTGATTGGTGCTCCCTGGGGCTCCTCCTACAAGCTGGCAGTGGACGGCTCGCGGCTCATACCAGTCACAGAGTGAGTGGCACGCAGCTGCTGAGGTGGCAGTTGCCTGCTTAGCTGCCAAGTAAAGCAGACCAAGCACGCTGTTTGCAGCAGTGTGCTCAGCAGGAGGCCCACTGTCAGCTACCTAGCCGTCAGCAGCCAGCTGCTGCTGCGCTCCTGCTGCTGGCACATATCTACGTGTTAAGGCCTTTGCATTGGAACAATTTGATGCGCCTGCTCAACACCCAAAGACACACGGGCAGCTGCGTTGTGTCTCTCTTGGCTGATTGTTCGCAACCTCAGGCCCACCAACACGCTGCCTTGCCACTTGATCCGCGCGTCAATTCGCAGCCGGCAGCTACTCAACTAGCCAACGCTTGACTATGTCTTGCCTCTGCCTCGCTCTGCAGGCATGAGCCTGTGCTTGGCCCTGCCGTTGACGAGATAGACAAAGACAATGCCACCCTGGTGGACGCCAACCAGCGCAACCAGGGCCTCACATCAGGCGACATCGCAGCAATGGCAGCCAGCGGCAAGGTGGGCAGGCACAGCAGCCCAGGAAGCAGCACCTGCTGCTGCCTGCAGCAGTGATGGCAGCAGCTGAAAGCAGCAGCAGTGCACGCTTGCGGGACTGCGCAGCGACACGCAGCAGCCGCTGGGTGACAATGCTGCTCCTTGTGCTTGCCTGCAGCCCGTCAGAGAAGTGCCAGCAACGAAGCGACAGCAGCTTCACACATCACAATGCACCGGTCGACTGGCACAGGTACAGCAGTAAGCACACACGACCCAGTTCCACAAGCAAAGGTGCGGAGATGCATTTTCTCTCACTGCTTTACGCCTCGTGCTGCTGTCACTGATCTGCGTTGTTGTTGCTGCTGCTGCTGCTGCTGCTGCTGCTGCTGGTGGTGATGCTGGGTCAGGCTGGCGAGGACATCATTGCCGCGCTGTGCAGCAACAGCGCCACCTTTGAGGGCAAGACTGAGTTTGCCCAGGAGAAGTACAAGCGGCGCAAGGCGCGCAAGTACACCACCACACTCAGCCTGCGCCGCCCGACCAGCTGGGGGCTCTGCGAGGTAGGCAGCATGACAGAACTGTATTGATGCATGTTGCGCTGCTGGCTTCTTGCGCTGTCTAGTGATCTGCTTGTCTGCCCCCCTCTCTTGCTTGAAGCCAGGGCGGCCTGTCGCGACACACATAGCCTTGCAAGGACTTGCAACTCTACCTTTGTTACAGCCGACTTGTGGCTTGACACTGCTGGATGATGCTGCGGCTGCTGCGCTCTTCTGCGTAGGTTATGTTTGACAAGGCGCCCACAGGCATCTGGAACTTGCGCCCCGACAGCCTCTCGCTGCTGCTCAGCATGGGCAACGTGGCGGCACACAGCAGGACGCTGCTGCTGGACAACTGCCAGGGCCTGCTGGCAGCAGCTTGTGCGGAGCGCTTGGGCGGGCACGGCGTGCTGTGCTGTGTTGGCACTGGCGGCAAGGCGCCTGCGCTCAGTGGGCTGCGGCAGCTCAACCTGGCTCAGCAGCAGAGAGCCATCGTGTGCATGGCACAACTCGCGGACTTGCAACAGGCAGCAGAGGTGAGTGAGCTGTGGGCAGCTCCCACTTTCGCAAGCCGAGTGTATCAGATGGGCCTGGCAGCTGTAGACAACCTTGTTCTTCCAGCAGCAGGCAGGCAGTGCTGCAGGACGTTCAGCTGGCACGCCAGCTTGCGCTGTCGTCTGTGTGGGAACGGAGCCTGCACACGTCAACCGTCACCCACAGTGTGCTTGGGGTATGTAGCCGCAGTGCAGGGTTTGATGACATGTGAAGAACGCACGGCACACTGTGTGACATGGCTGGTAGCAGCGATGTTGTCTCACGTTGGGAGATGGCAGCGCAGCTAGCTGCGTGCTGCTGCCTCGTGTGCACTTGGAGATGAACAAGATGCACGGCTGCTCGTCCCTCACGCTCTGCTTGCTGCCTCTGCTGTACGTGTATGCAGCGCTTGAAATCACGTGCTGAGCAGCAGCAGGTGCAGGCGCAGGCTGATGGCAGCAACTGCCAGCAGCCTTCACCCCCAGCATCTGCAGCAGCAGCAGCAGCAGCAGCAGCAGCCACAGCTGAACCAGCAGCAGCTGCCACTGCAGCTGACCAACTGGCCTCTGCTGTCCCAATGGTGGTGGATGGCGAGGAAACACTGCAGCACCACAGGCAGAAGCAGAAGCATCATCATCAGCAGCAGGTGATGCAGTGCCTACTGGTGTGCCTGTAGTAGCAGCTGCAGCAGCAGAGGTGCATGAGGACGAGGTGCTGGCACTGTACGACAATATAACAGAGGATGGCAGCGCTGAGCAGACAGCAGAGCAGCAGCCCAAGAAGAAGAAGCGCCGTTCATCCGGCAGGCGTCAGCAGCAACAGCAGCAGCAGGACGGGCTAGCAGAGCCACACCAGACAGCAGCGGCAGCAGCAGGGCCTGCCGACACTGGCAAGGCTCAGCAACAGCA
This sequence comes from Scenedesmus sp. NREL 46B-D3, assembly GCA_014080715.1. Lineage (NCBI taxonomy): Eukaryota > Viridiplantae > Chlorophyta > Chlorophyceae > Sphaeropleales > Scenedesmaceae > Scenedesmus > Scenedesmus sp. NREL 46B-D3. The sequence goes on along the minus strand of JACERP010000045.1, from coordinate 201,291 downwards.
GCAGCAGGACAAGCTAGCCGAGCCACACGAGGCAGCAGAGGCAGCAGCAGGGCCTGCCGTCACTGACAAGGCTCAGCAACAGCAGCAGCAGCCACAGGAGCAGCAGCAAGGTCAGCAAGAGCAGGAGGCTGCAGGAGAGGGCGTCAAGCGCGGCAGCTACACTGCCAGCTCTGAGCAGCTCGAGTCGCTGCTGAGCCAGGGCTTCAACAGCTGCGTCATTGCTGCACCACGGCTGCATGCGCCCAGCATCCTGCAGCAGGTGCTGCCGCTCCTGGCGCCCTCCAGCCCGTTTGTGGTGTTCAGCCCCTGGCAGCAGCCACTGGCTGAGGCCATGGCACAGCTGACAGCCAGCAAGGCTGCGCTGATGCTGCAGCTGCAGGAGAGCTGGATGCGGCCATACCAGGTGCTGCCAGGTCGCACACACCCGCACATGAACATGACGACTGGCGGCACTGGCGGGTACACCCTGTCTGGCATCACGGTGGCGCCAGCGGGGCCGGAGCCCGCTGGAGGGCAGGAGCAGGGCAGTGGCGGCGGCAGGGGTGGCAGGGGGTGGCAGGGGCAGCAGGAGAGGCGGCAAGCGCGGCAGGCGGTAGCGCCCTGGGCCCACCTCATGTGCTGATGTGGTATGTAGTCTGTTGTCTGCAAGGCAAAACGTTGTAAAGGGGCTGTAGGAAGCACGCATCACACAGCACATTGCAGCATTAACATGCTAAATGGGGCCCCCGCCACCAGAACTGAATGCTACCAGATTCTGTGCATGTGCATCAGCCCTGGTCACCACTGCACGCCACTGAAGGGACCTCTGGTTGAGGTCGAGGAGAAGACAGACAAGTCGAATGCCAGTATTCATGTAGCTTTGCTGCAATGTGGTTCTGATAATAATGACGACGAATGTCACTTGGTAGGCGACCTGTCCCTGAACTGTTACTTGATGGCCCAGAGATCAACACCGAACAGCTGAGCAGTCACATTCGAAAGCATTGTAAAGGGTTAAAGTTAACTTCTGCAGCAGTAGCTGCGCCTGACCTATCGTGCACCTGCCTCTAGCAACATCAATTGCGCGGTTCCTGGCCCATTCGTTGCTGCACCACATTAGATCATTTAACAAAACGTTTATTGTTATTGGCTACCTGCGCGTGCAACCTGAAATCAATCTGCCCAGTCCAGCATGCAGTCTCGGTGCCTGAAAACCCGCCCCAGTGGGGTGACAGCACAGGTGCAGGCTCGCCGCCCAGCAGTCGGTAGGAGCAGCCTGACATGCAGGGCCGCAGCTCAGGACCCTTTGCTGCTGAGGGTTGCCAGGGGCGAAGGTGCGACATTGGTGCTGCTGCCAGCACTACTGCCGTGACAGCGTTGCTGCTGCCGCCCCTGCCACGTCCTCTTGCAAACACTGACTTGACCTAATGCACGCTGAGCCTTCTTTGGAATGATGCCTCGCCGGGCTGCAATACCTGTTTGTCCACATACTTTCTCAGCACCATTTCCCAGCGCCATGCTCTCTGTCACCCTTCACCCTGCCCACGCTGCAGCTCGCCATCACTTCCCGCTGACACAGCTCTCGCTGCCGTGCAAACCGCAGAGGCTGAGCGCACGCCCGTGTGGCTGATGCGCCAGGCTGGCCGCTACATGGCTGAGTTCAGGGCCTACTCAGACAAGTACCCTTTCAGGATGCGCTCTGAGACACCAGACATTGCCATCGAGCTGTCTCTGCAGGTGGGCCGGCGCAGCAGCGGCAGCAGCAGCAGCAGCAGCCGCCAGCAGCAGCAGCAGCCGCCAGCAGCAGGTGCTGCAGTGGTATAGGATGCAGGCATGTGGGGCTGGCAGTCGCTGTGCGCTGCAAGACGCCAGCAGTTTGGGGGAAACTAGAACAGAGGGCGCAGCAGGCCTTTCAGAATCCTTGCAGAAGCGCATGCACTCTCGCTCAAGCAGCAATAGACTTGCTGCTGTTGGTCATGCAGCTTGAGCTTAATTATGTCTTCAGGTAGAGAACCCCGCAACTCTGCAACCTCTTGTGCTGCCTTCAAGCGCACTGTTGTTCCACCACATTCCACCACCGCTGCAAGCACAACCTATGTCCCTGCTTACCATTGCCACACCGCACTGTGCAAGCCGCTCACCTGTTGTTCAGCCAACACGCATGCCCCTGCACCTTCTGCAAACCTATCGCAGCCGTGGCGTGCATTCAAGCCTGACGGTGTCATCTTCTTCAGCGACATCCTCACCCCTCTGCCAGCCCTGGGGATTGAGTTTGACGTGATCAAGGGCAAGGGGCCGCGCATCGACGCCCCTATCCGCAGCATGGACCAGGTCAAGGCGCTCAGGTCACTGGACGACCCGCTGGCCTCCCTGCCCTTTGTGCACGAGATCCTGTCCAGCCTGAGGTGAGGCTGCTGCGCACACTGCTGCGCCACTGGCCCGCACCACACCCAGGGCTGCAGGCGCTGCAGTGACGTGCCATGCGGGTGCCACGCACCGTGTCTGCACGTGGCGAGCCTCCTGCGAGTTCCAGTGGGCAGCGAGACAGCAGCGCTGTGAGCAGCGCGCAAGATGGCAAGGATGGTCCTGCTGTGCTGTGACGTGTTGCCCCGCAGGAAGGAGGTGGACGGCCAGGCCACGCTGCTGGGCTTTGTGGGCACGCCATGGACGCTGGCCGCCTACGCCATGGAGGGCAAGGCAGACAGGGACTGCAAGCAGACCAAGGTGCGCAGGTGGAGCCAGCAGCATGCAGCAGCTGCGGCGGCAGCAGCAGCTGCATCACAAACACCAGCCACACAGCAGTGCAAGTGTGGTCAGAGGTCGGACACCAGGGGTGGCAGCTGCTGGCCAGCGTGTGCTGTGGCAGCAGCAGCAGCTGCAGCAGCACCAGCACCAGCACCAGCAGCGGCATGGAAATTGTCACCAATAACATTTACAATTACATTGGTTGCAACATGTTGGTGCCATGACCCACACTACTCCACCTCGCACTGCAGCCCTCCTGTGTTAGATGTCTCAAACCAGGCTGTTGCCATGGCTGCTGCTTGCCGTCGCAGATGATCATGTTCAACAACCCTGCGCTGCTGCACGCGCTGCTGGAGCACCTCACAACCGCCCTCATCACCTATGTGGGCTACCAGATAGAGGCGGGCGCGCAGGTGGTGCAGCTGTTTGACAGCTGGGCGCACCACCTGTCACCAGAGCAGTTTGCGGAGTTCAGCCTGCCGTACGCCAACCGAATCACAGAGGCGGTGCGCGCCAAGTACCCCCACGTACCCATCATCTTCCATGCAAACGGAGGTACGTGACCTGTGTACACCACTGTACACCAACACATTTGCATGCATGCGTGTGTTGTGTAGGTTCAAGAGGCTGCATGTGTGTGGTATGCTGTTTGTTAGTGACAGCGTTGGAGCAGTCAGCAGTGCAAACGACGGCTGCGGCTGAAACACCTGTCCAGCACTGGATGCATGCCAGGATGCACCTGTCACCTGTTCAAGCCCCTGCTGCTGTGTGTGCATGCGTGCTGGACTCTGTCTGCTGCGCTGCCTCCCTGCTGCGCAGGCACTGGCAAGCTGGATGTGGTTGCTGGCAGCAACGCAGATGTTGTCGGCCTGGACTGGTCCACCAGCATGCGCGTGTGCCGCCAGACTCTGGGCGCGCAGCACAAGGTGCAGGGCAACGTTGACCCCATGGTGCTGTTTGGCACGCAGGTGGGCCGCAGGCACAGGCACACGTGTGCTTTCTGAACACAAACGTGCCAAAGTATGCTAGCAATGAGTGTGGCAGCGCAGCGCTGCAGCAGCTGGTGCAGGGCCGCACAGACCCCATGGTGTTGCCGTTGCATGGCGCAAGCTTGCAGTGCGGGTTTCGCGTCCGAGGCGAGATATACATGCATGTCAGCTGGCGCGTTCTGTTGCTTGCACTGTGATGAGCCAACGGTTTGCATGCCCGTGACGTACTCCTGCATGATCACCTGCCGTCCAAGCTGCTGTTGTCACAGCAGAGTAGCAGATACTCCTGGCTGCGCACAGCCGGCCGCTGGAGCCTGCACCTCCTGTGCCGACCACTTCTGCGGCTTGTCTCTCCTGCAGGAGGTGATTGAGGCTGAGGTGCGGCGCGTGCTGCTGGAGGCAGGGCCGCAGGGCCACATCCTCAACGTGGGGCATGGCGTGGTGCAGGGCACACCAGAGGAGAACGTGGGCTACTTCTGCGAGCTGGCACGTCAGAGCGGCAAGATCCACCAGGAGCAGCAGCAGCAGCAGCAGACGCAGCATGCAGCAAACGGGCAGCTAGTGGGTGCATCTGTATAAGCGTTATAGCAGAGTCGAGGACTGGCAGGGAGAGCATGGCAAAGTCCGAGACAGAGAGCGGTAGTGCTAGGTAGTGACAAGCCAAGGAGTGGTCGCTGAAGGTGTGCAGAGAGTGTAACTATGCCCTGCTACCTGATGGGATCAGCTTACAACTGTCATCACTCAGGTTGTAAGACCGCTTTTTCCGGCTGCCGGCCTGCAAAAGTTTAATACATGTCTTCTTGCAACCCTTCATAATTGTAAAGTCCAGTCGAGCCAGCTTTTGAGTTTGCTGCTCCGCCAGCTGGCTCCGCCTGCAGGTTCCCGCGCTACGACAAATGACTACTGATACGATGACGCCTTGCTGGTACTTTATGCGTGTGTGGATTCTTCTTGTATTTACTTACTGAAATATTTCGCATTGTAATTCTCTGGTGTCTGCTCGCAATCAATAGCGCTGCGCGGTGTCAGACCAGGATCGTTGCAAGCACCAACTTCCGACTGCCTCGCCGAGCACCTTCTCATCCAACAAAATTGTTTATTTAAAGTAATAAGCAAAGGGATCAGCTGTGGAGGAGCCAGCACCAATGGCTGCCAGCCTGCTGCTGCTCGTGCTTTGTGCGCTTGCTGTGTGCAATGTGGAAAGCACAATCAGCGCCGCTACAGCAGCTGAAAATCTCATGAAGGCTGCCGCGTCGCTGCCTTCTGCTAGTGCGCCGAGTGTAGCATGGCAGAACTCCACATGGAACCTGGCAGGTGAGACCAGCAGGGGCTGCTGGTGCCTGCTCTGCACAGCCTGAAGTCAAGTGCTGTTGGCTACCAACTACATTATCCACCTTGAACGCTGATTGACAGGCTACATCTACCCATCGGTTGAGAGCAGGACAACGCCTGCGCCCTGCTGCCCTTTCTTCGGCCATCACCTGGCAATTGCTTGGACAGAGCCTTCATAGCAGAAGTAGTTGGGCAGAGCACGAGCACGTCAGCCAAGTACATGCCTTGCTGCTGCCCTGCTTCCAAGCTGTGCAGGGCGTGAGGTACCAGCAGGGAGCAGCGCCAGCAAGTTCCTGCAGCCAGAAGGTGACGTGCTGGTCGTTGACCAGCAGTTCATCGTGACCTTCAAACCTAGCGCCACCAGTTCGACAGCCAGGGAAGCCGACGGGTGAGGCTGTGACAGGGGCATAGCTTGGCTTGGTGGTGGAACCAGGCTGAGCAGCAGCAGGTTATGAGGTTGAACTTGTGAGTGCTGAGCGCCCTGGGGCAGATCTGCAATGGCTGGTCTCTCACTGCTGACACAGAGCTCCCTGTGTGACCCGCGCAGGTTGTTTGTGGCCAGCGGTGCCTCTGTCATCCAAGCCTCAGATTATGTTGGACCGAATGCACGGAGCGGGGTACTGTTCATGGTGAGCTGCTGCTGCCTCTGGGTCATGCCGCATTCTCAGCCGCTGCTGGGCCAGCAACAGCAACACCCCTGCTTGCAACCATGAATTGAGGGCAGGCCCAGGCGCCAAGCACTGGTTGGAGCTTTTGTGTCGCAGGCTTGCCTCAACGGTGTTTCAGTGGCGTGATGTATGCCGTCATGGCAGCTCTTGATCACTTTTCATGTATGACAGCAATTGGTGTACCCCCTGATGCTGCTGCTGCTGCTGCAGGCACCCAAGTATGCAGCAGACTGGGGCCACCTGCTGCAGCAATTGGCAGACATGCCCGACGTGATTGCCATAGAGCCAAACTTTGTGGTGTCCAATGTCTTCTCTGCGGAGGCAGTAGCAGTGCGACAGCAGCACAGCAAGCAGTCTGCAGGGCTCGAAACAGAAGCAAGCTCAGCAGTAGTTACCAACTTCGCTGATGAAGCTGCGGCAGAAGCAGACAATCCTGCAGCTGCCAACCTTGCAGCTGCAGAAGTGCAGCAGAGCAGAGCTGCCGCACCTATGGGTGCACAAGCAGCGGCAGAGCCACCACACGTTCTGGTACCCACATTTGCAGCCCGGCCTGTTCCAGATGCAACTGCCATGGCTGATGTAGCACTGGCAGCAGGCACGTCTATCGGCTCTGCTAACATGCAGCAGGGTATGCACCCTGATGCGGCAACAGAAGCAGCAGCAACGGCAGCAGCAGCAGCGGCTTCTTATGTGGAAACAGCTGCTGCATATGCTGTCGAGAGTGGAACAGAGCAGGCAGCAGCAGAGGCTGCAGCAGTTGATTGGCTGCCTCGACAGGCTACAACAGGCAGGAAGCTGAAGGGGGTGTGACACCAGGTTACTGCTCCAAATCCTGGCTCCCAAGCAACTGATCAGCCGAACAGCTGCAGACTGGCACTGCTAGCATGTGTGGAATGCAATGGCTTGGCATCTGAATAAGTGCATTGTGCTGTGAAACAACAGCCTCCTGGCACCATGCTGCCAGCGACAACAGGCGGGGTGTGATGAAAGTATTGTAGCAGCTGACGTTGGCTGCTTCATGCAGAGCTTGCACTGAGAACAGGGGCTGCCCAAGTGGTTGTGTGGGATGCTGGTTTGTAAACAGCATTTTGAGTTCAAAGTTGTGGTACGCATCATGATAGGCAAGGCTCAAGTGCGCTTGTGATTATGAGTACATCCATGTGTTCTTTTTGATTATCAAGTTGTGCTTGGCCCATTTATAGTGTGTTGCCATACATGTATTTACCCTGCCAGTCCAAAATTCTTGGCAGAACATGTGTCAAAGCGCCCACTTCATCAGTTTGAGTATACACAGGTGCATACATTGCGGAACCGGCGTCATTGTACTGTGACATTATCCTTTGCATTAAAAGGCATGGGCTTGTATAATGTTGTTTAATTTGCATGGCATGCATGAAACAGTAACAAACATTTCATATACCATTATGCAATGTATACACTGACATGTCACACCCAGAGTCCAAGTAGTCTGCTGTTGTAATAAATGCAACAGTTGATAGGTTTGTGCAGTCGGGTTGTCAGGTGCACAGCGCTGACTGCGGGTTGTTGATTGTTTATGGTTGCTTCACCACAAGCCAGCAGCACAACAGAACTGTGTTGTGCTGAGGACATGCATGCCTGAACCTGTTACAGGGACTTTGTACAGTAACATTAACATTTCTGTAAGAGGGAATGGTTACATGCGCGGAAGGTTGGGGGCTGGGTGACCACTCGACAATGTGCAGCGCGTGTACATGCTATGTCCGGTGTTGGCTGAGCAGCATGGCATTGAGCGTTGCCGCCGGAAACGGATGCAGGCTGCATCATTGTGCATGGCTTTTGTGGCATGGCTTAAGCTCTTCTGACAAGCAGCAGCAGCAGCAGGGGCTAATTTCGTTGAGCACCTTACATGTGCACATAACCCCAGCGGTCAACCCTTGTTTCATGCAGTCTGATGCACTGATGCACTTACACCAGGTTCCTGGGCCAGCCGACTACAAGTCCAGATGTGCACCACAGTATGTAGAGCATGTTCTGCACGACCAGCCTAGCAGCACAGCTGCTCATGTGCAGCAGCAACACTGTGTTACTCGCTCAAGTTGACACTGCTGGCGGCCACACCTCTGCTGATTGCACACTTTGAAGGGCTTCTCTGCCCAGCTACCCAGCCCAGTGCATTATTCCGGCGTGTTACAAATGTGTAGGCACTGTGGGTTCGACAACAAGCCGGGGGCAGATTCTGAACAACACTGTTGTCTGCAGCAGCAGCAGCAGCAGCGGCAGCAGCAGCAGCATCATCATCATGGGCCACCGTTGCTGCATGCAGGTCAAGGAGTGACTCTGAATCGCTGGCAATGCTAGGTTTGACAACGAATACTCTGATTTATTGTTATCATCCATGATAATAGTACACACAAGAGGTGTGTTGCTGTCTCGTGGTAGTAGCTGCGGCACTTTCAAAGTGCACCATGGTGGTGCTGCAGGCGAGTGCTTTCTTGCAAAACCCATGCACAGGAATACGCCTTGGCTGACTGCATATTTATACCTATACTATCAAGCAGAAACCCCTTGCAGGCCTTTGCAAGCTTCGCGGCTGGCTGGCTGCGGAAGTCAAACAGTAACCACCTGCACGGCACCCCTGCGGCGCAACCTCGGAGGCTGCTGCTCCTTCCATTAGTTACGCATTCATACCATGTGTTATTTGCAACAAACATTGACGGAGCATGGATGCAGCCATGCACGCTTGTATGGCCTGCGGTTTTTGTCGTGGCAGAAACCGCCAGCACGTTCTGCCAGCACAGAATGAGATGTGCTCTACAGAATGATTTGGTAGGCTTGTTTATAGTAATGCTGTGCCATTACGTGCGGATGCCGTGCTTCCGGTCGGTGCATGGGCTTCGCAGCATCTCGCACAGCACTGTGACCAAAGTGCAAAATGCCACTCATTGAGGTGCGTATCAGACCCAACCTGTAATCCGTCGCTGCTGGGGTGTGTCACCCTTACAGGCGGCAACCCACGCCCGGCAGCAGCAACATGCAGGGCTGCTGCCATCCTGCAGTGCCCATGAGCACTGGCCAGTGCTCGAGTCACGTGAGTGCACTGGCAGCCTGCCTGCTGGGCCGCACATGTGTGGGCTTGCATTGCACATGTGTGGGCTTGCATTGAGCAAGCTGTCCACAACTGCTGAGCGACATTGGGGTCATGACGCTTGCCTAACTCTGACTTTCCCCAAACCTCTAACTTGCCAACCTGTAACACTGCCAACTAGCAGGACAAAGTTACCAGTCCTACACAGAAGTTTGTCCTCCATCATCATCATCATAAGTTTGTCCTACGTGCATAGATTAGAGAAGGACAAGGACAAGCCTAGTGAAGACCTGAGCTTTCTGTTGCGAGAACTTACCCTGTCCTTCTATGCATTAACTACCAGAAACCAGATGAAGACTGCAACAGGCTCCGCTGCCAGCATGGCCTGAGGCCTCCTGAGAGCAGGGAGCCTCAGAGACCGGCTCCTCAACTCCTCGCCCGGCCTCAAGGGAGCAGGGTGGCCCATGGCTCGGCCGCTCCTGCCTGGCCGCATAGGAGCAGGGTGTCCCAAGGGTCGGCGTTGCAGCAGTGGTGACTCACTCATGATGACCAGTGCATGCAAGCGACGCTGCTAAGCATCTGCAATGACGACATCCATGGCTGAGAAGCAGCCGCCACACCAGCATGCAGCAGCAGCAGCAGCAGTTCCTTCTGTGAAGAGAGGGCGTAGCTGCTGCCACATGCATGCTGCAGCCCACAAGCTCCAGGCTCAGGAGTTTGTATGTCACAGCTGCAGGGCGTACCTCACCACGTGGTGGAAGGTGCACCTTGATAATCACCCTAGGATACCATGCACAGTGCATGTAAGGAGCAGCAGCACTTTAACCCTAAAGGACTGTGCATGTGTGGCTGCTGCTTTGCAGGAAGCCGCATGTGCTGTGCAAGCCAGCAGCACAACAGAACTGTGTTGGGCCACAAGGCTGAGGACATGCATGCCTGGCCATGTTACAGGACTTTCTACAATTTAATTAACATTTCTGTAAGAGGGGAAGGTTACATGCGCGGAAGGTTGGGGGCTGGGTGACAACGCGTCCCGTATGGGACAACTTGTCCTTCGAATGTGCATTGTTCAACTTGAATGTGCAGCGTGTGAACATGCAATGTGTGGTGTTGCCTGAGCAGCATGGCATGGAGTGTTGCCGTCAACGGAAAGAGGTGCAGGCTGCATCAATGTACATGACCTTTGTGTCTTGGCTTAAGCCTGTCTGATAAGCAGCAGCAGCAGCAGCAGGAGCAGGGACTGATTCCAATAATAAGGATTCCAGTGAGCACCGTACACATGCACATAACCCCAGCGGTCAACGCTTGGTTCATGCACTTACACCAGGTTCCTGGGCCAGCCGACTACAAGTCCAGATGTGCACCACATGTATGTAGAGCATGTTGTGCACGACCAGCCTGGCAGCACAGCTGCTCATCGGCAGCAGCAACACTGCCACTCAGTCAAGTTGGCACTGCTCACTGGCTGGCGGCAACACCTCTGTTTATTACACACTCTGCAGGGCTTCTTTGCCCCAGCTACCCAGCCCAATGCATCACCCCAGCGTGCTAAACATGTTTGCGCACTGTACAAGATTGCAAATCACAGGCCCTGCTGCAGAGGTGGCCAGCAGCGCAGATGCAGGGTGCACGCAGGGTTAAGCCTTGCCATGCAAGAACGTGCGGTAGCACACATGACAGCACAAATAAGCTGGTCAGCGCCGCGCACCACACAGCTCACCGCTGTCACCCGGCAACATCAGTGCATGCGCAGCGCCCTCACCACACCTGGACGCACATGAGAGCTTCTTAATCAGGCATCATGCCTGATGCCAAGATGGGCTGGTGCAACCCATTCAGTGTACACGTACCCTGCGAGTGCCGACACCAACAAGACTTACAATACTTTAAGCGGCTGCAAACACATACTTTCTGCTACAGCTTCAGTAAGCCACAATACACTCAGCACAGGCTCCACATGAACGGAGTAGTGTGTCGATTAACCCATCAAGCCAATCCTGCTGTGAACACAATCACCAGGACTGTTTCCTTTCACCACATTTATCAGGCCACTCTCTCACCGCAATCATGAGAAAACACACATCATGCCAAACATGCATAAACTATGGCTTGAATGGGTAATATGATGATGATGATGACATCATGCCAAACATGCGTAACTAGAGAGAAGGGCATATTGAGTGTGACGTGTTGGGATGGGCCGTGATGTGCTGCCGTGTCACAGGTAACATTCAAGGTCCATTCAAGTTTGTGATTGTCCAAGTCACCCTATGTGCATGGCTGACTGCAATTACCAGCATATGCAATGGTGAGCATAGGCAGTGACTTGCTGTGCAAGCAACAATGCTGCCTGGAATTGCCCCACAGTAATATAGATATAAAAGAACGGATTTAACGGCTCCTGGGCTCCAGGTAAATGCAAAAAGTCATACCTTCAAAGCAATGCTTGACCAGGAGCGGCCCGCTCAAGCTCTCCTGGTACTCCGAGTGTGCTGCCATGCAGGCAAGCTGGCCAGCATCAAAGCATCATCGTCATACGCACCTGTACCGCAGAAACCAAATTTCATTAACAGCGGCAGTGTCAACGAGAGTGGTCCGAGCGGACCAACTCTCGGACGCCTTCCTCCGGGCACTTATAGCGTCCTGCCCATCCAGCTGCAGAACCCCGCGGTGACACTCGTGCCCAAGGTGTAGTCCAGAATATATCATCGCACAAACCTCGCAAATGTTAGCTCAGTAGCCGCAGCAGTAGCAGCAGCAACAGCAGCAGTTTGACTGAGAATCGTTCTGTGATAAGCAGCAACAGTGTAACCCAGCAGTGAAACACAGCAAGTCGTAATATGTATTGTAGGTAAAAAACCCACAACACATAACAGAAAGAATTAAAAATTACCAGTGGCCTAGCATGTTACCCCTATCACACGGGCACTCAGTCATGTGCGGTGCTCCCCATGTGTAACGGCGTCAATCAATATCCATGTCTGAACCACTACTGTCACTGATATCCATATCAGAAGACCATGCAGGATGCAACGGTGCTACTGTGGAGTGGTGAGTAGGGGTCCACTCATCCACAACCCCTGAAATAAGAGTGGCATCACCATCAATCCGGTGGTAGCAACACACAATATCCTGAAACAACTGCCAATGTGATGTGTTATATGCGTCACGTGGATATGCCTTCAGGAAACGTTTAGTATGATTGAAGCAACGTCCGACTTCGTAGCCGCTGCGTCGCATATGATGAATGCACCTTGCTGCCTCCAACACAAAGCATGCTTTATGCATCACAATGCGCATCAGGTGACAAAGTCTGCCATGTAACATGTTGTATGCCTGCGCTCGTGTCTTGCAAGATGTAACATGCTGAAAACGCAGTGCTGCAAAGGATGCAAAACCCGGTAGGCGCCGCCGGTCATACAAGACAGCATAGGAAAAAGCATAACCTGGCTCATGTGCTTGATCAGCACTGATCGGCGCTGTCTCTGTGGTCAGAATGCGCATATCCAATGCCACGCACTTGTGAATGGTGCTGTCCTGCCTTTCCAGTGTAAGGTGCATGCCGGGGTACAACCCGTGTATCCTGCCGCCCAACACCCATTGATCAGTATACAATAAACTTTCAATGAATCGATTCGGTCCTACTGTGATGTCATCAGCATAGCGTTTGATCCACCGAAACTGATCAAGCAGCTGGGATGCTGCAAAACGCAGGTAGGGGGTGCCCTGTAGATCAGCAGCAAGCAAATCTGCGGCCGTTATGCAAGAAACCATTCTATCCACTACGTCTACCATGGGGCCAGGGTAGACGGGCACTGCTGGTATGTTCCTGCCTATGCGTAACAATGGTAGGAACTGTTCCAAAAAATCCAGCTCATATGACACTAGGTACAAGTTTGCATAGTAAACAGCAGGATTTATCCCCATAGGTATGCCTGTCGTCTGGTGGTATACCGTATCTTCAAAACGCACGTACGCCTGCTGTATCAGCAGGCCAGACATAGTCTGAGCCTCGGCCAATGTCATCAAATGAAAGCCACCACAACAACTGTCAAATCCAGCCCTGTCATTATTCATGCGCCCCCGTGAAAAAATGCCTGCTAGTTCTGGTCTGCCATACACCAGGTATGCATGATCGATAGATGTATGCCAGACCGGTACAGACTTGTTTGCAAACACCTGCAATACCGCGGTCTGCTGTGAAGCCATGGTACCGTGACCTTGCCTAGATGCGTTGAGTGCAGGCAGCTGTTGAATCCATGCACGCTTAAGCAGTTGACTGATGCGTGACAGCAGATCAGCCTGGTCAATGTTGGTGAAAAGCCGTACTACATCCCACGCCCGCCATCCGTGTCCATGCACATATGTGTCATAACGCATGCATGACAGGTTGAAACGCCGCAGTGTTTTGACAATGCCCTCGGAGTTGTGGCACATCCAAGGTCCGTCATTGGCCCAAGTACGGCCCATTGTGGACAACGTAGTACACCAGATGGTGTCAAGTAATGGAGAGACAGCCCGAAACAGCTGTGTCACAATCTTGGCCACTGGTATAAGGCCATTACGGCCATTGCAAGCCAAGAAACGCATTTTCACCGGGTTCTTATGCATTTTAACAAGGAGTGATGCATAGGGGAAATTCTGTAACTGACAAAACATACTATACTCGTCCGCATAGGCAAAACGTGCTACGGCAAATTGTGGTGACGTCACAGCTGCTGCTATAGCGGCGTGTGCTTGCGCCACAGACCCATTAGGGTTGTAGTAGCCACTGTTCTGCAGCATAGTTGCACGAAACGTGGGGTCCGGCTGTTTATGAAACGAAACGAAACGTTTAAAACGTGCGTTTTAAACGCCTTCAGTGTGAAACGCTGTATCTAAACGGCAGCTCTAGTGGGGCTCAGGCGTTTGAATGCAGAACCCCTCGTTACTCGGCCTAGCGGCCCGTTCAGGTACTCAGGGCTCTTCAAAACATTTACTGTATATCTTTGTTGGTATTTGAATACTTGTTGTTCTCCTATCAGTCACCGATATGGGCAAGAAGACCACTGATCAGGCTACCATAGCCTGGCAGAATGTTGACAAGCTAGAGGAAAGAAACAACTACAGCAAAGTTGTATGCAAACACTGTGATCACTCCTTCAGCGGTGGGGCCAGCAGGATCGTTTCGCATTTGCTCGGCACCGGCTCGGGTGTGAAGGCCTGCAGCAAGTGCCCAGAGGATGTCAGGACTCGCCTGTCAGCTGCCAAGGCTTCCACTGATGCCACTTCCACTGTGACATGGCGTTTCAGCAGCGTTTCAGCAGCGTTTCAGTCCAGGCACTGGCGTTTTAAACGCGTTTAGAAACGAAACGTTTCGTTTCAAACGAAACGTTTCGTGCAACTATGTTCTGCAGATCATCCACAGTCTGTGCCCTGTATAGCTGTTTGCACATCAGTACATACACATTAGGCAGCTTGTCCATGCGTGTGATAACAAAATGATGCTGGTAACGCCGCATAGATATGTCAGACCTCGTTTTTGTCCATGGCTGATTCGTCAATCAAGGTGTTGCGTTTTGTATCTGATGATATTTGGGGCAGTTCTGGAAGATGTCGGATGGTGTCACCGTGTATTGCTGCTTTTCTTGTCAAGTCTTGGGATGTGCGCAATGCACGCAAACATTCTGGAGCAGTGCTCCCTCCTCTTTCCGCCCCGGTGGGGCGCGGGGCCGATGGCGCTGTTGCTATGGCTTGAATGGGTAATATGATGATGATGATGAGACCTCGCGATGCAAGCAAGCAGTAGCCTGCACTGGTCCTGTTGGTGATCCTGCTGCTTCTGCTGCTGCCACATCTGGAGGCAAGTCCTGCTGCTGCTGCTGCGCGTGCTGCTGCTGTCGCAGCAGCTGCACCGCCTGGAATGCTGCCAGCTCCGGAGGATGCAATCATTTTAACTGGCTTCTCGACTCCAGCATAGCTACGACAGCTGCTCTGTCTGCTGTAGCTGCCTGTGTGCAGGTCTGGAACAAGTGCTTGCTGCATGTCACAGCCTGACGTGACATGCGGACCCTACATATCCTGCAAATCGCTTGCGAGCCAGCACCATAACCTGTTGTAGTGAAGTGCTGGAACACCGGGTGTGCATCTCGGCCCATTGCACAGGAACGATGCGATCACGGCTGACACGCAGCGTAACTCATTTAACAAGCAATGTGTACATTATGAGAACGCAGGCGCTCGCGTATGGGTGCAGGCACCGCTCGGCCATCAGTAGGATGCTGGGCGGTGCAGCCGTAGACATTTGAGGCAAACGATTGTTCAACTGTTCATGTGAGTTGAGTGCCCGTGCTGCATCCATTCTGCGCGGCGCGGACCCATTCTGCACAAGGAACCCTGACGCTGGCCTCTCGAAGGTCACCAAACTTGCGGCAGACCCGCGCTTGCGCTGTCGAGAACAACATTTTAATCGCGTCGAAAGGGACCTGGAAATAAACAAGGTTTCACACTTTTGTTTTGTAACATCTTGCAGACGGCCCTCTATAGGGGACTCCCTAACATTGCATAATTTTTGAGTGTCTCAATATGCAACCAGAACTCCAGGCTTTGGTGACATAACACTAGCATTTGCAGGATACGCACTATAGAGAGCATGAAACCTCCATTGCTGTAAGCTGGATGCTGTCACAGGAGTGGTACAATACAGTTGTCACAACTGTCACGGTGGCATAGCGCCATTTTGAGTTATGCCCAGGAGGCAGGTCTCAGCAGGCGTCATGCTGCTCCTTGCACCCTCCACCAACAGTCTCTCAGCAAGCTTGCGCACACCATGAGCCGCATGCTGCAGCAGCACGCATGTCAAAAAAGCTGCTTGAGCAGCGCAATGCATGCAATGAAATGCTGCCTGCAAAGCAATGCTGCCTGCAATGCAGCAGAACACCCACCCTAGTCCCACGTTCCATTTACTTCCCAGCTTCCAGCAAAGCCACACAATGACAACAAGCATGACTGCCAATCATAAGCCAGTGGCTCAGAGCCAGCTCGTGCAGCATAGCCGCCGTACGCAGGTCCTGCCACAGTCTGCCAAAACCAGCCGCAATGTTGATGCTGCCGCCACCTACTGCTGCTGCAACAGCGGCGCACCCATGCAACTGTTGTTGAGAACTACACAAGCGACGGCAGCAGCCCCAAGATTCAGGTATGCAGCATGCTCAACCGCTGCTACGGCATGTTTTAGGCTGCACATGAAGGTGCTCCAAGCACCATGGAGGGGTGTCACACACCTGGCCACAGCCAGCTAGTCACGTCACTGCAGTGCAGCAGCGCGCCCAATTGCCGCCCGTGCAACAGCCAATAGACGCATGCATGCATCTACTGCACAGCGCCAGCGTGCACCAACCAGTACTGCATGTGGCTGCCGGTACAGTGTTGGCAGCAACACACAACAGGCATGTGTGAGAAGCCGCCAGTCACCAACACAGGCAGGCACCAGCAGACACCACAGTGCCCCACACATGAACCTGTAACATCACCAGTAGACAAGCACAAGCACCAGCGCCAACAGCAACCTGCTCACTGCTCAGACACATTGATGCCACTGCTGCTGCTGCTGCTGCTGCTCTTGTGATGCTGCTCCTGCAGCACCAACAATGGTCATACACCCATCAACAGATGCATAATGCTGCAAAACAGCATCAGATAACAACCTATGCTACAGCCTGACAGCAGCCTCACAAAATGTCGCACTACTGTTGAGAGTTGCTGTTTTTTTGGCTGCTGCCTCCACATCAAAAGGCAACTACCTACAGGGCGGCAGCAGGAAATTTAACATGGCCGCTGGCGCTGCCAGCACCAAAGCACAGCGAAGCACTGTGGCAATGCCACAAAGATGTGGTGAGCAAATTTGCCATCGGCACACAAACCTGGCTGTGTCTAAGTGAGAGCCAAGGTTCTGCAGCAGCATGGTGCGCCCACTGCAGCTGCTCAAGCCAGCACAACCTGCCAGCCATACGTGGAAGCAGCTGGAGAGATGCAAAGGGGCACAAAATCTGATGCAACCTGCATCCTGCCTAATGCTGCAGCATTGATCTGCATTATCTTGGTTATACAACATTAAGCTGCCGCAAGCCTTCACAATCCTTGCAAATGCATCCACAACTGCTGCTGGCGGACACCAGGCCACAACGCAGTTACACACCGAAGCTGCTGCCAAACGGCGTGCCAGACATGCCCACAGTTTTGGTCATGATCCCTGCTGCTGCTGCATCCAGCTTGAAAAGGTACCAGTATGTGGTACAGTCAATCCAGCTGCTGCACCAGACAGAAGAACAATGGTTGTTTACAAGTCCAGTCACAGCTGAAGGTCGCTTACATATCCACCTGATGCTGCTGCACCCCATACTGGCGGCCACAAGTGTCTCACACAGCCATTCACACTTGCTTCCAGCGGCGCTGCGGAGCCACACCTGCGGCTGCCAAGCAGCAGTCCACAAGTAGGCATACGTGTGCAGCTGAAGAACAGCACCTCCCATTTGTGAAGGTCCTTAGACATGCATTCACAGCAAACTGCCACATATACTTCCAGAAGGCACTGAAACTGCATTGCCAGCAGCACCAGCAGCACCAGTTGCTGGTGTCAAACAAATAACTCTGCTGCTGCTGCTGCCCCCATCAAGAAACAAGCCAACAACCAAGCCCACCTTCATTCACACCACAGCTGCTCAGAAACGCTCCATCACCTCATCCGTCACATCTGTACTTCTTTCACCCTCCAAGTGCTGCAGGCGTTTCAGCCCCGTCAGCAGCATCAGCCCCTGCTGCGTCAGCCTGCTGTTGCCTTTCAGCCGCAGCTGCGTCAGCTGCGTGAGGTGGGCCACATTGGCCAGGCACGCCATGCTGACCAGGCTGCAATCTGTGAGGTTCAGGTGCTGCAGCTGCTGGCAGCTGCCTGCTAGGGCTGCTGCTGCCTCATCACCCACACCAGCATCATCATGACCCAGCTCCAGGCGTGTCAGGCCAGAGTGTGCTGTCAGTGCCAGCGCATCACCAGGTGCCAGCAGCTGGGCGCCATTTGTAATGCAGAGGTCCTTGAGGTTTGTCAGGCCTGCCAGGCCTGCCATCCTGGCGCATGGGGTGTTGCATGCGCCATCCGCACCCTCATTGTTGTCACTGTCGTCGCTACAAGCGGCATCCAGGTGCAGCTTTATGAGGTTGGTGGATGCTGCCACGCCATTGAGGATGACCTGCCACTCCTGCCTGCTGGGATTCTCTTGCAAGAAGTTCAAATGCAAGCTCATGTAGCTGCGGCAGTTGCACCCATGCAGCTGCAGCTGCTGCTGGTCGCCACCTTCCAAGTGCATTGTCAGCTGTTCCAGGACCGGCAGCTGTGCCAGGCATGACACCAGATATTATAAATCGTCTACAAATGAGAAAAAAGCTAGACGCCGCAGCTGCTGCAGCTGCGTTGTTGACTGCAACATTTATCTGCTGGAGACAATCCGAGCTGCAACTGCTGCATCTGAGGAGGGAACACTGCATCTAGGTCATAAACAAAATCGCTGAACTCTTGGAGCTGGGTGAGGTGTGACAGGTCCAACAGGATGTTGCGTGATATGACCAGGTGCAGCACCCGCAGTGGCAGCGGCCACGCCAGCAGCTGCTGCAGTTGCTCATAACCCTCTG
The DNA here is from genome assembly GCA_014080715.1 of Scenedesmus sp. NREL 46B-D3. Classification (NCBI taxonomy): domain Eukaryota; kingdom Viridiplantae; phylum Chlorophyta; class Chlorophyceae; order Sphaeropleales; family Scenedesmaceae; genus Scenedesmus; species Scenedesmus sp. NREL 46B-D3. The sequence goes on along the minus strand of JACERP010000045.1, from coordinate 182,851 downwards.
CCCAGCTTGCATCAAGCTTAAGCCACGTCAGCTGACTTAGCTGCGCCACGCCTGCCAGGCAGCTGCAGGGGGCCTCCCCAAAAAGCATGTGCAGCCGCTGCAGGTTGGTGAGCCGCGCAAGTGCTCTGACACAGCAGGGGTGTGCACTGGACCATGCAGCATCCACAGGTCCAGTATGTCGGGCTGTGTGCTGGCAGTGCAGCCAGCATGCCTGTACTGCCTGCCATGGTCATGCTGCTGATGCTGGGCAGGCGCACACGCTGCTGCGGCTGCTGCTGCTCTAGCTGTCCAGCAGGAACAGCGCCGGCCGTGTTCTGCCAGCTGCTACTGCAGCAGCTGCTGGTGGAGCTGCAGCCAGCTGCACGGCCTGCTCCAGGCAGCTGCTGTGCTGCCTCCAGGTGGAGACCCCATGGCAGGCCACAACCTCCTCAGGCCGGAGCCACGCACCTGGTGCACTTATGGTGATGCTCTTGACCAGCAAAGCATGCTTTGGCAGCCAACGTGCAAAGCTGCACAGGCGCGACAGCGATGCACCGAGGGACACCTCCACTGCTGTGTGTCAGATGCCGCACTGCTGCACTGCCTCCCTCCAGGCCTGGCATGCGCGAGCTGCTGCACACAGGATGCGGGTGTCTGTGCCGAACGCTGGGTGGTGTAATACTACAGACGGTGCTGCAATGCTGGTTGCTGCGCCCTGCATTGGTGCGCATGCAGTCCAAGGGGGCAGCAGTTGCAGCAGCAACAGGTGGCGAGATGTAGGCAGGTCAGGTCTGCAAGCTAGGCATGCTTAACCACCACCATGCCTGCAACTTTGACAAGGCCATAGCCCAATCCTACTCCGACCGTGAGATAGCCTGCTTGATCAACCGCAGCACACTCAGCAGCTGTTGCTGCTCACCTGCTGCTGCTGAGTTTTCATATCTGCCTGTTGCATCACGCCAAGTCGCCAAGCAAATTGAAGACGCGGTTGCTTCCAGTGATTGTGTAAAGATAAAACGTCGAGTATACTCAAAGCGGGGTTGCAGGCTCCGCGGTTCCTGTTAAGCAAGGCTGTGCGAAGCCTTGAACACGGGCAAACAGCTGTAGGATGCCGAGCCAGAGCAAAGCATTTGCAGCTTCGGTGTGTGTATCTGAAGTGTTTGGGACAGTAGCAAGCACTGCAAGAGGATTGGATGGCGCTCATGTTAACTGACCGTCTGTACCCGGCAAAGGCTCTTCAGCGGTTACATTAGGGAGTACGGCAGTACAACATTAAGTTCTGCAACATGTTTGCCATGAAAATTCTGCACTGCAGCTACAGAGCGATGCAGACAAAGAGCCCAGCCTTTGCTTGAAGCCTTCAGCCCAGTGAGCCGCAGACAGTGCAGGTGCGGTCACTGGCAGTGCAACTTGGAGCCCAGACTGCAGCAGCACAATTTGGTGACATGTGGACATGCATGGTACTTGGATGCCGGTGCGAGCTTGCGGGAGTCAAATAGTAACCACCTGCACGACACACCTAGGTGGCCTCGAGGCCTGCGGCGCAGCCTCGAAGGTTGCTGCTCCTTCCGTTAGTCACGCATATGTAACATGCGTGCCTTAAGATATACGTTGCGGAGTAGTCATGCAGCCATGAACGCTTATATGGCCTGCGGTTTTCATTGTGGCAGAAACGGCCAGCACGTTCTGTCAGCACATAACGAGCTGCGCTCCACATATGATGTTGCTCGACCGTTTTACAGTATGCTGTGCCATTGCGGGCGGATGCCGTGCTTCTGGTCGGTGCATGTGGTTCGCAGCATCGCGCACAGCACTGCGACCAACTTGCAAGTGCAAAATGCCACTCAACAAGTTCCGTATCAAACCAACCTGTACTCCGTTGCTGCTGGCATGTGTCCATTTAAAGGCAGCAACCCAATTGGGCTGCAAGCCCAGCAGCCCCAACATGCAGGGCTGCTGCCATCCTGCAGTGCCCAGCCACGCCAGCAGTGATGACCAGAGAGCATGCAAGCGATGCTGCTAAGCATGTACAGTGACGACATACATGGCTGAGATTGCAATGGAACGGATTATGTTGGCTCCTGGGCTGCAACACGTGGATCACTGCACGTACAGTGCCATGCATGCATTCAAGATAACAGATTCGGCACCCATACCAGTGCTGCAGATTCTGCCCGTCAGACTGTACCATGTGGCTGCTGCCAGCCGCTAGACTGCCACATTCACTGGCCTAGGCCGGGGCAATGAGCATACATCAACTCCACCGCACTGCCTGCCGTGCCTAACGGCCTGCTACCTCTGACTGGCCCCAAACCCTGCCTCGCTACAACATCCACACAATGATACCCGCTCCTTGTTGATATGCAAAGTACAGCCTTCACAGTGCGCAGAGAGCAGAGCAACAACAAAGAGCGAAGCATGGCTGCAGCGCAGCCTGGTGATATGGTGGATATCAGCAGTGGCAGCAGGTCAATGGCTGGCTAGACCAGGGCGCTGCCTTGGCACCCTCAGGTAGTCGACCACCCTCAATCCCATGCTTGGATCATCAGGCTGCACGCCGCCCTTGCTGCCACCCACATCACACCCTGGCCCAGCCCCGCCGCTGCTGCCGCCCAAACCGCGCCCATCACCGCTGTCAAACAGCGCGTCATCCCCGCCCGCATCCGCGCCACCCGTAGGGGTGGCAGGCAACCACCGCGAGGGGAATGCAGCAGCGTGGCTGGCCACCCGCCCGCCGCCGCCGCCCTGTGCGCCGTACCAGCGGCTGTCCTCCCGCCAGCCGGTGGGCACCCGCTCGATGCCCAGCGAGTAGATCTCCAGGTCGCCGTCCCTGGTGATGTGCATCCGCGTGAGGCCCTTGAAGTTGGCGATGCGCAGCGCGCTGAACGCCTCATCGTAGTGCACGTGGAACCAGCACACGCACACGTACAGGTACAGCCCAAAGACGAAGCCCATGGCAGGGATGGCCAGCAGCCAGTAGTAGGCGAGCATGCCGGCGTAGTACGCCGTCAGCTGCAAGCGCGAGAGCGCTGCAAACCCAGCCGCCACGCTGGGCGCGGCGCAGATGGTGTTGCGTGCAACCGCCACCGCCTCTGGGATGTCGTACACCACCATGGCCGCCTGGATCACGCCCGGGTACAGCCCCAGGCTCCACCTGCAGCAGCAGGCCCCCACACAGCGCGGCTCGGCACCTTGAAAGCGTTGCCATGGGGCGCAAGGTGCAAGCTTGCGGCTGCTGCACGCACCAGCAAGCGCAGACGTCGAAAATCGCGATGGACATCGTGCACACCTCCAGGCACAGGCGGTGCACTGCCACAGCACAAATTGCCAATGTGGCTCGCTTGTTGACAAGCGGATGCTTCACACACACCAAGCGTGGAGCTGCTGCCAGCTGGCTGAAGCCACGCGCACCTGTGCGCCATTGCGCGCAGCCCCATGGGGTCGGGGAAGTGCGCCTCCTGGTACGCCTCAAACCAGCGGTACATGCTGTGCAGCCCCTCATTGCCCAGGTGCTCATACCTGCACACGGCCACAGCCAAGAGCAGCGCCTTCAGGGGCTGGAGTGCCTGACAATCTGGCTAAGCATCGGCATGCAGGCTGAAGCATCAATGGCACTCGCCCGCCTGCGCCGTCGCCCGCCAGCATGCAAAGCAGTCGCCACGCGCTGAGCTGGCTGCTGACATGTTGCCGCAGGCACACGCGGGCCCAGCTGTCAAACTGTCGAAGCACACTGCTCACTGAGCACAGCCACACAGCAAGCCCGCACATGCAGCAGAGCTGGGGTCACGCTGTACCGAGAACCGTCATGCCCACCCGCCACTCACTTGATGCACACCTCCACGCCCAGCTCCAGCAGCAGCAGCAGCACCACGGCCAGGCTCAGGTGCGCCCCAGCGTGCAGCGCCGCCACCAGCAGCTGCGTGCTGCTGCCCCCAGTGCGCAGCTTCACCAGCGGCCCGACAACGGGAGATCGGCGCCTGCCAGTCGCACCAGAGGGCCGACTGGCACCCGGACCCGAGGCTGCTGCGGCTGCTGCATTGCCGACACTGCCGCTGCCGCTGCCGGCGAGAGGCTTCTGCCCGCTGCCGCTGCTGTTGCCGCCACCCTGCTGCGCGCTCGCCAGTGCCTGCTGCCGCTGCCGCTTCTGCTGCTGCTGCAGCTGCTGCCGCTCGCCCGACACCGCGCCCACTCCCCCGCCCTTGGCAAAGCCGAACGTGATGAGGAAGAACAGCACCGTCACTGCAAGTGACACGTAGCTCTGCATGAGGATGTCATGCCAGCAGGCTGCGAATTCACGCAGGAAGATGGCTATGAAGTCTGCCACGCTGCTGGCGCTGAGCAGGGTCAGGCCAGCGCTGCAGCGCGGCAGCACCGACACGATGCTCAGGAAGTAGATGGCGCCACCAATCACATCAAAGCGCGAGTTCTTGAACCTGCAGCAACAACCAGCAGCAACAGCGCAGGCGCAAGCAGGCTCTATTGTAGCTCCAACAACACCACCAACCGCAGATGCACAGCTGCTGTGGCCCAAGAGCCAAACCTCCATGATACAGGGCTGAACGGTCTCGTCATATTGACAAGTCTACTTGGGCAGCAGCTGGTAGCTGCCTGAGCAGCATGGGCAGCAGTAACCAGTGTTGGTGCTGCTGTGGCAGCCATGCGTGCACCGGCAAGCATGCTGGGTGGCTGCGGCGCACCCTCACCTGAACAGGTGCAGGTTCTTCCTGCCCAGCTTCAGGGACTTGTCGGCGGCAGGGAACAGCGCGGCACACTTGTACACACCACCACCACCTCCGCTGCCACCACCGCCGCCACTGCCGCTGCCGCCAGCCGCACCACCCGTGCCCTGATGGTGCGGCGCAGCCCTTGCTGCGTGCCCACCCACTGCTGCTGCTGCTGGTGCTGCTGCTGCATCATGATCGCCCGCTGCACCACTTCCTGCAGCTGTTGCCGGCCACTGCTGCTGCTGCTGCTGTGGCAGCTCCCACATGTCTGACATGCCGCTAGGGCTCATGGGGCAGTGCCAGGACAGCATCTCGGGCTCCCACGCGCCACCGTACGCTGCGGGCACCTGGCCGTGGGCACCTGGACCTGCACCTGGCCCGTAGCCGTACCCGTTGCTGCTGCCTGCTAGGGCGCCAGCCATGCCCGGCCTGTGGGCCATGCCTAGGCCTGGGTGTGCTGCGGCGGCGTTCAGGAAGGAGCTGCTGCTGCTGCTGCCGGAGAGGGGCCCCGAGCCCAACCTGGCACGGCACAAGCATGAGACCGCACAGGTGACCGGGCAGATGGCGGCGGTGTTTTTCACTCCTACAATTTGTGCTGAAACCCATACCGTAGCTGACGACGGTGCAGCAGAGCGCAGTGTGGCTGATGCTGCTGCCATTGCTTTGGCACAAGGCACGCAACGGTCATACACCACTCAGCATAGCATGCCAGCATAGCAGCCCTCTGTCCTGTGCATGTGTGACTAAAGAAACAGCCTGCGCCAACCCGACTTCGCACTCGGGCCCACCTCCTGGCGCCCACCGCAGCCCCGGTGCTGTAGGTTGCCGCTGTTGCCGCCGCCGCCTCATCCTCCAGGCACGCAAACCTGCTGTAGCTGAACACGTGCGTGGGGTGCAGGAATGCACCCCCCAGGCCCTGCACGATGAGGTGCTCGGGGTCCAGCAGGCTCTGCTGCACCACACCCCGCTGGTGCTGCGCCTGCTGCAGGTGGCTGGCACCAACGCCATGAGCAGCAGAAGCAGCAGCAGCAGCAGCATGCTGACCAGCATCCGCTGCTGCTGTGCCTGCGCCCTGCCGCCCTGCCACGGCAGCAGCAGCTGCCGCCTTGATGCCATTGCCGGCTGCTGCTTGGTGTCCCAGGCCTGGCGAGTGCCCGCGTGAAGCAGGCATGGCAACGTTGAGCCGTGGCAGGTTCCTGCGCGCCATCACAACGGGCGATGAGGCATCGTCAGGTTCCACGGCTGCGCTGCTGCTGCCAGGGCCATGGCCACCTCCTCCTGCTGCTGCTGGTGGAGGTGCTGCTGGTGAGGCGGTGCCTCCCTCATCAACAGACAAGTATGTGGGGAGCGGCGAGCTGGAGAGGCCTGGTGTGACACAGCTGTCAACGCCCGACGAGCTGCTGCTGCTGCTGCTGCTGCTTGTGCTGAGCCTGCGGTTACTTGAACTCTCCGCCCCAACATCAGTGCCTGCTGCGTGGTGGTTGCTGCTGGGGCCCCCGCTGCTGCTCCTGATGGCAGCAGCAGCAGCCGCGTGAGGCGCAGCAGCCGCTGCACTGCTTTGGTAAAACGCGGAATTCGCATACATTTCATCTGCTGCTGCTACCTTGTCTGCAGCAGCAGCCATGGCACTCTCGCCAGCTCCCGCTGCTGCTTCTGCTGCTTCAGGCCCTGATGTCTTCACCGTCTCTTCTGCTGCTTCTGCTGCTTGTGCTGCTGCTTCAGCTGCAGCGCTACCTTGCTGCTGCTGCTGCTGGTGCGTGTAGCTGTGCCGCATGTAGAAGTGCAGGTCTCCTGCCAAGTGCACCCTGGCCCTGCCACGCAGGTGCCCGCGCACCAGCTGCCGCAGGTTACTGCTGCTGCTGCTGGCCCAGAACCACTCCAGCAGCCAGGTGGGCTCGTGCGTGATGATGATGACGTTGTCCTGAGGGCCCACGCGGCGCTCAACGACATTCGCAAAGTACCTGCACAGGCCAAGCGTGCAAGTGGGCGAGGTGCAGAAGACCACGGCACGCAGCACTGCAACATCGGCCGCAGGCCATGAAGGCAGTTGCTGGTAAACATCAACTCTTCCATTGACGTCAAACCATCAGGGAGATCAGTGGTCAGGGCAACCACCCCAGGTAGCCGCCCGTGAAGCACCTGCTGCTGCACGGATGCTGCGCGGGCAGCACGTCAGGCAGGTGCGGCCCAGCTGTCACGCTGCGCGCACCTGTACTGGCACATGTCGATGTCGCCCACCAGGGCCAGGTCCAGGCCAAACACCCACCACCCAGCAGGCAGCCGCAGCGCAAAGTAGCTCTTCTCCTGCAAGCAGCGCGTGGAGGCGGGCACGAGCCCCACACAGAACAGACATCAGCATGCAGCGGCTGTTGCAGTGGTACAGCACACGCACCACAGCCCAGCAGCGGGCTTCGCAGTTTGCTGCAGCGACACCAGCTGAGGAGAGAGTGACACACCAACAGGCGTCTGCTCAGCAATGACCTGCAGGGCAGCTGGGCAACCATGCACATGCGCGTCAGCAGCAGAAGGTCAAACAGGGCCTGCTGCCTGCGCACCTGTGGCATGAGCCAGCCCCCCAGCCAGCCCTTGTGCATGATCTGCTTGATGAAGGTCTCAAGGCCATCAATCCAGTCACTGCCAGACAGGACAGGCGGCAGCGCAACCGGGACGGAGCAGCGGACGCCAGGGTCACAGGAGTCTCTGCAGGCACTGACACGCGCTGCTGCTGCTGATCGGCAGCGCCACTGCGCCCTCATTCAACTATGCTGCTGCAAGCTACTGTGCATGCAGGCAGGCACACCAACACATGCACCAGGCTATGCAGTGACGCGCGCAGGCGCTGCACCAGCAGCAGCAGCAGCCGCCGCGTGCACGCCCCACTCACTGGTTGCCCGGTATGGCAAACACGTTGGGCCCTGGGTACGCGCGCAGCGCGGCCACCGACGCATAGCGGCTGGAGCGCGGGCTGAGCCCGGCGGGGCAGCCGGCGGCGCAGCCAGCCGCGAGGCCTTCCTGCACGCCGAACGACGGCGGCAGGTCGGGCTTGTGCACCACCAGGCGGCCTGGGCGGGGCGGGCGAGGGGGGGGGGAGGAGGGGTTGCGGGGCAGGCGTCGACGGAGCAGGGCAGCCGGCAGGCAGCAGCGGCAGCAGCATGCAGACGTGCAGCGGGCGCAGAGGGTGCTTGGAGGTGTGCAGATGCTGCAGGAAGGCGTGGCTGGGCGCCACGGTTGCAAGCCGGACTGCCGGGTTCAAGCGGTGCACCAATGCGCGCATGAGCGCAGCGCTCATCACGGCACTGGCTGTGCCATGCGCGGCTGTGCGCGCTGCGCACCTGGGTGGTAGTGAGGCGGCGGCGGCATGGCCTCCTGGAACGGCACAAACAGCCGCGTCTCGTACGTCTCCCTGCTGGGGTTGGGGTACGCCAGGTCGCCACCCAGCAGCAGCACCTCGCCACGCGGCAGCTGCAGCGAGCCCTGCTGCTGCTGCTGCTCCCGGCTGCTGCTGCTGCTGCTGCTGCTTGTTGTGGCCTCGTTCGCTGGCACGGTGAGGCTGGGCGCCGCCAGTGCGCGCGCGACAGCGTAGGTCGGGTTGCCGCCGTCCCCCGTGTCCGCGATGAAGTCAAACCACAGCTCCTGCAGCGGCACCACATCCGCGTGACGGCCAATCAGCATGGCGGGATCTGCAGTTGGTGTCGCCAAACGGCCTGGGTTGAAGAGATGACTGGTCTCAAGCGACCTTGGTTAAAGAGATGGCTGGTGTCAAGTGCACGCTGCACTGGCTTCACAACCCACAATCACTGCCTGCTTGGCACGCTGCAGCAGGCGCCTGCAACGGCTGGATGGTGGCGCGGGACAAGCCGGAGGCACCCGACCAACCAGGCACCCTGCCTGGGGGCGGCCAGGGCGGCCAGGGCTGGCAACGGCGACCTAACTAATATAATGTTCCTCATATTTTCCCTTTATCTCAGGCATAATTAGGCAACTTTTTTGTATTTTGAAAGTTCATTTGTCTCTTGTGGGCACCCAGCTCTGAAGTGCCTGGCTGTGTCGCAAACTTGAGCCCCGCATCCCAATGCTTTGCGCCGAAGCGTAGGAGAACAGGGGCGCGTGCTACCACCATGCCTCTCAGGCCGTCGAATGACCTGCCCTTGATCTTCCCTACTGTAAGCCCACGCAGGAGCGTGGACTCAGGCACGTTTGCCTGCTGCTGGTGCATTAGATGTACAGCTTGTACCTTGTGGACTGGTCTGAAGGAACACCCTGCGCCTGTAACACTATCGCAGATCGAGTTCTGCCTGCTGCAGGCCCAATGCGCGCACCTGCTTGCTGCTGTAGTGCTCATAGGTGAAGCCGTCCCCTTCTGCCGGCGTGTCGTTGAAGCTGTCAGCCATGGAGGCGGCAGTGGCGGCCTACCAGCGGCGGCAGCGGCAGCAGCAGCAGCAAACCATCTGCAGTGTAATGACATGACATCAAGCACCGAGCCATGCTGCAAATTTGCGGATGCTCTGGATCAGGGACAGCACAACGCCTTGCAGCCATGTGTGCGTCCCCTGCAAGTACTGGTGCTATGCCTGCTTGCAGCCACCCTGTCCCCCAGTGTTTCGCATGCACCACACGCACAGCCACACTGCAGTTGCCAGGCAGAGCGCCCGCCGCTGGCCCCATGCACAGGGTCAGCCCCGTCAGCCAGCCCACCTGCATGGTGCGCATGTCAAACCTGCCCAGGAACAGCTTCACGCTGATCATCAAGTCAAACATGGTCTTGAACAGGTCGGCAGACGTGCCGCTGTACCAGGGGACCATGTCCAGGAAGGGCGGCGTGGGGCCCTCGCCGCCAGCACCGGGGCCGCGGCCCACGCCCTTGGCGCCGGCGCACTCGCGCTCGCTGCCAAAGCCGCCTGCGGCGGATCCCTCAGTGGGGGAGCTGCCGTCGTCGTCGACGGTGCTGGTTGCTGTGGTGGCGTCTGAGGCCCTAGGGGCGTGCACCGAAGGCAGCGCTGCAAGCGAGGGCTCAAAGCCCCCGGAGCACCTGCCAAAACTAACCACCTGCTTGAGTGACGACTGCGGCTGCGCCTTAGCCCCAGCCCTGGGGGCTGCGCCACTGCCGCCGCCGCTGCTGTTGGCTGCGCTGCCGCTGCTGCTGTTGGCCACACCACCGCCACTGCTGCTTTTGCCGACGCGCCTGGCCGCCGCAGCTGCGGCTGCAGCGGCAGCGGCAGGCGAGTCCCCGGCAGCAGCTGCTGCTGCAGCAGCCTCTGCAGCAGCAGCTGCTGCTGGGGAGTCCCCTTCTGCCAGCAGCTCCTCCAACTCCTGCAAATGGTCCGCAGAATCCTGGTTCTCCCAAGTTGGTGAGTACAGGCTCACCACGGACCCAAACCCTCCAAACCCTTGCCGCTGCTGAGCCTGCGCTGCAAAGGGGCTGGTCAAGTTGAGGTCAGACGCCCTGCCGCTGCCGCCCAGCCTGCCTGTACCTCCCAGGCTGTGCAGCGAGCTGCTGCTGCCGCCATTCCCTTCAGACCCCAGACCTCGCTGCTGCTGCTGCTGCCTGCTCGTATGCTGTGACTGGCCTGCACTCTGCAGCTCAGCCACATCTTGGTACTCCTCATCATCCATGCCGGATGCGCAGCCCGACTGAATAGTGCTCAGGCTCTTGCTGCGCGTGTGCTTGATCGACCCCGGGTGCATCTGCTGCTGGTGCTGCTGCTGGTCGATGCTGACATAATGCCGGCTGCTGCCGCTTTTACCAGCACCCGCTGCGGCAGCAGCACCGCCGTTTGACAACCGCTGCTGCCGCCGCTTCTGCTGCTGGCTCTGGCTGCCGCCGAAGCTGCGTCCGAGGTTCCTCTGCAGGCTGCCGAGGCCCTGGTTCTGCAGCTTCTGCCAGCTGGGGAAGCCCTTGCTGTCGATGCCCTCCAGCAGTGCGGCCGCCTTGAAGCTGAAGCTGCTGGTGGTCTCCAGCAGGTTGACCATGGTGCGCTCGACCATGAAGCGCGGCGACCACGGCTCGCCAGCACGCTCCATCTGCAGCAGCAGCAGCAGCAGCAGCAGCAGCGAGAGTGCTGGGGTGTGCTGCGAGCGCGAAACCGCAGGGCAACGCCTGCAGCTGGCAACTGCCTGCAACCCTACATGCACCTCCGCTCTCCATGCGGCGCGCCACTTGCCCGCCCGCCCCAAACTTCAGCCACCGCTGCCGCCCTCGGCATATGCTACTGACACACCACCTAAATCAAGGTCGGCAGCCAACACAGACTGTCACAGCGCAGCCCAGCTCTTTGTCTTCAGATGTGCTGCTTGCCTGCGGCCGCACCTCCAGGCTCTTGCTCCTCTTGGCGCCGCCCAGGCCAGACTTGGCGCGCCTGCCCTGCTGCCGGCCGCGCCCTTTCCTGCCCGCGGGCCCGCCCTCCCAGCCGCCGATGGATGCGCAGCGGGCCTGCTGCTCGCGCTGCTGCTGGTGGCGCTGCTGGTGGGCTGCGGCCAGCTGGTGCGCTCCTTGCCTGCAGGCGCGAGACAGGACAGGACAGTTGCAGCGCCAAACCAACAACCTGGCTCACACGTTTGCCAGCAGTTGCAGGCTACGGCATGGCTATGCAACTACGTACATGGACGCGTTGGTGCTGGCAGTCACCAGGCAGCAGCCACCAAGCAGCGGGTACGCACCGCAGCGACGCCCCTGCAGCGGCGCTGAGCGCGGCCAGCAGCGCCAGGTCGTGATCAATGACCACATCACGCCGCAGCTCTGAGATGTGGTCGGCCGACATCTCATGGGCAGCCGCGTGGTCAGCGATGATGTTGACTGCAGGCACGCGGCGCAGCAGCACACACGCAGGTAGGGACGCCGGCCGGCAGGCACAAACCTTGGCAGGCATGGCAAGGTTGCAGGCATTGCCAAGCCAGTTGTGCTGTTCGGTTCATGTGCTGCAGTGAGTGGCAACGTCAACACGTGACGCAGCTGTGCAGCAAGCAGCCCGCACACACGCTGCCGTGCATGCGGAGCACGCACGCACCACAGCCCTTCCGGCGGGGCGCAGGCATGCACAGCTCCCAGTGCGTCGACACTCACTGATGTACAGCGCGACGAGTGTGCACCACATGGTGAACACCGGGCTGATGACGGTGCCCCCGTCCTCAGGCTGCAGGGAAGGCAGCGGGTGCACCAGCGTGGCCAGCGCACCGGCATCCACGGCTGGCTGAGCGGCAGCAGGGCTGCTGCTGAGCCACGGCGGCACCAGCAGCGCTGCCGACACATTCACGGTGCTGCTGATGTTGCCTGATGCGCTGCTAGCTACAGGCGCATGCACAGCAGCGGTGCTGCTGCAGCTGCCCGTGCTGTCTGTGGCAATAGCGGCATCTGCCAGCGTTGCTGAGCTGTTCCGGTCTGCATACAGCATCCAGCGCGAGAACTTTGGGTACTCCGTGGTTGGGATGGGTGCCAGGTAGCGCATGCAGACCGCCTCTTGCAGGAACCCCGCAGAGCCCGTGGCCAGGCCCTGCCCGCCCACGCTGCCATTGCCGCAGAGCTGGAAGTAGGTGCTGCATGCTGCCGCCAGCGTGATGCTGTTGAGGATGACGCAGCTCCACACAGCCTGGCGAGAAGCACCTGCGAGCCGATCAACAGCGAGCAGCACATACATGCAATGCTGTGTTGTGACATGAGCCAGGGGGAGCCAACGAGCAGCACAAGCAAAAAACAAACAACACAGCCCTCCTTGCTGGCCAGCCTGAACAGCAGCAGATGCAGGCCAACACCGAGTTCTGTAGAAGCCACCCCGGCCCGTCTCGAGCAAAGCTGCAGCACAACCATGTTGAACACTACTTGTTTGCGAGCGACACTGCTGCTGTTGTTGGAGCGCACCCGGTGCTGGCGCCAGCAGCTTGAAGTGGATCAGCAGCAGCTGCAGGCCGTGCAGCACCCCCAGCACCAGCAGGCTGCTGGCTGCGATGCTGAGCGCCAGCGACACATCCGCCTTCATGTCGATGCCGAGGGCTTGGAAGGACGGCAGGTGGCAGAACAGCGCCGAGCACAGCCACACGATGTACAGGGAGTAGAAGTTGAGATACCCCCTGCACAGCCCAGCAGCAGAGTGAGCCACAGAGCAGGATGCATGTTGCGAGGTATGTGCAAGCCTGCTGCACGGTAAAGCGTCATCCTAAGGACACAGCCGCTGTTGCCAGCGTCCTGCATGTTGTTGTCAGCGTACAAGTTGAGTCCTGCCGCTGCCATGTGCAGCAGTCAGCGCCCCCGCAACACATGTGCAGCAGTCATGGCCCCGGCCACACGACTGCAGCGCCCCGGAGGCTGTGCGGCTGCGCGGCTGCCTGCTGTGATGCGCGTACGCCAGCTGGCCGCCATCAGTGCGCCACCACCCCGCACCTGTGTGCTGACCCGAGGCCCCTGCGCACAAAGGGGCGCATGTACAGGTACGCAAAGCAGCACAGCGCGCCTGCAGGGGCAGCACAGCATGTAGTCATCCTGCTGGCACTGCTGGCTTGTCCAAGAGCCGGCTGCTGCTGCCGTCTGTGCTATCAGATTGTGCATTATATTGGCCGCCGCCGCTGCTGCTGCTGCTGCTGTGCAGCTAAGACGGTCAGCTCACCATACAGGTAGAACCACTTCTTGCTGAAATGATACTTGTCAACAAAGCCCTGCGGAAGGCAGGCCAATCAGTTGCAACACATCAGCAGATGTTATTTCAGGCAGTGCTGGTGACTGAGCAGGCTTGCAGGCCATGCGCAAGAGGGCGCCTTTTGAACCTGTGCTCAGCTGCAGCCAATTCATTTCAAGTCGGACGGGATGCCAGAATAGCTCAATGCTGCAACATGCCCAACGTGTGGTACTGTAATTATCTGACACTGCAGTAGACTGTGTTTAATTGATTGCTGTGTTACCAATGCTTCTTGAACTCCTGCAAATGTGCTGCTGCGGCTTTAGTCATGCATGTAGCCCGCATGTGCTTGCATGCATGCAACATGGCTCAGCGACATGCATGGAGGCAGTAAGGGTAAGGGTAATGCTGGTGGTCATCTTTCCGCCTCATACAAAGCCGTTGCATGCTCCAGGAGCTGCTGCTGCACCACCAGATTCTCTCTTATGCCCCAGATACCCTACTGCTGGTGCCGACCTGCTGCTGCAACTGTGGGGCAACGCATCGCTGGTGACTAGACCAAGCAACATTTCAACGATACATAGGGATATCACAGCTGCTGCCGTCAGAGTCACCTGTGCAGATGATGACCACAGATACACAAGCCCAAACACCCCTGCCAGGTAAACCCCCAGCTGTGTGTGCTGGAATGAGATCTGATTGTCCATCCTCGCATGGGAGGGCGCCTTCTCGCCCTCCCTCATCACTATGCAGCTGCTGCTGGCCTGCTTAGCACCAGCCCCAGCACAATTGTTTGTCTGATTGGCACAGGCACCCTCTGCTGATCAGCATCACAGCTGTGAAAGCAGGCTCCCACAAGAGCACCGCCGCATTGGTTTGAAAGTGTGATTCCAAGAAGACTGAAGGCCGCGCAGCACAGGCAGGACCTGCGACACAGTCCTGTTGCGTCCTCGTCAGAAGATACCGAGACAGTTCCGATCGTTTTGCGCAGCAGCAAGCAAAGGAAATGCACTCAGGCGAGATGTAACTTGCTCAGGGCTTTGACAGGACGAACAAATTCAAGGTGATGACAAAATGACAGACTGTGGGGGACCGTGGCGTTACTGGATTCATGGCCTGCTTGGCGGTGCAGACGGCCATCAGCACAGGGCACGAACATGTAATAACAGTGTATTCTTTGTGTAGCGGACCAATGTGTGCACAGAGTGATCATAAGCATAGCGAGGCTGCAGCAGGGCTGGTGGTAGCAGTACTGTCCTAACGACCCACGTGCGAGCGCTTGCAGGATTGGTTGCAAAGCACATGCAACGTAACAAGTTGAAAAGTATACCTTGTCAACACAGTCCGCAAATGTCAGCTTGTCAGCATCACACACGTGACAGCACACGCCTGCACGCTGGCTCCTGCTGTGCAAGCATACTACGTTATGCCAAATGTGGAGGCACTTCCAGTATGCTGCTGAAGTCGAGCAGATCTGTGCTTGAGCTCTGATGGCTGGGATGAGTTGTCAGTGATATCTGTTTCATGAAAGGTAAAATAGCCAGCAAAACACGCTTGACAGGACCCAGCAACAAGCAGATGTAGTGCGTAAAATGATGTTGATGAACTTGATTAATCAACACTTGGTCTTACTTCGCCCTTCACCACCGCGGGATCAATGTCACATTGTCAACGTCGCCTAGGTGTCAATGTGCTGGTGGTGGCCGGCCGCCTCTGCCACCACTGGGCTGCTGCATGTGAGGGATGCTGCCAGATGAGGAGCTGCGAGCCAGCCCACCAGTTGAACTACTACGCCTCACACCACTAGCTGCGCCTGCACCAGCTACATTCGCACCAGATGCACCAGCACCTGCTGCTGCCCTGCCTGCAGGCATTCGAAGGCTAGCCGACAGCCCGCCCTGCTGCTGCGGCGCCAACGGCGACGAGCGCCCCGCGGCCCTGCTGAAGTTGGGCATACCGAACCCGATCACGACATTGCCTCGCTCCCCTGTCTGCACAGGGCTGCGCCCTGCCAACCCTGTAACAGCAGCAGCGCCACCTGAAACGCCTTCACCACCACCTAGGCTAGCTGCCAGTAAGCCCCCTCCGGGCGTCAAAGACATGTAGCTGCCCACGTCGCTCTCACCCCCCGACTCCTCATCGTCGCCGCCAGCCAAACCACCCCCAACAGCTGCCAGGGACTGCGGCGACAGCGCATGCATCCCCAGACGCATACTGCGCGCCATCGTGTACACCCAGCTGCCACTCCCTGCTGCTGACTGTGCTGCATCGTACACAGCATCATGCGCAGGTGCAGGGCGCTGCAGCGGCACCGGTGCACCTGCTGGGCGGCGGGCGGCTGCTGCCACTGGTGGAGGCATTGCAGCAGTGCTGCCAGCTGCAGAGGACAGCAGCGGGGCAGACAGCTCAGGGCTGTCCGCTGCAGCTGTCGTTGAGCCTGGCGTGCTTGGGCGTGTGCGGCGTCGGGGCTGCACCGGATGCTCCCGCTCCGTCACCAACGTGGTGCCTGAGTTCCGCAGGCAACAGCGAGGCAGGCAAGCAGATGAGCAAAGTGCATCGACAACAAGTCAGGCCTGGCAGCCAAGACCAAAACTGCTTAAAGGACTTGATAGAAATCACATAACCTGACGCAGCAGCAGGCGACTGGGTCTGCCGCTGGCTCCACTAATGTCCTGAAATACCGCGAGCGAAGCAGCAGCATCTGGCCCTCAGACATGCAACCAGAACACTGCAATAGTTGTGCCACTGCACACCTGGCAGGCAGCTCTTCAGTATCTCGTTGTAGAGGCTGGTGCCACTGATGAGCACCACGAAGCCCACCACCTGCAGCAGGTGGAACTGCTCCCAGCCGGCATGCAGCGCGTACAGCCAGATGAACAGCGTGCGGCACGCATCAATGGTGGCACGCGCGGCCCCACTCAACGACTTGGTCACTGCAGTGCACATCATATGAGCAGTGCGGCAGCCAGGGCAGGTGTCAGAAGTGACACGCATGCTAAAACGAGAGCAACAAACAAGGGCTGTAGTGCAACCACGCCTCTGCCCACTGCTGGCCACAGCCACACTCCTCTGCAGTCAGGCCTGTGGAAGCGGGCCTGTGCTTGCCCACCTGACACTCCAAAGAAGTTGAAGAAGGCGATCGACAGTATGCTGCTGTACACAGCCAGCCCCAGCTCGCTGTTGCTGAAGATGGAACGCGCAGCAGCCACTGCATCATCCAGGGGGAAGCCGTCCTTGCCCTTGACCAGGCTGGTCACTGGCAGCACAAAGCTGCACAGCAGCAGTCCCCAGCAGCCCTCGAGGCCGATAGCCAGCAGCGCAGGTACCTGCAGCAGAACATGACAAGCATGCTTGCTCAGTGGCACGCAGCCAGAGTAACCTGCTACCAGTGATGTGTTGACACTCATCGCCTCCAAAGTTGCAGGTGTCATACGATGATGATGCAAGATTACGCACCTATAGACCTCATGTCTTGAAGGCAGCCAATGCATCCCCTGAGATGTGCACTGTCATACCTATGAACAGCGTTGCATACTACTTTGCTACAATCTGCTCCACATCAACAGCGGCAAGCATTGCTTCGCTGGCGAATGTTCATGCGGTGCGAATGAACATCGCAGCGAGTGCTCACATT
The DNA here is from genome assembly GCA_014080715.1 of Scenedesmus sp. NREL 46B-D3. Classification (NCBI taxonomy): domain Eukaryota; kingdom Viridiplantae; phylum Chlorophyta; class Chlorophyceae; order Sphaeropleales; family Scenedesmaceae; genus Scenedesmus; species Scenedesmus sp. NREL 46B-D3. The sequence continues at coordinate 165,911 of JACERP010000045.1, read as the reverse complement.
GCCGATAATAACCACCTACCTTGTACTTCACCAGGAACTTTTCCTCCATTATGAACTGCAATGCTGTGAACATCTGCGCTGCCACCACCAGCAAGTCACCAAACAGCGGTGCAGCAGCTGCAGCAGCACCACTGCCCTCATTCAAGGCCGCCACACCAGCCAGCCCGCCCAGCCAGCTACGTGCTGGAACCCCAGTGCCAGCTGCGGCTGCACCTTGAGGCAGGCCGCCTCCAGCTGCACCTGCTGCTGCCGCAGCCTGACCCCAGCCCAGCAGCCCCCTGCTTGCTACCCTGCTAATGCCGGCACTGTAATGCAAGCTGCTACCTGCACTGCCCCACACTGATGCTGCTGCACTGGCAGTCCCGTTTCCATAGGCGTACGTCCAAGCGACGCCTCCGCCAGGCTGAGTCCTGCTGCTGGGCCGGCCAGCAGTGTGTTGTTGTGGGCCCCTGGTGAGTCCTGGTAGATCACCGAGGATGCTCCAACAAGTGCTGCACCTGCTGTGATCAGCACCATGCCCAGCCAGTTGTGGATGAACAGCTGGCGCCGCAGGATGAGGATGGTGAAGGTGCCAGCAAACAGCACCAGCGTCCCGCGCAGCATTTGGTAAGTTGAGGCATACCTGCAGCAGAGGGGTGAGACATGGGGAGCTGAACTAGACAATCAACCAGGGGTGTTTCACACAATGCTGTTCTTTGTTGGCAAGTGCTGCCAGGGCAACAGCTCTCCAGGATGCACATCAACGTGGCTGCACATATCAGCTCTGCTTGGCAGCAGAGTGCTGCTGCAGCTGTACCACTGCTGCTGCTGCTGCTGCTGCTGCTGCAATGAGGCAGCTTCACAGGCCACTCACGTATAGATGAGCCCTACATTCATCAGTGTGGTGCCTGTTGCATCACACAGCGTGGGCACTGCAAAGGCCAGGATACGACCGATGCGGCGCGAACGCTTCTCATCTGCCGACGCAAGTCACCATTACAGAGAGGAGTGCAGAACGTCGAGTCAGTTACATAACAAGCTGTACTCTTCGAATTGCAGCCAAAAGCAACTGCCAAAAGCAAGCATTTGGTGAGCTGCTGCCTGCAGGCTGTGCACTGCAAGGTGCGTCTGCTGCAAGCTGTGCATCACCTGGGTGCATGGGCACATACGCAGGGTTCCTGCGCTTGGCCTTGCGCTTGCGCCAGCGCATGTAGAAGTAAGGGATGAGGCAGAGGCTTTCGCCAAAAAACATGCAGGCACTCTGCACTGCAGGGTGCTTGAAGGTGAGTGGTGTGCCATCAGGCAGCGTGCCAACCACAGTGATGTCCTACAGGAGGCGCCAGGCAAGCAGAAGCAAGTAATGATGCAAAGTCCACGTTGTTGCTTGTGCTCTCTGCTGTTGCTGCGTTGGCAATGAAGCATTGTTGTTGGCCCTGACAGGTGGTGCACAAACAGCGTGGGTAGAGGCTGTACTCACAACACCTGCCGGTCTGGTGCATAGCACAGCGCAAGCAAATAACAAGCATGCAAGATTCTGTTATAAAGACTGTGTGTAGCCATGCGCATTGGCATGTTAGCTGTGCACACCTGGTACTTGGTGGCAATGGTGTTGATAGTCCCGGTGAAGAGCATGCACAGAGACAGCACCACAACCGAGGCTCGCATGGCTGCCTAAGCTTTACGGAACGACTACAGTGGAAGTTTCAAATCCTTGTAAATGACTACTGGCCGAGAAGTGCCCCGGATCCCGTTCAAAGCAGCCGTGCACCAGCTACTGTTCCAGGTCAGCACTGTTCTGCATGTCAGGCGATCTCGCCAATGCCATGATTTACTCTCAGCAGCTCAGCATTACAGCATGCAACGCGGATCACATGGAGTGGAGAAGTCCTTCACCCAGAGCGCTGAGTCAGTGGAACTCAGCAGGGTTGCGGTGCAGATTCGAGAGGGGGTAAGATACAGGTTTTCAACGTGCGCACGACGCACAAAATTTGATCTTATGGTGGTTTTTAACGGCCAAGCTTAACACTTGCCTACAACCCTGTACAGATGTACAAGGTATCCTTGCTGCAGAAGATGTCTGTTTGGGACCTGCATGGTCGAGATTGCAAAATACGTAGCTGATGATAACTAATGCCACTGATCAGCTCAGTCACAAAGGGTCTACTGCAGTGATCACTGTACATAAGTAGCAGCACTCAGTGACTGTACTGACCACTGTGATCACTGCGACTGTACTGCTGTCATGATGCAACGGCCTTGCCAATGCAGTGCATGTGCAGTGCATGAATGCACTGTGCGTCAAGTCAGTCCGCCTGTGCATCCACATGCTGTGGTGCACCTTGCCACTGCCGTGAACAACCTGAACTGTTGAGTGTGGAACTGTGCGATGTCAAAAATGCAGTTGCAAGCTGAACGTTGCTGGGGCCAGCGCAGAGCACGCTATGTCCTATAAGAACTTGGCACTACGGTAATCGTGAGTCGCAAGGAGGACATGGCATTCACTACATATGATGTGGAGCATCACAGTTTGGATGTTACGCGACGGAACATCTCCCTTGCTTTGAGCCAATGATCAGTTTAAACAGACCTGCCGCTGCTGTTGACAGCGCTTGCATTTAATTGAGGTTCACAGACACTGTTGGCTGATGTAATGGTAATGATATCAATATATAATACATATACTAATGATCGTTCTTGTAAGCCATACCTGCTGGCTGATGAATGAGATATTTTTCAAAGATAGAGCATTAACAGAGACACGGTCACCACGTGACGGGTCCAGTCACCATCTTAGTGGTATGAGCCACCCCAAATGAGCACAGTGTCAACGCATGAGAGAAGATGAGCGCACAATACAACAGTTTGTGTCCATTCAAAACATGCAAAGTCTCTCATATGCATCAAAAATATTGCGGCAAGTTGAAGCACACCCCACTTAATCAGCAGCTTGCGCCATGGAAGCATCACCAACCGAAGCATGTTGTCGAGGTCATCAATCAAAATCAACATGCCCGCGTACGTATTACATGTACAAGTCACCTGTACAATCAAATTATGATCCTTGTAATACACTTATGCACAAATACCGTGCCAAGCGATGGTGCCAAATCCTGCAGCTCACCGACATCCCTGGAGACATCGGGCCGGCCCCTGCACCCGCCCTGCACCATCATGCACCATGAGGGCACACCCCTGAGCTGACTGTGCGAATGCGACACAGAGCAGCCGTATTTCTTGCATGTCACTTCGACCTAAAACATTCGATTGCATGGGTGGAAACTATTGGCACACTGATGACGCGCAAACAGATGCAGCTGGGCTCTATGCCAGGCTGCCACTAACAAGCAAAGGGTGTGTGCAGTATTGGACTCATACATAAGATATCTAGTATACGCTAGTATCTACCCCTTGGTACAAGCTGGACACAATGCCACAGCAAGCCCACGGCGGCATGCACGGCTGCTGCCAACAACTGAACTTCAATGGTTCCTTCCATGGCTCAACTGCAGGGTTGCTGGCAAAAGAGCTGACTCAACCTGCTGCGCAGCAAGCGCTGGCGCTTGACTGCTGTGTCAAGCAACAATGTGGACCCACTGCTTTTCAGGGGCTCAAAGGCACTGATTGCTTTGGGTCAGCTGCTGGCACCTTTGCAGCGCCCTGCACGCACAGGCGGGCATGAGACTGCTCTGCACGGGCTTGCTTGATGCTGCTGCAGCAGCCGATGCTGCCGGGCTAGACTTCATCGGTGTCATCCTCGCATCCACCACTCAGTTCCAGGGCTTCACGCGTGCAACCTCTGTCCCACACACTCCGCAGCGGTGCACCAAGTCCCTACATGCACCACGCAACCACAAGGAGTCAGCAGCAGCAGCAGCAGCAGCAGCAGCAGCAGCAGCAATTGTGCTGGTGCTTGCAACCAGCCAATGCCTGTAGCAATGGACTGCGGCACCTGGCACCTGGAGGCGTCCAACGCAGTGCAAAAGGGCATGTACAACAAGAACAGGCACATCTGCTTGCATGCATGCAGACAAGCTGCGCCCACCTGTCACAGTCGAGGCAAAACGGCAGCCAGAACAACGGGCAGCACAGCCAGCACATGGCAAAGGCAGTACCCCAGGCACAGCAGCCACTCTCACGCTTGACCTGCAGGTGCAGCAGCACAGCAGCAGCAGCAACAGCAGGATGCAGTGGACATGGTCCCAGAAATGCACGTCACGTGAGGGTGCTTGGTTCCTGTGCTCAGCTGCCTGCCACGGGCAGGTTTCTGCTCGAAATGCAAGGCGCTGGCGCTCTGCATATGACGCTCAACGCTCCGCACCACACGCCGTCACAGAGCAGCACCAAAGTATGCGCTGAGCAGTGCAAGCAGTCACATTGCAAGCAAGCAACTGCCAGCAGACGCACGGCTGCTGCCAACTGCAACTGCTCACCAGGGTTGGGCCTGTTGAATGGCATGCAGGGCACACGTGTAGCCGCGGTGTCGCCTGGATACGTGTTAGGTGTGGGTCATCTGTCAGGTGTACATGCACTGTGTGGCTCTCCATTGCTGGATGATGTGCGGGCGGCATCTGGTGCTGCAGCAACGCAATCCGTTGGCCCGCCATGTGCTGCTGCTGTGCTGGTGTTGGCACGCTCGTGACGCCAGGGCCTGGGTAGCCTGCTGGTGGCTGTAGTAGCCCTGCACTTGGGGAACAGAGAGAGCTGTGGTGTACATGTGGTGCGCTTGATACTGCTGTCCTGCAAGCCCTAGTCAGCAGGCTAGCTGTAGGCTAGTCAGCATGGACACACAGCAGCATACATGGAACGGTAGCAATACATTGAGCCCTATCTCAGTACGCGGCTGCCTCACCTGGAGGGGGTACTTGAGGATAGTCAGGCTGCTGCTGGAAGCCAAGAGGGGGAGCAGAAGGTGGAGGACCGTCATTGAGCAGGGGTGTCTGCAGTCCATATCCCATGCTGAATGGTACGAATAAGATTGAGGATGAACGGTAGCAGAAATGCAGCAGGCGGGCCAGCACAAAGCTGCAGAAGAAGTGCAAGGAAAGTGGGGTTGTCAAGGTGCTGGTGTGGCAACTCTTTGCGAACGTGAAGAAGCTGCTGACGCAGGCGGAAGGTGCTTGACGCAAAGATGGTGGAGAAGCGCTCGCAGCTCGTTGCGTTCACTAGGAACCTGCACAAAAGACCTAGGGGCCGGGCCTGAGTGACTGAGTGCCAACAGATAGGACACGTCCGGTTGCCTCTTGCAGCGTACTATATTGGCGTCAGCAGTTGACGAATGCCAGTGCTGATCATTAAAGATCGCGTGTGAACAGCCAGCAACAGCACACAGCCAACAACAGCGCACAGAAAGTACTTGCACCTCCGGACATATGGACAATCTAGACGGCTGCAAAAGACTGGCATGAATGTCATGGAAGAGACAAGCATTGACGACAGCGCCCGGTGGGCTTTCAGCCAGGCAGCCATATCCATGCAATGCCCGCTGCTGTGCAGCTGTGCCAGCAGCAGGCTGCCAGAGTTGCACCCAGATCGTGCCATCACTGTGGGCTTGACGGTCGAGTAACCACACTGATACGCATCATGTCAGTGCTTTTGAGTGCATGAATGCTGTCCTGCTCACACCTGTAGTTGCTTCAGCCTGACCCTGTTCTACCCACTTGTTGCACCTCAATTTGCACGACCAGGATGTGGAAGGAGCTGCCGTCCACCATCTTGTGCCACATCCTGCAGCAAGCTCCTTACAAGCGCGCTGACGTTAAAGGGGTGTGCAGCAGCTGGCGCACAGCAATCAACCGCAGCCTGAACAGCGTTAGTATGCCGGCAGCAGACTTGCCGCTGCTGAGCCAACTGCCAGACATCAAGCACCTAACAGTCACAGCAGCAGCAGCGACAAGGCACGCAAAGGATGAGGCAAATCAACATCAGCAGCAGCAGCAGTCTTTGCTGCCGATGTGGCCGCCATCTTCGGGTTGTGCCAGCAAGCAAGGAGCCAGCGCCAGTAGTTCCACATGTGGCAATGCAGCGTCCTCTACCAGCAACGAGCATGCACAAGGCAGATGCTGGGCTGCTGTTGACCCCCGGATGCTGAACAGGCTGCAGTCTCTGCGGCTGCTGCAGTGCCCTCATGTGGTGGAGCAACTGGCACACGGCCTGCTGCAGTCCCTAGCACAGCAGGCTGCGGGTGGCAGCAGCAGCAGTGGCGGCGGCAGCAGCACATGGTCAGCACCACTGCCAGCGTTCACAGCTCTGCAGGTGCTGGAGCTGGATGGGACGCCCAGCGTAAACCCCAGCGTCACAACACTGCTGGCTGCCCTGCAGCAGCAACGCGCAGCAGCAGTGCCAGCAACAGCGGCAGGCAGCTGCTTGCCTGCACAGCCAAGCTGCTCACCACTGCAGCAGCTGCAGCAGTTGCACATTCAGAACGCCAACCTGCAGAATAGCTGGCTAAGCAGTGACAACGTCAGTGATGCCCTGCAGATGCTGCCCCAGCTGCCTCGGCTGCACACATTGCAGCTTTCTGCATGCGTGGGCATGCTGCAGGTGCCGCCTGATGTGCTGCATTGCACCAGCTTGACGAAGCTGGTGCTGCAGAACAACGAGCTGCTGACTCAGCTACCTGCCGGCATCAACCAGCTCACGGCACTGCAGGTGCGCTGTGCTATGTTGGTGGTTTTGCAGCACAGCCTCAACTTCATGTTGCTCATGCACTGCAGGAAACGGTTTCTGATTGAGAAGGAAGCAGGTGCATTGTTGGCAGGACGTGCCCTACCGCTGTGCAGCCTGACCCGTGCTCAGGCCAGTGAACACTGTCGGTGCTGGTGCTGGTGCTGCAGGTGCTTGACCTCTCTGGTGCTGCGTCATTACGCAGCCTGGGCCCCGGCTTCAGCAGCCTGACCAGCCTGACAGAACTCAACCTGTCAGGGCCATCAGGACTCTGGGCAGACCACAGCGCAGCAGCAGTGCCAGCAACAGCTGCAGGTGCTGTGCCCAGTCACAGTGATCAGCCTGGGCATGATGGACATGCAAACGCATTGGTTGGGGTCGCCGTTGCTGCCATGTCTGTCGGGTGCTGCACCAGCTCAGCCGCTGCTGCACGTGCAGCGCTGCCGCAGCTGCTGCTACCGTCGCTGCCCCACCAGCAGCAGCTGCTCCTGCTGCCGGACCTTGCAGCTATGCAGCAGCTGCGGCGGCTGGTGCTGGCGCACAACAGGCAGCTTGCGGTCCTGCCTGGCGCCTTGTCAATGCTGACTGGGCTGACACAGCTGGATGCGGTTGGCTGTGGGCTGAGGTGGCTGGGTGATGAGGTGCTGGGCTGCAGCGGCCTGCAGGAGCTGCTGCTGGGCGACAACGTGCTGGCTGAATTGCCTGAAGACATCAGCAGGCTGCAATCACTGCTGGTGGGTGAGCTGGTGATGACCTTTTTGGTGGTGGCAGGGGAGCTGATGGGAAGTAGCAGGGTAGGATCTGCGTCTTGTCGTCCATGCTGGATGCGCCAGTGGTGTTCAGCATGGACAGCGGCAGAAGCGTCATGGCGAGGGGCAGCAGCCTTCAGCCTGCTGGGTCGTTGCTTGCAGCCTGTCATAGCTGTATGCTGTGCTGTCACCTTGAGTGGTGTCTTTCAACTATGCTGCTGCTGCTGCTGCTGCTGCTGCTGCTGCTGCTGCTGTGTTTCTGGCGCACAGGTGTTGGATGTGGGCCGCTGCTCCTCCTTGTGGCGGTTGCCGTCCAGCCTGCTGCGCCTGTCACAGCTGGAGCGGCTGGTGGTGCCCTCAAAGGCCATTGCCCAGGTGGGTGCTGCTGCTTTGCATGGCGCTGGCGCTGCATTGCACTCTGCATCGGGTTTATGCACGGTCTTCCTGCGCTTCAGACGTGTTCATTCATCACCTGCTGCTGGGTCATGCTGGCTTGAGCTGTGTCAACACCAATCTTACCGCCTGACATTGCTGGGCTTGCCTGTGCCGGTTGCCTGTGCAGCACGTGTGTGAGCAGCTGGAGTACAGGGCACGGCCGGTGCGGGTGGACATGGAGCCTGGTGAAGCCGACAGTGACGATTTCAATTATGCCATTGACCCCCCTTACTTGGAAGTTGTCGGAGACAGTGATGATGAGGCGGGGGCATGGAGTGGGTAGCGATGACTCCAGAGCTGAGCAGTCGGGGCCATTGTACTGGTGTGTGAGGTCAACTGCTGACGGTGCATGTTGACGAGACGCAATGCTCTCCCAGAGCCTCTGAGGTGGTGATGCCACTAGGGCACTGGATGTATCCGCTGTTTGTGCAGTGGCAAAAGGTTCTGTGGCCCTGCAGTTGAGCTGACAGAGCTGCATGTTGTACGGTGCGCGCAATGTCCTGTGTTGGCAAAGCTTTTTGGCCGTTACAGGAAGCTTTTTGGCCGTCATGTGGTGTGTCTTGCGCTGGGTCGCATGCATTGCATGCCCATCTTGCAGGGCACAGCTTGAGCTGCTCTAGCTGCAGAGTGCACTGCCAGAGGCGGCCTCTGTAGAGGTAACTCACCTGCTGCCCCTTGTCACACAACAAATTGCCTTTTGCTCCTGCGTTAGAGTGCTTCTTCTTCTTCACAACAACTCGAGTTGTTGCTCATCTGGTCTGGAGATTTTGATGGTGGTTTTTTGAAATGAATGCAGTGCTGTCAAAAGCTGCACAGACACATGTGGGCAAGCTGAAGATGGGGGGTGTTGCACCACCTGGGCGCGGAGTGATGTTCATGGTGAAGCGCGTTTTAGCCAAGTTGAAGCCCGGCCTGCTGCTGTTCTATCATCTGCACCACGGCGGAGAGCTGCATCTGTTCAGCAGGCCTGCATATCAGGCTGCTGAGCTTCCGCTTGCACCATGATGTCGTGCTCCAAATGTGCATGTCTCGTCATGTGAGTCGTGTGAGTGCTTTCTATGCTGAATTGTGCATTGGATGTGTGGTTTTCAGCAACCTTAAACATTGTCCCACCGCCCTTGCAACCCGTGCTCCTGCAAGGGCACAGGACAGCTGTACACTTGCCTAGCACAGCTGTACAGTGCTGTGGTTCCAGGCCTGGTGTGGCGGTGTCATTTGCGGTTATCGCTCTGCTGGTTTTACAGCGGGGTTTCCTCTGAGCTGCTGTACCTGATTGGAACTGTCGCCCCAGACGATCGGTGCTGCACCTCCGTATTGCCAGCCTGTTCTTGTGCTGCTCGTCGCTCCGTGACCCCAGCCGATCGCCTGCGATAGACCATGGAGCAACCTTCCAGCGACTCAAACATCAGTGCTACGTTGCTTGATCTGCCAGAGAACCTGCTGCTGCACCATATCCTGTCTGAGTTTGCAGCAGCACCACATACGCTGCTGCACTTCAGCTCCACATGCAAGCACGCGCACAGGCTGGCGAATGCTCCAGGGCTATGGACCTCCTTCTGCCAAGAGCACGTGGCGAGCGAGCTGGCCAGCTGCTTCGCAGAACCAGAACACTGGAGGGCAGCAAACCACAAGCAGCTGTGGATTGGGTGCGTGGTGTTATTCCACAACTTGGCTGCTGCTCTGTGTGCTTGGCAAACTGAACACGTCGACTTGGTCTGCGTGCCATTGTCCATGCATGCATATGCTGCTGCTGGGCTAGCATGCGGCCGTGCACTGATTGACCAGAGACATTCCCCAGCATGTTTAGAGCTTCCTGCAGGCAAACAAGCCGGCATTCCTCTACCATTTTTTGTTGCACCTAGGGAAAGGCACCTTTCCCTAGAGGAAAACTCTGCAAAGCATTCATGTGACCATGTGACCTTCCTCTTTCCCTTGCTGCTGCAGCCTGCTGCTGCCGTACGGCCAGTTGCTGGGCCGCCTGTGGCACTCCACCACCTCACCCAGTGGCATGCTGCTGGCAGTGGATGCAGAGGCCCCCAGGCTGCTGGCCAGGAGCATCTACTACCACACACTGAACGGCGGCCCCTTCTGCCATGACATATTTGCTGTTGAGCTGCCGGGTCCTCAAGTGAGTGTTGTTGAACCTGCACGCAGCTGCATGGTCCATGCTGCTTGTTGTCTGCACGCCGGACGTTCAGCACTGAACCGGACGACCCAGCCTGCCATGCTGCGGCAGCAGGTGTCGTCAGCCCTGTTGGCATGCCACATGACTTGTTCTGTGCTGCTGCTTTTGTGCTGACTTGCTCACTGAACGACTGCAGCACCTCTCTGCTGCACCCGGCTGTCTGCAGAGCAAGGCTGTGGTGACGTGCTGGCGTGACAAGCACAGCACAGACATGCATGAAAGCCCGGCACGCTTGGCGCCAGCAGGTCCCACTGCCGGTGCAACATCAGCAACAACAGCAGGCTCTGCAGCTGATGACGGCTCTGATAGTGGAGGCTCTGGCAGCTGCTCTGCCAGCAGCAGTGCTGTGGTTGCAAACCTGCTGAACGGGTTTGAGCTGTGCTGCCAGGGCCGCTGTGATGCGCTGGCTGTGGAGTTTACCAGCAGGCGCCTCGCGAGCCAGCGCTACGCTGCTGCACGGCAGCAGCACGCCGCTGCATCCCTGCAGCAGCAGCAGCAGCAGCGGCAGCAGGCAATGCAACAATCAGGCAGCAGCAGCAGCAGCAGCAACAACGGCGCCGGAGCTGCAACAGCGGTTAGCAGCAGCAGTGGCAAGGCTTCTGAGCAGCAAGGGGCGCCTGCTGCCCTGGCCCCTCTGCCTGAGATGCAGCGGATCAACGTCATTGACCTTATCCAGTTTATTTCAGTGGCAGACATGCAGCGACGTTGTGCCACTCCTTTCTACAGGCCCTTGAACCTCAGCCCATGGCTGCCTGCAGTGCAGCCACCGTCAACAGCTGCGGCAGACGCGTCACTAGTAACAACAGGAACAGCAGCGCTGGAGCCAGAGGCAGCATCTGCATGTGAAGGAGTCAGTGCTGCTGCGCTGTCTCTGCCTGGCTGCTGGCGTGGTACTTACGGCAGCCACGCCATTGAGCTAATACAGCTGCAGCTGCTGCTGGCATCGCCAGGCTATGACATGTTTGCTCCTCAGACTGCTGAAGGGGGTGCGGCAGCAGCGGCAGCAGGTGCTGATTCTGATGCTGCTGATGCACTGGCAGCTGACAGTGATGCAGATGCCGTGCCTGGTGTGCTGCTGGCAGGAATGGCACGAATTGCCAATGCAAGAGCTAGGGTGGCATCCAGCCTCAGGGCTCTAGCAGAGCAGGCTGTGGCAGAGCAGGGAGACACTGCCGATGTGGCAGGGCAGCAGCAGCCGAATGTGACGCCGCAGGAGCGTCAGCAACAGCAAAGGCAGCTGCTGCTGGTGGCCACCAAGCTCACAGGCGATGTCAACGTGCCTGCTGGCGCAGCAACATTTGCAGTGGACCTTGGCAGCAGGTGCACGGCAGGTGCAGGGTCGCGGCTCGTGCTGCCACCTGGCACCGACTCTGATGTGCAGCTGAACAGGGCGGGCATGCGGCAGCTGAGGGTGACGGTGAGCCTGCCCTGCCTCTTCCTGCCTTGCCTCTTCCCGCTGCGTCGTCTTTCCAATGTCAACATGAGCACTCAAAAGCAGCCAGAGCAGAGTAGCACTTCCGCGTCGAGTGTTGTTTGGTTGATTGAGGACGGCACGGCTTGCATCAAGCACGCGGCAAGTGTTGTGGGTGCAGTTTTGAGCATATTATGCTTTACAGCTGGCTGCATGTCCTGCAGGCAGCACACTTTGTCCGGACGTTTGTCTGCACTGCTGCATGCGCTGGCCGCGCATAATGGCTGAGCTCGATTTGCTGCTGAACACAGTGTGTTGTTGTTGTCATTGCAGGAGCGCTACCGCGCGCGAGCTCAGATTGCATACACCAAGTTTGACCGCCCGCAAGTCATCGCTGCTGAGTTGCTGCTGTTTGACAGCCATGACTGCATGGGGCTGCTGTGGAAGCGCCCAGTGGACAGCTTCTCCCTCTTCAGCAGGGCCAGCCAGCTGCCAGGTGTGGCTGATGCATGAGGGTGCGGTGCGGTAAGCAGGGCGTGCCGTTTTGCTCATCGTACGGAGCAGAGGGCGGTTCTTCTTTTGGGTGGCCTTTACTAGCAATGCTTCTGGTACCTGCAAGGTGTGAATGCAGCTTGACTGCAGAGTGGGTGGTGCATGTGCGGCTGTGGCAGCTGTGTGTTTGCTGTGGGTTGACATCAGTTGTTGTAGTGACTGCCAGCAGGCTGCGCCACCTCGTCTGTCTATGCAGCTCACTAGTGTTGATATTGTGTCGGTACTGTGTTGGTACTGAGCGCTGAAGGAACTTGTTGCTGCGCAACACAAGTGCTATTCAATAGCACAGCAAGGTGCTGCTGCGTGTAGGTTCAGCATCTCTGTGTTGCACTTCCTGTTCTAAACGGTATTCCATGTACATCTCAAGATGTAACATCGTAAGGTACGACCATCGCCGCGACGTTCAATATCGCCTATTAACAATGAGCAGTGAACAGACTAGGATGTTGCACGGCAACATCTGCCAACTTCCAGCGCTGAGGATATATATGTATGACGGCAATGTAACAGATTTGTTGCAGGGATGCGTTATCGAAGTTGACATCCAAGCCTATGTAGCCTAAACAACACTCACATCAATGCCGGAGCGCATCAATCACTGTGCTGACCAACTGCCAAGGCCGGTCTGCACATTGACAGGCTGCCAGCAAAGCAATGGCCCACCAGCAGCATGGACAGAGCCTAGTGCGCAGTCATCACATTGCCCGTCAGCAGCCACGTGCAGTGCCGCCAGGTGGGCGCGCGACCACCCTGCCCGTCTTGCTCGCTGCTGCAAAGAAGGCGGTGCTGCTGGGGTCTCCTGCCTGTGCTGCCTTGCGGGCCAGCTCCATGTGCTCGAAGGCCTCCCCGGGGTCCAGGGCATCGTCACCCTCAGCAGCAGGCCCACCACGCCACGCACCAACCTGCAGGCAGCGCAAGTGCATGGTGCACTGCCGTGACGTTGGACGTCAGCACACCAGGGCTCCATGTCATGCACTAGATGCAGCATGTGCTTGCGTCCTCGTTACCCACTATCACTGTGCTTGATGCACAGCACACAACAGATGGTGATTGCCGTCCTAACCAGCAGTGTGTGCGCTGCGCGCATGTGCATTCAATTACCCATATCGTGCATGCAGCGGTGAGTGTGCCTGGTCCAGGGCAAGCAAGGAAGCCACACCTGATGGCTGCTGCCCGACTGTTGTTGCTGCTGTGCGACAAGCCACACATCAAAGCCAGCCAGCAGCGCCTCCTTTGCGGCTGCCAGGCTGTCAACGGCTGGATCCAGGCTGCTGCGCAGCTCCCTTAGGCTGTCAAAGGCTGTGCGGTACCTGCACACACCAGCAGCAACAGACCAGGTGACAAAGAGTACAGAGAGAGAGAGAGAGAGAGAGAGAGAGAGAGAGAGAGAGAGAGAGAGAGAGAGAGAGAGAGAGAGAGCACGCACGGCAGCGGCAACAAGAACAAAGAAGGTGGCAAAACATTGGATACAACGTGTGCTCTGCAAGCATGCATGCACAGGACACTAGACTGCAAAACTTGCACACAAAATAGCCAGGGCAGATGATAGTCTTGATGCAGGTCCTATGCAGCAGGTTGAAGGCAGTGCTCACCTGGCCTTTGCTGCCTTGACCTGCTGCATGATAACATACTGCTCGTTGTCCAGCACTCCAGCATCAGCAACTCCACTGCTGCTGCTGGTTCGGGTGCCTGCAGGTGCTGCCGCCTTCCTTGCTTCTAGCTGCATCAATAAGCTGTCAATCTCCTCTTTACTGCTGTTGACTTGCAGCCCAATGTCCTGCAGGGCACACGTACATGTGTGCAGAACATGACTGTGCTCTACTTGCATGTAACACAGGTACCAGCATTGGTACTAGCGATGCAATGCGTGCCATCATCTACATCCTGTACGCGATGCAATGGTCACAATACAAACTGCACTTCCGCTGAACAAGGCCGTCACTGTGCTAGCGCCCACCTTCATCTGCTGCTTCAGCTCTGCCACCTGCTGTTGTTGCTGCTTCACTTGCTCTGCTCGCCGCCTGCCCTCTGCCACTGAGTGCTTGTACTTTGAAAAAAGCGCATTACGGTCAAACATCAGCCCTGCAGCACCCTTTGATGCTGCAGCATTACTGCCAGCTGCTGTTGGCGACTGCCCAATCTGCCCTTGCTGAAGCATTAACGGGCCCGGCCTCATCAACTCCTGCTGCTGCTGATGAGGTGCTGCCTGTGTCTGTGTGCGAGGTGATGGGCTGCTGAAGCTCATCCTGGCAGGCGACACCATCCCAGGTGACAGACCTGGCTTGCCAGAAGCCCCTGCTGCTGCACTGCTAGCCAGCATATCAGCCCTCCCTGCACCTGCCCTGGGGCTGGCGGGCGGTCGTGCCTGCCTCGGCGCTGTGCCTATGCAGAACCCTGCGGCGCTCGTGTCCACATCACCCACGCCTCCGCCGTCAGACTCAGCAGCAGCACCCTGCGAGGCGTGGCCGTGCTTGCACCATCAGGCAGCACAAGGTGCAGCTCCCAAGCGTCAACGGTTGGCTGTGCAGCGTCTGCGCGTGTGCATGCCCCACCTGCTGCCCCCAACAGGCCCTTCTTCTTGCTGAGCAGCTGGGTCTGAGCAAGCTGCGAGGTACCAGCACAAATTGGCAGCCAAACCGGGCACCCTGCTGGTACTATGTCCCTGCTGTCGGGGCTCACCTGGCCTGCTGCTGCAGTTGCCGTCCCTCCATGCACTGAGCCATGTGCGGCTGCCGCTGCCCAGCTGCCTGCCACTGCCTTGAACGCCTTGTAGGTCTCCTTGATGCGCTTGAGGCTGTCCACTGGCAGCTCCTCGAGCTGTGCAGAGCCTGGCAAACATCACAACAGCGCCGGCGGCAGCAGCAGCAGCAAGCAGCAGAAGACGATACAGGGGCACACAGGCATCCTGAACTGTCTGAAGGTGCTTTGACGGTTGGCAGTGGACAGCAGCAGGGCTTGTGAACCCCAAGGCATCAGCAGGTTGGCAGCGGCTTCCAGCACAGGTGGCTGCCAGGCTCACCATTGAGGTAGCGCAGCACAAGCTGCTGCAGCTCCAGCTGCTCCCCCTCTGACAGGTCTTCATAGGCGACGCGTCCACGGCCACTGCGGCAAGACACAGCAGCCAGCCGTCAACTGTCAGGTGTGCATCCTGCGAACACATGGTGCCCTGCCATGCCCCCCCAATCGCTCTGGCCTGCACCGCCATGCAGAACAGCACTCGCTCTGTGATGTCTCACGCGGATGAAGTCCACACCACCGGCCAAGGCCGGCGGCTGCCTGCCAAGCTCACCCCAGCATGTCGCGCATGGCCAGCTCCTGCCGCAGCTCCTTCACCTGCCGCTCAGCCTTGCGCAGCGCCAGCACAGGGTCGCTGCTCTCGTTCACCACCGCAGACGTCTCCAGGCAGCGCACACGCGACGCAAAGCGCAGCGTGCTGACGCACTCGTCCAGGTGGGCTGCCTCCGGCCAGAGGTTGGCCAGCATGACGGTGCGGCAGTTGCCGCCCAGCGCATCCCGCAAGGCTGCCGTGAGCTTGCACTGCCTGTGGGTGGCAGCAGCAGCAGCAGCAGAGCCAGCATCACAGCGCAGTCTTGAAAGAGGAGTGCAGCCACATATGGTCACAACGCTGCTACAAGTGATGGGTTTGTTACTGCTCTCCTGCTGCGGCCACTAGTCACCTGGTAGATACAGCCTGCTGCCCCTACGTGTTCCCTGTGCTTGCTTAAGCACCGCAAGCAGCCGCCAGCCTGCCAGCCACTCGCTGCACCTGAAGGGCACGTGGCTGTCCTTGCGTGCCAGCGCGTTCACCACCTGCTCCAGGAAGGTCAGGCTCTTGTTGATGCAGCTCGCCTCGCGCAGCTGCTCCCCGCTCGCGTTCGTCTTCTTGGTGCGCTCGCTGCCGGCCAGGTCCACCAGGTGCAGCTTGCTCAGCAGCGCACGCTCGCTGGCCTCCGCGCAGGCGCGCGTCTCCACGTACACGCTGAACAGCGCGTGGCTGCGGCTGCTGGCGCTGTTGAGCGTGTGCACCGCAGTGCTGCGGGCGGCGCAGAGGTACACAGGGGTCGCAGCGGGCGGCGTGATGCAGCACTCAGATGAGCGCACCGGGACACCCGTGGCGTGCAGCTGGGGCGACTCCATTGCTGCTGATCAGCAAGAGCAGGCTGGTCAGCAGAAGGGCTGCGGCAACGACAGCCCCTGGCCATGCTTCGGCGTTGCCACAGTGCCCTGTCCGTGCGTACCTGCGGCCCTGCTCTCCAGTGAAGAACTGGGCGAGAGCTTCCTCCTCGCTGTGCACCTCCACACGTGTCAGCCCCCGCACCTGGAAGCAGTGCAGCAGGACAAAAGCAGGCTTTTGGGGCTTGTATCAAGACGTCATTGCTCACTTTGCCGCATGCCATGCCAGAAGCACTCATGGTGTCAGGCTGACAGAAATCCAGTGTTCTATCTACAACCAGCCGCACAAGTCATGGCAGCTGTCATTGCTGCTGTTGCTGATGTTGTGAGGCTGGTGCTCATCCGCACCATGGTGTTGCTGGCATCATCTAGTATGGTCAAGTTGTCTGCTGCTGCTGGGTTGTCTGCCAGCAAGTCGTAGAGGCCCTCGTTATAAATCTCCATGTACGACACCTCAACACGGTACACCTTGTCTGTGCGCAGGTCAACCTCCCTGCACAAGGCGAGACACACACGCACGGTGGGGCGCGGGGCCGATGGCGCTGATGCTATGGCTTGAATGGGTAATATGATGATGATGATGAAGGCCAGATACACACACACATCAAGCAGCATTGACGGGGATGTGCTGCACAGTCTCATGTGCGGCAGGTACAGCGGCCTACAGCATGTACTGACGTGCACGTGTTCACTTGGGCTGCACCATGTGTGGACTGTGCAATTTCTGCCTCAGCTGCCAGGCTGCTGCTGCTGCTGCTAGTGTATGGCCCGCCGCTGCTGAGTATGTACAGCAGCTGGCGCGCAAGGCTCACTTGAATATGTGGTGCAGGGCGCGAGGGATGATGCCCCTTTGCGCATAGTTCTGCACATCCCCCGACATGCTGAATGTTTTGCCAGCTCCTGTCTGCACAGACGACAAGCACGCGCAGCAACTGTTGCACATGCTCCAGAGGTGCGTGCTCGACGCAAGTGCCCAACACAAGTGCAGTATGCAGGACATGTACATCTGCCCTGCGCAATTGGTCTGCGCTACGAGTATGTGTGATGTCATGCCTTACTGCTGCAATGCGTGCCTGCATGGCAGCCCTCTTGGAGCAGCAGGAGAACTTAGGCGGGGCCTCTTGGTCCAGCATCGCTTGAGGTGTGCAGCTACGCGTCTGCCTAGAGCCCAGGAGCCATTTACACACGTTCTTTTACATCAGCATCAAGCCAGTACTGCTCCAGCGCCCCCAGCTGCTGCAAGACAGACACCAGTGTGCGATCCTGCCTGGTTGCTACCAACAATGCTGTTGTTGCGATCCTGCAGTGCCTGCCTACCTGCCCATAGCAAAACACGCAGGCGTTGACACCTGCAAGTACGCTGTCAACAGCGTCGTGTGTGCACGCATTGTACACTGTGTCCTGGCTGACGTTCTCCAGCACACCATCAAACTGCACAGCAGAAGCAAACATCCCTGGAGCACGTGATTTGAAGAAATATAGCTGACATCGCACATGTATCACATGCGCCTGTCTCAATCTGCATGCATGCTTCTTCTGCCAGTGCTGTGAGGTTGCTCTTACCTTCAGGCTGAGGCTGTCCAGCTGATTGTTGATAAGTCCTGAGGCCTCATCCTTTGGGAATGAGATGGTTAGGTTTTCTCTATCTTTGTGAATCCTGCATACCAAGTAGCAGTACGTGCTTGCTTGACAATGGTAGGGTGAGGACAACACAAGAGGACGTCTGTGTACTGCTGCTGCTTACTTCAGCCCTTCATAAGCATGAGCCGTAGGCCGGGTCCGTACAAACACCTTGACATTGTCTGCTTTGGGCATCGTTTAAGCGAAATTCACAAAAACACCGAAGCAATTAAATGCTCGGCCGATTCTCGGCGCGATCAAGCTCAGCTGCGATGAATTGATGTCCTCCCTCGCAACGCATAGCAAGATATGATATTAGCGATATTATGCGTAGTTCAGATGCCATGGGGTGCCCCATGTATGTGCTGGTTCAATCTTCAGCATGTCACAAAGTGGTCAAACTCCAGTCGACTGACAGCACATTCACAACACGGCCTCTGAGGTGTTTTGCATGCCAGTACAAGGCGGCATCGGGTTTCTCCTCCTGTCACATGCTGGCACTACACCAATATCCAGAGTAGGCTAGGCGCTTGTGTAACTGCAGTTACAGCTGTACCGCCACAACATGTTGCCTATGACAAGTGCTCGTTGACCCAGCAATAACATGTGCCCGTAGGCCCCAGCTGTGTGGACCGCAGCTGTCTACGGCAGAACTGTGCCTGCTGGCCATTTAGGCCACCCACCTGAAGCGAGATGGCAGCAGCACGCTTGCAGCTGCGTCATGGCTTAGCAAGCCAACCAGCAAAAGGGCTCTGGCTGTTGTTACGCAGTGCGGCCCAGGTTTGCTGGTAGCTCTGCCCCACCCGCTGCTTCTCTGCCCTGTACGCTTTAATGTCTAGTTCTGCATTGACAGCGTTTGCAGACCCCTGGCCATCCTGCCGCTGTTCCTCGCCCGCCGCAGAAATGTGCTGGCCTGACGCATCTGCAGCTCTGCTGTGCATCGCATCAGGAGCAGGAGCAGATGCCTGTGGTGGTGCAGGCAAAACTGCCAGCAGCGCCTGCCAATTCTCGTACAGTGCTGCTGAGCACAGCCGCGAGCGGGTTTTCTTGTTGCTCCAGTTGGGTGCATTCCTGCCTGCGCCCGCCTTGCGGCCGTGTGCGGCCAGTGTGACCTCATGCACCCCGGCAGCTGCTGCTGTGCTGGGCTTGGCTGTTGAAGCAACAGGTGCACTGAGCAACGGCAGCTGGCAGCTCCAGTTGATGGACACACCTGCGGACGATCAGCACAGCACGAATCCCGTGAACAGACCATGGGTGGCAGAGGTGGCCGGCGCAGCGGACCTTGTGCAGCCAAGACCTGCACGGCACAGCAGGTGAACAGGCAAAGGTACATGATGACCAACGATGTTCAGCTGGTTCTGCTTCTGCTGTCACCTGACGGGCTCCTCCTTGCTTCATCAGGGTACAGCCCCAGCCTGCCATCTGCAGCCTGCACGGCCACCACCGCAGGAGGCCGCAGAGCAAACGGCGGCTGCAGCAGCGCAGCGCAGCCCTGCAGCCACCCTGCAAACGCACGCGCGGCGGCTGCCTCTACAGCCTTGAGGCGCGCCTCCTGCTGCTGCGGCTGCCGGGAGTGCTTGTCCTCGGCAGCAGCTGCTGCAGGTGCTGCTGCTCCTGCTGCAGGCTGAGCAGCAAATGCATCTGTTGCCGCCGCTGCTGCTGTGCTGGCGGGCGGAACAGCCACCACCAGCATGTCCAGGTGGAGCGGCGCAGCCAGGCAGCTGCTGAGCAGGCAGCCCTGCAGGCCCAGGCAGGCCCAGCGCGCCAGCTTGTCGCTGCAGCTGAGCGACAGCGTGGGGTCGCCCCTGCCGGGCTTGCGCCTGAGCACACCCAGCTGCTGCGGCCCTGCCTCCACATCCGAGGCACACGGCACACAGGGCACGAGGCCCTGCTGCTGCTGCTGCTGCTGCTGCTGGGTGTCTTGTGATGGATGGCCGCCTGCGTCTTCCGCACAGCCTGCTGGTGATGTTGCTGTTCCGGCAGTGGCAGCCGCTGCCTGGCCCACATCTGCCATGCCTGACAGCCTGATCAGCTTGGCACCTGTCCTGCCAGCAGCTGCTGGCTGTTGCAGCAACTCCTGCTGGCAATGCTGCTGGTGCTCCTTTTCTGCACTCGGCTGCTGCTCAGGGCTGCAGATGGATGCGTCCCCACAGGGCGGCTGGCTGACGTACATCGCAAACCTCACTCCACTGTACAGCCTGAACTTGCCGGTGTCAGGGCACCAAACAAAGGCAGGCTGGCACAGCTGTGTGCCTGACCACACTGCAGGCTGCTGCTGCTGCTGTGCTTCCTGCAGCTGCTGAGACGCAGCATCCAGCTGCTGGCACTGCTTGTGTAGCTGTGCAGCCAGCTGCAGCTGGTGGTACACCCAGGCGACAAACGCCCGGCGGGTTACAACCTCTGCATGGCTGTCATTGATGACGTCACATGCAGCAGAGCGCTTGCTTGCACCCAGGCACTTCGTGCCTGTGCCAATCGCCACTACGTGCATGTTGGTGCAGGGGCTGACCGCTGTTGGCTTGCAGGTTGCCGTGCAGCTGCTGTGCTGCTGCAGAGGCTGAGCCGCAGCTGCTCCCGCATTGAAGTAAGCAACGATACCTGCGGTGCCATCAGAAAAGCAGAACTGTTGCACCTTGGTGCAACGTGTTCGGCATGGCATGAGGGACGACATGCTCTGCGCCAGGAGGCAACTAGCGCTGTTGCTGCTGCAATGGGCCTCGCCTGCCAACACCGTATGCTCGTGGGGTTGGTTCTTGCCGCTCTTTGGCAGAGACCTGAACCTCTCCTGCACGGTCTGCGCAACCAGCTGGGCCAGCTCATGCTCAGCTTCTGTTGCAGTCATGTGTGTCTGTGCAGATTGGTCAACTGGGATGGGTGTCACACACGGCCAAGATCAATCTAGCCCACATCGTGATGATGGCAACGAGTAGAGTGCGGCGAAGAGGCACTTAGTGTGCCAGCACACCAGCGGATGTGTGTTGACACTGAACAGCGTCAGTGACAGTACTGCTGCCGTCATGTCTGCTGGTATGCCAGCAGTTCCCTACTGCCTATGCTCAGCTTGCGGAAGGTTTCATGCATTGTTGGTTGATTATTGATCAGTCGTAGCTGCATCAGCCTCCCACCACACGTTTGAGCAAGCTTCAAGCAGCAACGATGGCAACCCTCTCCGATAGGTTCAACATCAACAGCCAGATCGAGCACTTGCAAGCGAAGTACGTCGGCACAGGCCATGCAGATATCACAAAGTTTGAGTGGTTGCTGAACATTCACAGGGACAGCTACGCTTCGTACATAGGTCACCACAACATGCTGTCTTACTTTTCAGTGGCACAAAACGAGAGTATCGGCAGGGTCAAGTACGAGTGCATGCAGAAGATGCTGCTGCCGTGCGGCCTGCCACCAGCCCAGGAGGACGACCAGTAACAGGCAGCGGCAGGAGCAGCAGCACACAAGCAGCAGCAGCAGACCATGCTGTTTGCTAATTCCACAGCAGGGCCATGCAGTGACTGATCTCGCTGAGAGCTTTCAGCACTGCTGTATCCAGCCAGATAACAAGGTCTGTGGCAGAGTGCTGTGCCGTGGCTGCATGTTCCACTGTATCGATGTGTGCCTGAGGAGCAGCAGCAACTTGAGCTCCTGTCATTGACACGGACAGCAGTGCTGCATCTTTGATGGCTTTGCCTGACCAGGCAGCGTGTGGTTGGAGCTGCGCTGCTGCCCCAGTGCAGCTGTCGCCACCACCTGCTTTTGCTGCAGCTGGTGCTTGTCCAGTTCTAGAGCGGTTGCTGCCCGGCTGGCAGCCTGGTTGGTATTGCTGTTGCTTGAGGGGCAACAGAGCTGGCTGGCAATGGTTTGCAGCAATGTATCTGGTGCGTCGGCGATGTAGTTGTGGCCTAGCCCCTCCAGCCACAGTTCCTGCAGCGCTGCTGTTGTGTGCTGTTGCCATGCGGACACCTGCGGCAGCAGGGAGGTTGTGCGGGTGCATTGTAGCATAAGCACAGTGCTGGTGTGGTGGTGGCCCAGTTGTGGCCATTGTTCAAGTTTTATTGTCGCGCTTTTCTGTGCCCGGCAACCGTTCACATCATGAAACAGTTAGTCCCACAACAATGCACAGCAGTGGCAGCTTGCTGCATGGCAGAATGTCAGCTGCTGCAGGCAGCAGTAGGCGCGGCTTTGTACAGTTGCTGTATGGTGGTAGCAGGGTTTTTTCGCACCTGTGGTGCTGTGTATCTGTTATCCAGGCGGGCGCCAATCGCTGTGATGGGCACACTCGTCCTCACTTTGCGCGCGCTCGGCTGCATGACATGCGGCAGCAGATGTTCATTCAAGTAACATCCATTGTTCAAGTGAGCGAGCAATGCGGCAGCATGAATGTCCTGGCTGACCTGCTGCATGTTTGTAGTGGTATTTGGTTTTGGTTTTGTTAGTCAAATAGTATGCACCTGTAGTCTGCAGTTGCAGCACTGGTGCTCCTGCATGATGCCCTGGTGCTGCAGCAGAGCAGGGCCGTCCCATCATGCATGATCTTGAAGTGTGGGCTGCATGCGAGCAAGCACAGGCACGCAGCGCTGTCAAATACATTGCTATGAGTCCTGAGCAAGATGTGTGTCATCACCTTGTAAGTCTCTACCAGTATAAAATCGTCCTTGAGCATGGGGTACACAACTGCGCGGATCTTGGGCTCGGCCTGCAGAGGATATCAGCAGCAGCAAGCAGCAGCTGGCAGTGACAGGTTTACCGTACCTTCGACAAACTCCGTGCATCCAAACCGGGAGTAACAGCGGCTGCCCACGCCGTTAGGCTTCCAGGCTCGCTGAAGCTGACAAATGCCAGCAGCAAATACCTGGGCGTTCATCACGCGTCCATAGTTTGTGGCGGCCCCCGCCTTCGCATACCTGCAGGCACCCGACATGGCTGTACAGTGTTCACTGATATACTCTCAGTGTTACCCCAGCCTTGCGCAGTCACGGCAGAGCTTCACCAAGTCAGCCGGACTTGCACCAAACTACACCCCCATAAGCCTCCTTACACGTCATGTGTCATGAGCCTTATGGCTGGCTTTTTAGTGGGTGGCCTGTGGCCCTACTTTTGGTACTTGGTGGTTGGTGATGTTTGCACCAGGTCACATCCGATGGTCACTGAATTAATATGCTACCAAACAAGCCACAGCATATTTGTTATCCAACCTTGTCTAGGTCCCGACAGACATCATGATGTCTGATCAGTCGCTGCTGTCCAGGCTGACACTAGTGTTGCATGCCGTGTGCTCCACCACCTTACACAGTCATGCATGATTGGGTACACTCATGCACCTGCCTGAGGATGAATTTGCGCTGCAGGTGCACTGGCCATTGCTGAGTTGTCGCCGGCTACCTTGCCTGTACATTACTAGTTCCAGGGGAGCTTAAGCGGAGCATTGTGGTCAAGAATTGCAATCAATGCATGCCGTTGGCATTAGCCTGAAGTCCAGAAGCTGTGCAGGTCTGTTCACTGTCACCCACTGCCGCACTTGCAGTGCAACCCAGGCCCTGCCGGCCCTGCTGCACAGTCTACATGAGGCTGCAGAGTGTGCATGCCACTCATGCCAGCAGGGCACTGCACATTGGCACTGCAGTGCAGCAGCTCACCAGCTGAGGGTTCGCGCCATATCGCCGCTCAAAAGCCTGCCAGAAAGCATCAGCCTCCAGCGTGTGCAGGCGCGTGGCGTCCAGGTCGTGCTCAGCGCCAGACAGCGCTGCTGCCCTGCAGGTTGGAAAGCAGCAATGCCACAGGCTCACTGATACACTCAAGTCGCTCTGGTGCAGTATACAGCATACTGCATGCATGCAGCACACTGCATCAGTCCATGTTATTCCCTGCGCTGGCAAATGAGACACTTTATAAGATTCAAGGGCAAGGGGCTTGCATGGAAAGGCTGAAAGTGCCAGCAATGTCGTTCCTGCGGCTGTCAGCTGGCTGATGTGGCAAAGTCTGGCACCTGTTTCCTGACACGTACAGCCGCAACGGCAGTGGCAGCTGGCGCCTGCTGAGCTCCTGCAGCACCTCCCAAGCCACCCAGGCACCCATGCTGTGGCCAAACAGCGCATACCGGCCAGCCCTGCACGCAGGAATGTACAGGAAGCCCAGCACACCGTCATCACGGTGGTGCATGGCACGGCAGGCAGAGCACTGATGCTCAGATGATCTGTTAACCTTGCTGACTAGCATTGCTATGCTGCCATTGGGCTGCTGTTCCACTCCTGGGTGACTGCTTGGCTGTTCTGGCATGGCATCATGTGCTGCATGCAGGATGCACATCCCGTTACAGCAGCAAGTACACTAATAGCTAGCAAACAGGCAAATGAACAGCACATTGCCGGGACAGTTGCAGCGCTGCATTGCTGTGTTGGCCGGGCTGTACACAGCACTCACGTGAAGCTGCTGGCGAGTGCATCCACAATCTGGCAGCTGAGCTGGCACAGGTCTGTTGTCCGTGGCTCACGCATCCTGCTGGCATGACCTGGCAGCTCCACTGGCAGCACCTGCAAGCAGACAGGCAGGTTGGAGACAAACTCATCGGGTAGCTGTTTACAGTGAGGATAAAGCATGCTGCCTCAGGAATCAAAGCAGGGACAATTTGATGATCATCGCAAACAGTGTGTGCTGGGCTGTTGTTAGGCTGCAGCCCGGTCGTGAGGCAGCACAGGAGGTTATACAGTCGAAGTAAGTGCTTATGAACAGCAACAGCAGACCCACCTGCACATGGGGAGCCAGGCGTTCTGACCATGCGTGAAACACTGCTGCTCCCATGCCAGCCTGCACACAAGCGCAGCGGTTGCAGGCCCCTGCCATTGCTGGTTTCTGCTGCAGCAGCTGACTCTGCGGTACAGTTATGTACACCGATTCCGGCTGCATACGATGTATGCTGTTGGGGAGTGCAGGTGGTGTGGATGATAAAGCACTACAAGGGCAGCTGCAGCGGTTGGCCAGGCCAGGCTGACCTGAGGCAAGCAAAAGAGCTTCACCGCATCTGCGTTTGTTTGGACCCCTCGCTTGGGTAGCAGCCAATGAGTCATTGGCAGCGCCGTTCTGCCGCAGCAGCCTAACTTTCTTGGACTTGTCCTTTTGTGTCTGTCTGTCAGCACAGGCGTTGCTCAATATCACTTAGACAGTGCACACGTACAGCAACCTCTGCTACGACATACTAAGAAACCTCAAGGATATTTGGCGCTGTGATCGACACAGGCAGAGACTTGTACCGGCACACACTAGCTTCAAGGCAAATGACAAGGTGCAAAAGCGCAAGTGACCACGCCTTCTGCACAAGTGCGCAAGCAATCTGCACAGGACTTCAGGAGTAAACAAAATTGCTGATTGCTCAAGTACCAATGGCAGCCACTATGCAGCTGCAGCAGCAGCAGTCGGCCAGGAGGGTTGTCTCGCGTTCAGCGCGTGTGCAGCGGGCAGTGATGGTGCATGCGTCAGCCAGGCCAGCTCTGATGGTGAACAGCTGCACTGGCAAGATGGGCAGGGCAGTGGCAGAGGCAGCAGTGCGGGCGGGGCTAGACCTGGTGCCATACACGCTGTGTGGAGCATCAGAGGTGGCAGCAAACAAGGCGGTAGATGTGGCAGGCAAGCAGCTGCAGCTGGTGGGACCTGATACCAGGGACAACCTCATTGAGGAGGTGGGCTTGCCATCTTGCCCAAAACCTTGTAACACCCACTGCACAATGCTGGCAGGAGTGACAACTCGTGAATGTTGCGATACACCAGCTGTGTTACAGGAAATGTGTCACACATGACAAGGAATGCTACGCTTTCTTATGTGCGTGCGCTTTGAGCAGGTGAAGCAGCAGTACCCCAACCTGATAATGGTTGACTACACACTGCCGGACGTCATTCATGACATGGCACAGCTGTACATCAAGCATAACACGCCCTTTGTCATGGGGGTGAGTTGCTTTGCAGCGGGTGACGCATGTGAAGTGCAGGTTCGGGGTGGTGGTGCGTTTGCAGCTGCCGCGGCATAAGCAGCAACTGTGCAAGGTGCTGCAACATGTACAGGCTGAGCAGTGCATGTACAACAGCAATGCACACAGCCGCAGGTAGCTGTGTCATGTCAAAAGCAGTATCGGCTGCTGGCAGCTTGTCAAGCAGCATCTTGCTTTGCAACCCTCAATCCAGTGATCACTACTGCCTGCTGTAGTCGTGACAGCTTCCTTGTCTGTGCCGTGTTGGTATCTGCCTGCAATGCTGCCGCAGACAACGGGCGGTGATCGGGCGAAGCTGGCGGCAGATGTGCAGGCAGCAGACCTATATGCAGTCATTGCGCCGCAGATGGGCAAGCAGGTGAGGCAGGCGCAGCAGAGCAGGACAGAGCATGCTCTTGCATGGCAGTGGCAGCTGCAATCAGGAATTAAACAGCTGGCAGCAGGCAACAGTGACAGCTGCAGGCCGTCACCTGGCAATTTGTTGGCCTGCTCAGGAAGGGCTGTCGCAGTACTGCTGCAGCGCATGACAGCCTTGGAGACAGCAGCTGCACCTGTCTGCTTGAAACATCAGCAAGTGTTGTGTAGAAGCAGCTGCAAACAGTGGAAGTGCTGTGCCCTGGTGCTGCTGGCAGGTGGTTGCATTCCAGGCTATGATGGAAATGATGGCCGCCACATTCCCGGGAGCCTTTGCGGGCTATACACTCAAGGTGCGGACGCAGCAGCTGCCAGCAGAGGGCCAGATATTGCCTCATAAGCAGCATGCCACATCCACCGTGCTGTGTACATCTGTCAATAGCAACCCACTCCACACTACTAGCTGTGTAGGCACTTCATGCACATGTAACACCTAGCTAGCCACCAGGCACAGTCACAATGTCAAGCACCACATGTGGCAGCTTGACTCGCATGCGGGGGAGTGGTGATCTGTTCGGAGTCCGTGTTTGTCTTGCATGCAAGTTCTGCGTACATGATCTATGCAAGCTGACCAGGCTGGCTGTTGTTGATGGCACCATAGGTGACCGAGAGCCACCAGTCTAGCAAGAAGGACACCAGCGGCACCGCAAAGGCCATCGTCAACTCGTTCCAGGGCCTGGGCCTCGACTTTGACGTGTCCCAGGTGGGCCAGCAGCTGACCCTTCTGTGATGCTGAGCAGTGGCGGCGATTGAAGCAGACAGTAGGTGCCGCTTGCCACGGCCAGGCACTGCATATCGGGATAGGAACAGCGCATGTTGAGCCGCAGTCACCACCTAATGCGGTATCAAACATCAAGCAAACATGGGAATCCGTCAACTCCCTTGTGCCACCTTCCCACCAAGTTAACCGCACCAGCTAAGTGGACTTGCCCCTGTATGTGCAGCAGGTATGGCATACACGTTATGTATGCTTCACAGACTTCAACCCGTGAGCAGTGCATTGTATTTTGAGCTGCTCTCTACCTTCTTCTCCCAACAGGCCTGACTCAGGTGTGAATTTCATGGCGGCTGCCTGCTCTCCTGTTTGCACCAACACAACATCACATGTAAAAGAACGGATTCACATGTCACAGTCAGCTGACAGTCAGACTCTGCCTGCTGCATTGATGCCGTCGGATGAATCTCCCGCCCTGCTACATCAGATCGAGCTGGTACGTGACCGGGAGCAGCAGCAGGGGCGCATGCGGGTGCCAGAGGAGGCGCTGCTGGGGCACGCCTTCCACACCTACCAGCTCATCAGCCCAGACGGCAGCGT
Source organism: Scenedesmus sp. NREL 46B-D3 (assembly GCA_014080715.1). Taxonomy (NCBI): domain Eukaryota; kingdom Viridiplantae; phylum Chlorophyta; class Chlorophyceae; order Sphaeropleales; family Scenedesmaceae; genus Scenedesmus; species Scenedesmus sp. NREL 46B-D3. The sequence goes on along the minus strand of JACERP010000045.1, from coordinate 138,442 downwards.
GTCGTTCGAGTTCCAGCACAACGTGTGCGGCCGGACCATTTACGCAGAGGGCACTGTTGATGCTGCGCTGTTCCTGGCGCGGCAGGTGCAGCAGGGCGCCAACCAAAAGCTGTACAACATGGTAGACGTGCTGAAGGCTGGTGCAATGCGGTGACACGTGTCTAGTGCCGGTTGCAGCAGCAGCTAAGTAGGGTTTGCTGGTGTAACGAGGGTATGTTCTGCTGACCGGTCACGGTGTGGATGGTGTATGGCACCAGGGCTGGGCCATGACTGCTGCTGTCGTCAGCAGCTGTCTGTGCAATAGTGGCTGCTGTATGATGCAGACACTGTGTGTGAGCAATGGTAGCCCTACGCAGACCTAGCATATGCGCACCCCGGAGGTGCACACATGTATTGGACACACATTCATGGAATGTTGATCAACAAGTATGCCATCAAGCACGCGGTTGCACAAACCAGCCACCTCAGTTGCCAGCTGTGGCAGTTTGCTCAGGCAGGCGCTGGAGCTGGTGGTTATTGGAAAACCACGTTGTGCCCCAAAGGGTAGGAACTTGAACTGCCGCCGATCTGCAGCCCCGTGGGGCTCTAGGCGATGTGCCACGGTGCGGCCCGTGGCCAGCGCCGCCCACCCTGCCAGGTGGAGTCCGCTCCCTGCAAGCTTCGACACGTGGCTGAACATTGCGCCTTAAACCGATGGCTAATCAGTAATGGGAGATCAGCTGACGACACACATGTGACGAAACACTCTTATATACGGCATCATAACAGGGACAATCACCTACGACGGCGCTGCCGTCCGTCACGTCAGCGATACCAGGTACAGTTGTGCATGTTATGCTCACTGTAATACTATAATAAGGACGGCTGGTGCACAAGCCGCGCGAACACAGGCGAGGATCGCATGTCGCCATGTCGGCGCCTAGCTCCTGTGAAGCCGGCGAAGCATGCTTTGCAAGATGCTCGCTCAGTAGAGGTGCGCGGGGGTTCCGTGACCCTGTCAAGGCCCTGCCCTTTGTTCTTCGTTGGTTACACTCCCTGGCACAGCGTACGTACGCTGTGTACACACTGGTCACAAGCAGCAGCACTCTAACCCAGCAGGGAAGCAAACAAAGGACAAGATGAGTCACCCAGACCCCTCATCACACTTGTAAACTTGTAACAATCTCCCTCAGCCACTGAGGGAGGGCATGCAGCTGCGATGTCCTGCTGCTGCTGCTGCTGCTGCTGCTGCTGCTCTGCAGGTGTACCTGTTCTGCTGCACACTGACTTGAAGAAGCTGCAGAGGGTTCATTAATTAGCAGCACTGCTATTTGCGCAGCGCTTCTGCATCTGTTCAGCACGCCACGTTCAGCAGCGCTGCTTGCTGCATCCAGCAAGCGCCCTAGGCCTGCTGGATCAGATCCTCCTGTTGTCCTTCAGGGTGGTGAATGCGCGCTCGCCATGCAGCACCTTCTTGTGCACCCAGCTGTCGGCCTCTGCCAGGGGTGCATTGAGCTCGGTGAACTTGCGCTGCCGCCACTCACTCAACTGCAGCACAACAAGATGCACAGCAGGCAGGCATCGCCGGGCGCTGAGCATTGCATACTATCTCAGTCAGTGTCATTGTGGCTATACCTGACTAGCAAGCCGTCATGCTGCGTTCATGCCGCAGCTGCCAGGCACGCACAATGCTCACTGACTATGCGGCACGCCTCCCTGCTCCAACGCTTTTCCACACGCCCTGAGCGCAAGCCCCTGGGAGCGCCTCCGCACAGGCAGCTTCCAGCTGCCTAGCTGCAGGAACCTGCCAGGGCTGAGCCCGCCATGGAACAGCAGCATGCGTGACCGGCCCTCACCTCCTGCCTCTGCTGCTGCAGCTGCTGCTGCTTTGCCGTGTTGCGCTGCACCTTCTCAGCCTGCAGTGTCTCCTCAAGCTGCTCCTTGGCAAGGGCTGCGGCTGCTGCATCCGCCAGCTTCTGCACCGCAGCGGCCTGCCTGAGCGCCTCCTTTGCAGCCATCTGCAGCACACCCAACGGCATAGCAGCAAGCATGGACTGCATGAGTTGCACTCTGTGTGGTCGCACGCTCGCACAAGACTGTGCAGGCACTGCCGGCTGGTGCCGGCAAAGAAACAGGGGGAACTTGAAGCAGCAAAGCCCGCGCACCCAGCAAAACGCGGCCCACCTGTTGCTTGAGGCTGTGTGCTGTGCGCTGCACTCCCTGCAGCTGCGCTTCCTTGCGTGCTGCGCGTCAGCGGCCTGGCGAGCATCATAAGCAGCTGCTTCCCTCGCTGCCCTTGCCTCTGCCTCCCTGCGACAAGCATCGACAGCAGACAGCAGCCAAGCAGGCAGGCAGGAGCAGGGTTGAGCCCCAGCACAACTTGCCAGCAGGGTTGAGCCCCAGCACAACTTGCCAGCACTGCATAAGGCAGCCAGCGGCGAAGCTTCACAGGAGTTCATGCGTGCCTGCCCCGCCACAGGCGCGCACCGTGCGTCCTGCTCCCCCTTCCTTTCCAAGCTGAGCCCGCCTGCGCGCTCGTACTTGGCGCGCTGCTTGTCCCGCCAGGCCTGCTGGTCTGCCAGCCGCTTCACCTCAGCAGCATCCATCGCCTGCAGCACACACGGACAGCACGGCATGTGAGGGCATTGTGCAGCACGCTGCAACTGTCACACAACTCAAATGAGCACTAATCACCTGCAGCACTGGCAATCGCTTGTGCCCCTGCAGGGCACTGTGGTTAGCGGCAACACACATACAGTCGTCAAATTGCTGGCAGCTGCACGGACGCTTGTGCAACAAAAGCATGCATTGCTGCCTGAGCAATGCATGTGCCCTGGCTTGCTGGCCATCTGTCTGCTAGCGCTGCCTGCAAGGTCAACTGCTCTCCATGTTGTGAAGTGCAAGAAAAAATTACACTGCTGCTGGCCAGTGACTGACCGCACAGTTGATCGGCGCGCACCCTCTTGCACTCCTCAGTGTAGCGTCGCTCCTGCTCCTGCCGCGCAGCAGCGGCCACCCGCTTTGCGTCCGCCTCTGCCAGCGCCTCAGCTTTGAACGCCTCCAGCTTTGCTCGATTTCCAGCTGCCCTTGCAGCAGCTGCTGCAGCGCAGCCGCCTCTGCAGCAGCCAACTCGGCTCGTTCCATCGCCTGCTCACGTGCTGCTGCCTCTGCCTGTGCTTGTCGTGCCGCCTGCGCCTCCTCCTGCTGCTGGCGGTATGAGTTCCACTGCCGCCGCTGTGTCGCCCGCAGCTGCTGCACCTCTTGCAACTCTGCTTGATATGCTGCTGCTAGCGCCTCATCTGTCTCCTTTACCTCTTGCAGCTTTGCCTGCGCTCTATTTCCCGCTGTGCTTCACGTTCCGCTACCTGGGATGCGAGCTGAGCACGCAGCTGTACCTGGCGTCGCTGCTTGCCTGCCTGCCAGAGTTGGTCCTCCTCCTTCGCTAGACGGTCCTGTGCACGGGCAGCACGTATGCCAAGCAGTGCAGGCATGAGGATGAACACATGCACTGCCCAGTGACTGCACCTTCAGCAAAGCAGCAGCAAGTGGGCTGGTACAACGTATGCTGCAATGTCGGTGTCAACATGTCCCAATGTGGCACTGCATGTTTTCAGGACTGAAGCAGCAGATGCTGCTGCTTGTCATGGTGGTGGGTGTACTGCTGTGCTGGCACCCCTGCTGCCAGCCCAGCCTCATCTGCACTCTACTGCATCAACTCCAAGCATCAGCGCTGGTCCGCACCCCACCTGCTCCTTGACGATGTGGTCAAAGGCATTCTCAGTCAAGTGTGCCTTGTGCTCCAGTAGCAGCGTAGGCACTACATTCAGGTCAGGGCTGAGCACCGTTGCCACCTGTCACCAGCACCAGCAGTGGCAGGTACGCACCAGCCTTGCACACACAAGCGGCAGCTGCTCTGATACAGAGTATGGTAAGCAGGCTCATCAGTTGGCAACACTGCACTACCAGGGCACTTGCTATGCAGCTGCTGTTTGCCATGGCTTGGCAAACACTGTGTAGCAGAGATGGCCACGTGCCAAGTCTGCAAGACAAGCTACTTCCGCTTCTTTCACGCAAACATTGCACATACCTGCTGCTTTGCTCTTGCACTTTTTGTTGCTGTTGCTGTTTGTAGCCCTTGACCACTGCTGCTGGCACTGTACGTGCTGCTCTCCCGCTGCTCTGCAGCAGCTGGCCGCTGTTGCTCAGAGACAACAGCACCACATGTTCTTGTTCTCGACCAGCTGCGGTCTTTCTAGCAGCTGCTGTGCCTGCTGGCTGCCAGCCCGCTGCTGTTGGTTGCAGTTTGGGTTTTGCCTGCCGGGGCACACGCATGTTGTGGGTCGTGATGCGCTTGCTGTGCTGACAGCAAACAAGGTGTCATCAACTGCTCAGCTTGACACGCACACATATGCTCTGATGCTGTGGTACACTCGCTACAACGTGAAGCATAGTTTTGCTGTCAAGGCCCCACTTCACCTGCGGCTGGTTCTGCAGCATGGCTTGTGCCACCTCCTGCTTGAGCACTGCATACGCTTCGTCTGATGCTGCGGTGCTGTTGATGAAGCGCTCACACAACTGCATTGCTTTTAGCAGCCCATCGCAATGCTGAGATGTGCCATCACGTCGTAGCCTAGCTATCACTGCAACCTTCAGAGACCACCACAAAAACACATGTTGTGTCCAGCAGCAAACCATGGATGAGAATGAGTGCTGCTACTAGTGTTGCTGTGTTGGCCGACGTACTGCCAGCACTGCTGCAGCCTTCGTGCTGTCAACGGCTCATAAATGCAAGCAGTAAATGCTCATAATGCAGCCCACCTTCAGCTTGCGAGCAGATGCCTGCGCTTCACCACCCATTCCGTACTGTCTCGATAGAGGAACGCCGAATGTTGCGCCTGACGCAGCAATAGATGTTACACTAACGACAGTAACAAAGTCTTGCAAGCGGACTAGCTCTTCTTCGGTGGGTCAGCAGGTGCAGTGGAGTACGAGTTGGTCACCTGACAGAGCCCTAGCCGTGAGTGACACGAAGTCTTGGTGCCGAATGCAACACAGGTGGTCTATACTGATGGTCGAACTCATTCAAAAGTTAAGGACAACCTGATTGCATTCGCTGCTTGCCATAATCCAGGAAAGTGCTTACTTGCTTCAACATGTTAAGTGACACTACTGTTACCTTCATTTGTTTGCTTACCCGATTGCCTAGCTACCCACCGCTCACGGAAAATTACCGCATGTGACAAGTCGCATGCGCTACGCGCTGGCGTAGGATTTCCTGACTAGACACCCCAGCGCTCTGCGCCTCACCCCGAGTGCCTAATTCACTGCTGCAAGTTGCTGTGCAGGCATCAGCATTCCCGATGCCGCTGCCTCTGAACACTGGCCCACGGACGGCACCGTGCCCATGACACCTTGCACAGAGCGCGTCACGGCCCTGCAGTGGGCTGCCACTGAGTGTCCCACTTGCGCCCAAACTTGTCCACGTGGGGCACGTCCCACCACAGGTCATAGTGTATGTGCCCTGGGTGCGCATCTATACAGCACCACACAGAGCCCATATGGTTCATGCGCCTGAAGAACTTGGCGAAGTCCTCTTCCCGCGTGAAGTTGCCGAATGCGCTCTGCATGGTGCTGAACTTAAGCACCTGCACATGGCTCACGGGCGACAGCGTCCTGCGGCCAACACAGCAAGGTGCACAGCAGGAGCAGCAGCAGTGGCGGCGAGTTCACTGTGCATCAGCGATGGCTGTGCAACAGCAGGAAGCTTGCTGTTGACAAGCGCCTTGGCGCGTTGACAGTGAGGCGTAACACACAGCCCTTGGCTGCCGCAACTCACAATGCATGCATGTTGTTGCAGTGCCGCACTACACACATGTGCTGCAGTACATCATGCATGGTGATGAAACGCACGACGTACACAAGCTGTCAGCATCACCAATTGTGCTGCTTTACATGATGTTCTATGTTAAAAGCAGGATGTATGATGACGGAGTGCAGGCTGTAGGCAAGACATCGCCACCACCACCAGACAGCTGCTCTTGCACAGCACAGCATACTCACAGCTTGATCTGCTCTGACAGCAGGTTCTCCTGCAGGAAGATCTTGTTGACATCCACCGTGCCTGGTGCATCAGGTTCGGGACAGTACCCCTTGCCCTTGGTGCACAACACCACGTTCACCGCAGACTCCTTAATCAAATGGGGCAGGTCTGTGCTGTTCAGGAAGGAGTGCTCCCTGTAGTCCACATGCGGGCCAAACTCGTTTTCGTCCCAGTGGCGCGCAAAGCCACCTGCAGGTTCCAGGAATTGCAAGCAGTAGTGGCATGTGGCTGTCCATTCAGCTGTTCAGCACAAGGAAATGGTGGAAATTTGCTGGCAGCACGGAGTATGATACACTGCTGCAGGTGCAACCGCGCTCAAGGAAGCAGTGCCGCCTGCAGCACGAGTTGCCAGCAGACAACCATGTCTTATAGTGACCTTAGTGTTGTTCTTAGACGTCAGTACGACTTACCCTCCAGGTCCAGCACATGATCTGCCGGGCACGGGAACGGCAGCTGAAAATCTGAGCCAGGCAGCGTGCCGGAATGCGGCGCCCAATAGCGGTCAAGCCCGCACCAGAAGGGTGGCAGCACCAGTGTGCGGTTGAGCACAGTAGCAAGCGCCATGGCAGTGCGCAGCTGCAGGCAGGCACACACGTGGCAGCCGGCGGAACACAGCAGCCTCCGCCCAGCTCCATATGTAGTGGTGCTCGTCATCTTGTATGCCTGCCGCGCCATCCTGAACAGTTGCTGGTGCTGGTCTTGGCACTGGAATCAGACATGCACACTGGCGACCTCAGCACACACACTGCATCTAATTTGTGCACCATGCAGCTGCCCGTGTGAGCTTCTCGTCTCACCTCCCTGAGCTGGTAGTTGACAGATGAAAGTGGCCAATGGTGTTGTTGATGTCCATCTTGCCTGTGCGGGGTCCGGCACCATCCAGGAGCGCCTTTGGTATGCTGCTCTCATATGCCAAGAAGCCGTCTGGAGCAACAGCGCACACAGAGAAACATGCGCAAGGTCAACACACCAAAAAGTGCAGCAGCAGGCGTGCTGGAGCTTGGGGTATCTGCACGAATGATTGGTGTCTTACCATAACGCAGCATGAAGTAGCGCGTGCTGCAGCAACTGCCGCTTCAGCAGCGTGGTGTGAATGTCCATGCTTAGTGCATCTCACCTACCCTGCTCTTCATGTCCACCCAAGGTCAACTCCCACATCCCACCCCAGACCAAGCCACCTGTCCCTTGCAGTCATCACTCACGCTTTGGCCTGAAATACTCAAACTGCTCATACCAAAGGCCGGCCTCCCTGAAGCGGTTTTTCTTGCCAGGCGTCCCACTGAACTGGAAGGTGGCATGCACAGCATACGGCTGGATGCCAGCGTGTCGTGCATGCGCTGCGTGAAGTAACGTGGCCGCTGGCAAAGTACGCCAGGGGCAGCACACCCATCACCAGCTTGCCTTCATCACCTGCGCAGTCAGGGTGAGACCCGCCTTCATGTCGCAGCTCAGGTGGTGAGGGAAGCGCTGACGTTGCAGCAGGTGGCTGTCAACAATGCAGCCAGAAGTGAGCGCTGGGAGGGTCGAGTGCCGTGCTGACTCAGCTTCCAGCCGAGCAGCACTGCTGAGTCACTCAGCCTAAGTCCTGGCAAATAGCCGCCTCTTAACACACGGCGGAATTGCAGCAGCTGCTGTTAACGTCCAGGTTATGTTTCCAGCTGCAGCATACAGCAGTGGCACACTGCTGTGCACCATGCGCACCCACCCTTGAAGTAGTGATTGGGGTCATCTGGTAGTATCTGCTGCCCCTTGCGTGCCAGGTCATTGAATGCGTTCTGGTCCCATATCTTGTCGTCTGACTCAATGATGTGAATCCACTCCTCAACAAACGGCAGCGCCTTTTGCGGAACAACATGATGCCTGCAAGAGAACAACAGAGACAGATGGCATGTCAGCACACAGTTGACAAGATGAGGTAGGTGAGTGCAGGCTGACCAGAGTAAGTTCACATGGCACAGTGACGTTTCAGCAGTGCGCATCACATGTTGCCAGCTGCCACTCGTCATTGATAGCTCATTGCAGGCAAGCCCTTGATCACGTGTTGTCACGTCAAGCAAGCAGCCATGTGCAGATGAGAAAGCATGCAGCGCACCGATGTTGAAGGCTGAGCCCGCCTCTGGGTATCTCTCCAGCTCTTCTGTTGCCCCTACTGTTGATGCCAGGTGGTCTGTGCTGGTGAGCACGTCAGCATCCGGGAAGCGCTTGAAGAAGGGCACAGGGTCCCGCAGCCACATCACGTCGACATCAGAAATGACCACCTGCAAGACACCAGCAAGGCAGGCATTGCTCACCAGGCAGCGTTCTACACGTTCACCTGAGGAAATGCAGGATGGTGACGCAGGAAGCACGGCATGCTTGAACAGCACCAGAGAAATAAAACTGGAGCAGGGGCCTGCAGGAGAGCTTGCAGGAGAGGCTTGCAGGAGAGGCTTGCAGGAAAGCAATCAACGCCCTCAGCAGCTCATCAGGCACTGCAACACTCCATGCTGACGAGTGCTGCGAGCCTGGTGAAGTGAGTGCTTTGCAGTTCACCAAGCCAGCAGTACCTGCACGTCAAGCTTGAGGAACATGGCCACCAGGCTGATCTTCTTGCGCCCCATCTTGGCAAACGTGGGCGAGCCCCAGCCAAAGTCACCAGTGGTCAAGCCTGCAGCCAGCAGGAGCAGCTGCTGAGCAAAACAAGCGCGTGATGCAGGAACGCAGCAGGCGTGCCATCAGTTGCTACTGCTTCTTGTCCTGCAAGCTTGCACACCATCGGTGCTAGCAGCCCAGCCTGCCAGTCCGAGACGAGGGCACTGCCAGCAGCAAGGGCAGACCGAACCGCCTGTAGCAGTTGTCAGCTGCGTTGTCGACACAGTTACTCCTCATTTGCATTGCCACTCACCTGCTGTGTGTCTGATGTGTTGTGGTGACCTGGCAAGCATTGCTGAAAGTTTAGTGCAGAAGCTGCACAGTGCAGCCACCGCTATACGCCGCTCAAGCAGCCATGACCAGCAGGTGAAGCCAGTACATATGCTGCTGCAGTGAGGTTGTGCCACTACAGTTGACCTGGCTCCACTCTGCAATCTGGGAAGTCGGCACGCTCACCACTCTGCATGCTGAACGTGGGTATGCTCCTGCGCGCCATAGATGCCAGGATTTTGTCATCCATGGCGCCGACCATGAAGTTGGTGATGTTCTGCATCCTCATGTGCTGGACCCAAGTGAGGGCAAAGTCTGTGTAATGATGATTGGCCCAGGTTACAAACAGGTATCCATCCTTTGCCACACGATGCACGTTTTCCCTGCAGGCAGGCAGCAGGCAGGCAGCAAGACAGTGGTCACCAACCTGGCTCAATGGGAGGGCACCGGCAGCTAGTGGGAGACAGTCAAGCACTGCTGTCCTAACATTGCGCTGAAACACATGTATGCAATTGATATGCTGGCATGCAACAGGTGCTTGGCTAGTGCACCAGTGGCACTGTCAACAGCCACATGCAGCTTATGTAAGGAAACACTTGCAGGAGGTTATTACCACAGCCCTGTGCAAGGGAAAATCAGCAGCAGCATGTCCCAATGCGTGCCTTGTAACGCTTCTGGTCATTTCTACTACCAGGGCTGTGCGAGTGGTGGAGTGATACGTGCCAACTGCTGACAAAAGCACCTTTGAGGGTCCCAGCTGCCAACACCACAGCAGGCTCAGCTGCTCAATTACCATCACTGCTATGCGCCTACAAGCCCATAGCTTACCTAGTCAAAGTCATGTTATACATAGAGATTGTGCTTTTTTCTCTGCTGCGATGGGTGACTGCCATTTTTTCTCGCCGCTCAGTCTCCATTTTCTGGTACAACTTCCACCATTCATCCTCCCACTGCTTCTCTCGCGCCTTCTCTTTCAACCGCTCCAGCTGCTCAAGTGTTAGTTTTGATAGGTCTACATGCTTGCCGGTTATCAGCTGCTGCTGCGGTGAGGCGCCAGGTTCAACCTTGCGGTTGCCTCCTGCTGCTGCTAATGGCTGCCCTGCAAATACAATGGAGAAGGTGTGCCATGAGTCATGCACAGCTTAGAACCAAATGTTGTTTGAGTATCTCTGGATGCCACCTGATGTTTGCTGCCCCGCGCGGAAGTGGCTCCGTGCAGCAGGTGCATGGCCCGAAGCATGCTGATGCATAGCAGCCATTTTATGCAGTGCAGTTGTTGCTCAGGAGTACGACGCCCTCGCACCTGACTCCTGCTCTATCTCCCTGATTAGCGCTAATGCTGGATCTACCTCGTATCTGTGGATGACCTCTGCATAGAACTTCCAGTACAGGGGCCTGCCCAGCACATACAGTAGGAACAGCAGCAGCAGTCCAGTTGCTGCTACGATGCCGACAGCTAAGCCGCGCAAGGGGGACCGCCCAGGCTGTTGCTTTGATTGTTTCATAACGTTGTGCGAACCACTCATAGTGCATGAGCTGGCAACCGTGACTTTGCCCGCATCTTGTTTAAACTGCTTGTCCGTGTCGTGTCAATCAAACACGTGCTACCTGTGATATATAAGCTTTTCGCGGATGAACCATGGCTGCATATATACCGGCAGTGGAGTTTCGCCTGGTGTAACCCGCTTGAGGGTGGTTGCAACCACGTGGTCCCGTCAAGTAAACAGACTCCTGGCAGAAGTACTCGACATCAAAGCCCTCATTATCCGAACATGAAATGTAACTCAGGCAATTGATCAAATCACCGGCTGAACTGGCACACATATTCAAGGGCAGCCTAGGCCGAGGCGCCTTGGCAATTGTCAAGCAAGTGAAACAGAAACCATTTCATCACAGTTCCGCCTGATATCTTCACAGGCAAAAAAACTACTGCTAAAGCATGCTCCTGCTGACGGCTCCCTGCTCAACATCAGATGTGTAAAGCATGATATTGTATCACCACAGATAAATGCACAGACATCCCTTGGTGCTAAACAACACCACTGGTGAACCCTGTGCTCATCATGCCTACTACTGTACTGTCCCATGGTGACATCAGCTGCTCTCGTGCTCTCAAAACCAAAGAAGACAAAAACAAGAGATTTGACAGCGCTAGCTGGTCCTGTCGTTGGCGGTAGATGATCAGAAAACAGAACGCATAATGCGCTTCCAGCTGTGATTTGTGCATATGTTGCAGCTTTGCAGCTGCTGCACACCTTGTTTGGATATGTTATTGTGCCGCCGCTACCCTGGCTCCTGAAACTGGCATCCATGATCACTGTGGCAAAACAGCTCCGTGCACTGCTGCTGTGTGTCAGCTGGGCTGGTCACAGTGTGGCCAACAGTCTTCTCTGATGAGAAGATCTCATGGTCGTTGCCGCCCTGCAGCAGCAACAGCAGCACCACCACCACCACAACAACAAACTCAGCATGGCAAGGGCTGAACCCTGCTACTCATTTGCATGGTACAGGCATGTCGTCGCACCGACTGCCCCAGCAGACCCTGACCACTGGTTTGCCAGGTGCCGGAAATAATCACTACTGCATAGTACACTGGTCAACACCATGTTGCTGTTCCAGCGCGCTGCCTTGTCGTGCTGCTGCTCACCGGGAAAGTCTTGTCGCCAAAGAAGTGAATGTCGTCATACTCGCCCTCCACAAAGCGCAGGCAGTAGGTCTTGTCCCAGCCCTGCACAGAGCAGGACCACAGCAGCAGGCGCGGAACATCGGCAAGGTTGCCTGATGCTGCTTCTGACAATTTGCTTGCAGGACAATACATAATGGTGCAGAGGCAAGTTGCAACGCCTTGTATGTTGCACATAGTCCTCTCACACAAGTGCTGCTGAAGCAACGCTGCACAAGCCTACCTCAGAATGGTCTATGCCGCGCTAATTTGGCAACCTCCAACAGCAAGCCCCGCAGCCACAGCTTCCTGCTGTTGGTTGCATGTGCTGCTGCTGCTCCTCACCTGGGGAAACACATCAAAGCTGATCTGGCCACCGATGCTGTATGTGAGGTTGTACTCTGCAAACTCCTTCCTCAGCACCTCCACCATCTTGGGCCTGAGAAAATATGTAGTCAAAGCAGCGCCACAAAACAACACCAGGCAGCGCAGGGGAAATATTAGCAGCACACCAACCAGATGAGAGGCTCTGTCACGTGCGAGCCACAGTGCTGACAGCAATAACAATCACTTGTAGCAGTAAGCAGAGGCTTGACAACTGCCCTTGATAAGCCGTGAGCAGGCTTGTAGGCACAACTGCTGCCACTCAAACATCCACTGCTGCACATCCAGAGTGTGCTCTGGGGCACTTGCTGAGCTGTGATCTTTACCGCTGCCTCCCTTGCACAACTTCCGTTGCCTGCAGAACTTGGCAGCTGCACTTCTCCAGCATCGTTGGCATCCTCTCCCCTTGCCCTCACCTCACACCAGCCTCCTTGTCAAACACCTCGAAAGCGTCGCGCTCTTCCTGGCTGCAGTTCCTGCCAATGGGTGAGACATTGAGCATGCCATTGCGGAACTCAATGAAGGTGCCGCGCTTAATGGGGATGTCCAGGTCAGCAATGTAGTGAGCACAAAATTGATGAAGCGCTTGAGCTTGTCCTCTCCCAAGTGGGTCTTCAGGCTCTGAACAGCAACCAGCTCCCCGCCCTTGTGCGCTACCAGACCATTCTCCGAGAACACGTAGTCGTAGGCCGTCAGAACTGCAGCAACAGAAAGCAAGCAGACAGACAAAAAATTGTGTTGCGGCAGCAGCACTGCAGAGCATGCATCTAGTAGTGTGCACGTAGAGCTGCCAGCAGTATAGCCAGCAGACAAGGCAGCATCAGCCTGGTGAGGCAAGCAGGGCATACGTACCATTGTTGCCCAGCTGCTCCTGAATCTTCACCAAGTCTGAGCCGCCCACGATGCCAACTTTGACGACCTGCGGGAGAGGGCGTGGGCGTGGGCAACCAAACCATCCAGGCAGCGCTCAGCTCTGCAGGGGCGTGGTTCGTTGTGGCAGTCAGAAGCAGGTGCTATAAAACATTAAGCTACTGTAAAGTCTCACCTTGCGCAGCTCCTGCAGGAAGTCCAGTGTCTGCTGGCTGGCAGTCTGCGAACAGCAACGACTGGTTCAACTGCTGTCCTCAATCAGGCCGACGCCTGGTGTGCGTACATCCAATTGCCAATAAAACCTATATCACACCTTCCTAGGCACCGTCAGCGTGCCGTCCACGTCGAACAGGGCAAGAATCCTTTTGGCCATGTTGCTGGCGCTGCTTGACAGCAAGGTCTATGCTTGGCAGAAGGGGCGACGAACGAACGGTTGTAAGAGCTTCCTGCAGCGACCATAAGGCTTGTGTAGCTCCAAGGGCGCAGCATTGGAGCTGTGCCAGCAATGACAGAATGACACTGCGTTTCAACAACTGCCTGATGCCTTCTGGGAGGCTTGATGCGGCCACTTTGATGTGTTGTCGTCTTGCACCACTGCTGTACGCATCACAAGCTGGCATCCCTGAATGCAGACAACAATATGCGCCCTGCTTTTTCAAACGTATGCCTCTATGAACAGCCGCACTTGGGCCAGTACTGGTGGTGGTTGCCGCTGCTGCTGCTGCTGCTGCTGGGGGCTGCCTGCACACAAAGCCTTGGCAGCAAAACACAAACATGTGTTACCACAGCGGCACTCTTGAACCTTGACAATGGCAGTTGACATCTGCAACCCCATGCCTGGCCAGGCTCAAAACAAAACCAGCACCACTAGTGGCATATGCCATCATGCGCATGATGATGCATGCATTCATGATGATCCCATGCATGATAACACAGTCAGTAGACAATTGAGGCACACTGTGCCGCACGATGCACGCAAATGGCAGTCCTGCAGGGCTTCTCAGCCGCTTGAACAGTTTGCTGAGGCCTCAGCCTAGGCGCAGGACAGCAGTGCTTGCATGGGGCCCCCGGGGGCAGCGCAATGAACAAGCCTATACCAAATGGGTATTGCTGCGCTTGCCATGCCTGTTTCAGTGCTGCAGCTTGTTATGGTGGCACTGATGGCTGGGCAAAATGCAGCCAAAGGGGGAGCACCTGCCTCTCTTGAAATGATACACATAAAAAAGCTGGACCTTGACAACCTTCACAACTTGGGTGTTGGGTGTTGGTCTCAATGTGCAAAAGACACTTCAGGACTGTAAATCTTCGCCATGAGAGCTCTTCACTTTCACATGGAAGTCCTACCAAAGCCCATGTCACGACACATCTGTTTTCAAGCAGACACATGGTCCATGCCCGATTCCAATGCAGTACCGGGCGGTACACCACACACAGCAGACTACCTTCAGTCATACTACAATCGCGCGGTGCTACTTGAAGAGCATAGCCCTAGTACCTCCTGAACGTTTGCTGACTTCTAGACTACGCACTGAACTGTCTAGACTACATGCTGAACTGTCCAAAACATCAGTTGCTGCAAAAAAAAACCTCAGCCCTGCCGCTGGAAGCCACCACGCCTGCCACCGCCACGCCCACCACCGCCCCTGCCCCTGCCACCACCACGCCCGCCTCCCCTGCCACCACCCCTGCTTCCCCCACGCCCACCACCCCTGCTGAACCCTCCCCTGCCCCTGCCGCCTCCCCTGCCGAACCCTCCCCTGCCGCGGCCACCCCCGCCATCCCTGCCGCCTCTGCTGCCGCCGCGCTGGAGCCTGCCCCGCTGCCCGCCGCCCCTGCCGCCTGCAGTGTCTGCCCGCCAGCTCTCAGCCCGCGCCTTCTGCGGCAGGTTCTCATCCCAGGCCTTCTGGAACCTGTTCACGCCGGCATCCTCGCCTGCGTCCTCGTCATCGCCATCCTGCTTCTTGCGCACCTTCTTCACCTTGCCTCTGTCGTACTCCCTGTCCCACTCATCCAGCTGCCGCTTCTGAGCAGCAGCCTTCCGCAGCGCCGCTGCCTGCGCGGCCAGGGCCTGGTCAGCGCCCTCCCAGCCACCAGCCGCTGAGCTGCCGCTGGCACCACCCATAAACAGCTCAAGAGCAGCAGCACCAGTGACAGATGCTGCAGACGCCTGCTCCGCGAATGCTGCTGCGGCTGCAAGCTGGCAGGCTTGCTGGCTGCCTTGACGTCACCAGCAAAGCGTTCTTGCTGCTGCTGCTGCTGCTGCTGCTGCTTGGGCTGCGAGGCCAGAGCACTTTGCTGCTGCTGCTGCTGCTGCTTGGGCACCTGCTGAGCTGCTGCTGCTTGGCTGCTGCCACCACTGTGCTTGCTGTGCTTGGCGCGCTGTTTCTCTTCAGCTGCAACAGGAGCTTGCTGCTGTGGCTGTGGCTGCTGCTGCAGCAGCTCGCCTTGCAACTGTTGCTGCCGCTTGGCTGCCTTGGACTGCTTGCTTGCTTGCTGTTCAAAGCTCGCCAGACCCTGCGGCAGGTCCTGCTGCTGCTGCTGCTCATCCAACCGCAGCCGCTTGTTGCCAATGACCCCTATGTTGACTACGGCAGGCTCACCCTGCTGCTGCTGCTGCTGCTGCTGTTCTTCTGGCCGACGCCGCTTGTTGCTGATGACGCCCAGGTCGACTACAGCAGGCTTAGCCTGCTGCTGCTGCTCCTGCTGCTGCACATCAGCAGGGTCCTTGCCATTGCTGCCGTTGCTGCTGCTGCGCAGCCGCTGCTGCTTCTGCTGCCGCTTCAGCGCTGCCCGTGCCATATCCCTGTGCAGCTGCATGTGCCGCTCAAAGGAGTTCATCACAATGGGTTGGGAGCGCAGCAGCAGATGGCTGTTGCTGTGTGGGTGCATGTGGCTGCTGTGCGCAGCTGCAGCACCAGGGGACCCTGCAGCCTCCAGCGTCCTGCAAGCATGAGAACAAGGGGCAGCAGCAGCAGCAGGATGGCATGTTCAGCTAGCAGGGCATAAATGATGTTCTGCGCTCGATGCATGATGATGCTGCCGTTGCATGTCAAGGTGTAAATTCAATGACGCCAATCATCGATCATACACATCATACCAACCAGAGAGGTCAGCAAACAGGGTTTCTGAGGCCCTAGCACGTTGTCTTCACAGAAGTCACTCAGTGCCCAGTGCATGTCGTCATTCCTCTATTGTCAATTTTGGCAAATCACAAACGTCAGAAGCTGCTGCTCAAAGACATGATGAACAAATGAACTTGCAGCAGGAACCGCAATATATCATTACTGCAAACACTCTGTAAAATACCATGCAGCCAAGAGGTCAGCAATCAGGGTTTCTGAGGCCCTAGCACGTTGTCGTCAGTGACTCACTCAGTGCCCAGTGCGTGTCATCATCCCTCCTCGACTGTGCAAGTTCAGTACACTGCATACTGCAGTGACTCGACCCACGCACAACAGCACACGCAGAGCTGCAGGTGACCCACAAAGCAAACACTCACACACACGAGCTGGCGAGCCCGAAGCAAATAGCATCAACCAACGCACAGCACGCGCCTTCCTGCACATACAATAAACTCACCCTGCTGGTGAGCGGCCAGCGCTGACGTTGGCAGTTGAAGGTGTTGACGGCGCCACCACTCTGGCCACCCCCTCAACAGCAGCACTCCCGCCAGACTGGCCAGCACACAGCCCTGCTGCAGCACCCTGCTGCTGCTGCTGCTCCTGCTGCTGGCCAAGCCCTTCAGCTGCTGCTGCAGAAGCAGCAGCTCTTGCAAGCCGCGCCTGCCCAACTGCAGGTGCTGCTGCACCTGCAAGCAGCGCCTTGTTGCTGTCGGTGCCGCCCAGCAGCTGCTGCTGCTTCTGCTGCAGTTGGTTGGCCGCGACAGCTGCGTTCTGCGCTGCTGCTGCTGCCGCTGCCGGCAGCCGCCCAGTTGCTGCTGCTGGTGCGCCCTTGGGCTGCCGCTTGATGTAGAACAGGATGTAAGCCTGCTGCGACTCCACCACTCGCTGGCTGACCTGTGCCACCCTGTGGTCGTCGCATATGTGCCAGATGCCGTTGCCAGCCTTGACATAGCACACGTAGTGCCCGCTGTGCAGCGAGTGACCTAGGTGCACCAGCACAGCATACAGCTCGTACATCAGCGGCTGGTGGCGCGCATGGTGGGGGTGGCCCTGCTGCTGCTGGTGCCCATGCAGCCCGTTCTGCTGCCCGTGCTGCTGCTGCTGCTGCTGCTTGTGGTGCTTGTGGTGGTGCTGCTGCTGCAGATGCTGCGTCATGTACGGCCCCAGGTCCAGCTCCAGGTCAAACTCCACGCGCTTGCTGACCTTGTGGCCTCGTCCAAAGAAGTCAAAGCGCTTGAGGTGCACTGTGAGCACGTTGGGAGCGTCATCAATGCTGATGCGCTTGTATGCACGCACCTGCGGGCAGCATAGCATCAGGCGCGCCCCACTGGTCAGCAACAACTGCAGTGACATGTCCCAGCCACCACACAACACACGTAATCCCAGGAGCAGTACGCCATATGAACTGAGGACCCGGAGGTACACAGTGCCTGCCACAGAGAAGCGCCGTGCTGCGTCACCAAGCACTGAACAACATCCGCCACCGCCACACCCCAGCTGCTGCACTGCCGGCAGCGTCAGCTCACCAGCTTGTTGTTCTTGGGGCAGCGGTACTTGTTGTCGCCGTCCAGCACCTCTGCTGCTGTGAAGTGCTGCAGTGCGCGCGTGAGGCTGTGGGCCTTGGTGATCTCCAGGCTCAGGTCCAGGAAGGGGTCAAACGTGGATGAGGTGTAGTCGACGCCCTCGCACGTGATCTGCAGGCGCAGCAGCAGCAGCAGCCAGCCACAGCACCATGAGCAAGGACACGAACACAGCACCAGAGCCACAAGCTCAGCTTCTGCAATGCAGTGCTATGCAACAGTGGAACAACAACCTGTTTCAGATTGCTTCACATCACTGTTCATACATGGCGGTGCTGGCGGCACACAGCTCTACCTGCAGTCCCTGCTCCGCTGCCGGCACACAAACACAAACACCATCCCATGCCACCATGGCACCACTGCAGGCATCCAACAGCTGCAGCTGCCAGGCCCTTTGGCGCACCTGGCTGCGCAGCTTGCCGCCAAAGATGCGGTGCACAAACGTTGTGGCTGCCAGCTCAGGGGATGGCTTGGGCCTGATGTGCTTCAGGAACGCCTCATGCATTGCGTCAAGCACGCAGCGCAGGTACTCATGTGCATCCTCCTGCCGGCCCAAGCGGAACCTGCGGCCCAGCAGTGGCAGCGGCAGTTGGGTCTTGCACCACATACTACTGCTGGTATGGCTTGGTAGAAGGATAAAGATTGTATGTTGGTAGGCAGAGCAGGGCAGTCTGCATGCAATTACAATGCCACCACACCAGCTGACTGACACCAGCTGAGGGTGATCGCAAAATACTGCCACGTTGTCCAGATAAGGCAGCTGGGGGTCACAAGAAGGTGTGTCAGTGTAACTATGACAAAATACGAAATCACGTGCCGCGGCCCCTCAGAACGAAGGGTGGTTGCAGCTCAACGTAATGTGGTATCATCATCCACACCTGATGTGCAAAACCCCCAGCTACTCATCTGCCAGGCAACAAACAGCCAACTTGACAGCAGCCTCAGCTGCAAACCACAGGGCGCGTGACGATGCTGACCTCACTTGTTGCAAGTACAATGCAGCAAGCGCCTGCTGATGCTGCTGCAAGAGGCCTCACCTGCGGTTGATCAGCTTCAAATGGCGCGCATGCCATTTCGGCTGCACAGCACCATTGGAGGTGAGTGCGCGTCTAATGTGTGCCTGCGTTGCTGCCACAGGATCTGTTAGACGCTGCTGCTCTCCGCTGCTGCTGGCTAAGCTCTGGCTGTTCAAGCACAGCTCTGCCAGCGGTGCTGTGTGCGTGAGGCACTGCAGCACGGAGTTCATGAAGCAGGTGTTGCCCAGGTTGACCAGGCCAGAGCCCTGCAGGACGAACAGCAGCATCAGACTGAGTAAACTATGACAAGTTGTCAGCAGCAGAGATGCTGCGGCGGGGCAAAGACAAACACAGGCTGGTAACAACAGCCACCCATGCTGGCTGCTGCAATGCAACATACACCCAGAATCGAAACCCTGCACATGCTGCACGTATGGCTGCCACTCACCGCTTTCCGTCCATCGCCCCACTGCAGCTGGATGCTCCTCTCATGGCAAAACTGCTTGACGGCCAGAGCCCCGTTGCGCTTGCCGGCCCGCTCCTCTATGGGGGCAGCCACGGATGGCATCTGCAGACGGGAGCAGATTCAGCTTCAGCCGAAATCTACATAAACTACCAGTAGAAGCACAGGACGCACCTCTGCACTGTTCAGAAGCACCAGGTTGGCATTCGGCGCAGTGGTGTGCGCGTCAGCCCGCTGAGCTGGGACAAAGTTCAGCCTCCTCAAGCTGAATCCGGTCGCAGAGTTATTCAGGCCAGAAGAGCCTGCACCCAGCAGCTCTTTCATCTCATTCGGCCAAGCCCCAAATCATGTCCAGAGCGGGGCTGCATGCAATCTTATTATGTTGTTCAGCGCTACATCGTCCTTGGCGTAGCAAAGGCGCTTCAGAAGAATCTGACAAGGGCATAACTACAGCACCAGTGTTCAACGGTGTGTGCCTGGCTCAAGGTTCAGTGGGTGTCGCGTTTTCAGCCATCGTCTTGGTGCTTTGAATAGTTTGCAGCATACCAACGACTTATATGTCGCGGTCAGGACTCTCTGGCAGCGATCTGCAGTGACTCCGGGTGCGCACGTTTACTGACATTTTAAAACGCATTTTTGAAGTATCGACGTGCGATTTGGTGGCTTCCTGCATCAGCACAACCTGTTTGGTGCTTGATCGATTTCGGAGGAGGGGGTTGAGGCCTCGAAACTTGACGTGAAATGTACTGCGTTGCTTGCAGGGTGTTGTGATCGTCTACAAAGGAGACGCCATTCTGCACAATGTTGACACGGCAGCAGCTTCAAGGCAGTGCAACCAGTACACAACACCACCGCTGTCAGCACCATCGACTAGTGCAGCCTGTATGCAGAAGCAGAGCCACACAGGTATGCAATTGATAACTTCCTACAGCTTCAGATCCTGCAAGCTGCTGCAGAAAGCAGCCAGCTGCAGGCTAACGCTGACATGTCCAGCTGCAGGCTTCTGCTGGATCAAGCCACGGTCGATTTGGCGTCATTGCCAGCGGTGCTCAGAGGCACGAGACGCAGCAGTCACCAGTGGTGGAGGATGAACAGCAGTCTCAGCAGACGAGTGGCCCCTTCGGCGCTCTGGTGGATTTCTTTCTCAACCGGGTAGGTGCGCAGCTGAAAGCGCCAGCGTGCATGCCACGCATTTGATAGTGTTAACCAATGCAGAAGCCCATGTCAGGGTCATAAAGCACTGCCGACACTGAGCAGAGACGGGTATGATCTGCTGCTGCAGCAGCTGCCTGACTGTGACTACTGGCATGGTGTGGTGTGTGCAGGCGAGCTCGTCCCTCACCCGAGGCCCTGCAACGTGCCTCACCTGCAAGGGCGTGGGCGCATGCGAGTGCCCACTGTGCAAAGTGAGCAACAGATGAACGGTGGTGCCAGCATATATCAACAGCATACCTGCTGCCCTGTTTCTGTTGGCAGATGCCAAGATTACTGACCTTGCAACATCACTGCTGCACAGTTTCAGCTGCACAGTCATGGAAAAGGGTTGGTGTCCTGTTGTAGTGAAGCACCAGGTATAAACCAGTCACTGTAGCTTGCTGCACCGCACTGCAGTCTATGACTGTGGTATGATCATTAAGTTGCCATCTTATGTGGGTTTCATTGGCTCTCGTGTGCGTCCCTGGTTTTGTGCAGGGTGCAGGCATCATGGACAAGGAGGCATCACGCATGAACACTGTGCGCCATGCTGCTCAGAAGATGAAGGAGGTGCTGCATGTGGACAGGGCCAACTACAACACAGAGTGGCTCATGACAAACAGGTGGGTGTGGCCTCGTCCCTTGCTCAGCTGTTTGTGGGCGACTCAGTGGTCAAGCTGTGTGAAAGTCAATACATGTGCAATAAGCTTGCATTCGAGTGCATGCCAGCCGCCATTGGCAGTGATCATGCCACCCAGCACCACTGCCTTGCCATGACAGGAAGCGGTACTGGCCAGCAACTGAGCGAGATCTTGCCTGTGTGTTGTCTGTGGCTGCAGGTGCCGCCGCTGCCGCGGATGTGGGCGCGTTGCATGCCCAACATGTGGAGGCTTGGGCGTGAGGTCGCCAGCTGTGAAGCCACCCAAGCACTGAACAGGGCGTGCTGATGCTGGGGCTGGTGGTCACTGCTGTTGATCTTCAACCTGCATGCTGCAGCGGCAATGAAATGTTGTATCATTATTCTGTAGCTATTGTTTTGCAGCCACATCCGTGTATGTAGTGTTGTATTGGCATGCAAGGTGTGTATACTGGGCTCTCACAAGCTTGTGAGTCTAGCGTGTCTTGCTGGTTGTGTCGTGGCGCCCTGCGTGGCCGTACTGTTGTGTGGCACTCTGTGGCGGTATGATACCGGTGGATTCCATATGGCCCGGCATGTTGTGTGTGTGCATGCAGCGGCACATGTGTGTTGCAAGAGCTGCTACACTATGTGTTGTGGTTCAGCAGTCAGCAAGACCTTGAGGGCTTTACACGCAGCGTACGTTGAAAAATATGTGTCGCAACCTAGGATTAGGTTGCGGCACTGCATTTTTACATGTGGCAGGTGGCACTGGTATTCTCAAGCACACCAGAGTGTGCATCGAATTTTGTTTTTGGTGTGACGTGCAGCTGGGTCTTGAGGGAGCCGTGCTGCTGGCTGTTGCTGTACACTTTCAAGTGTGGGTGTGCGCACTGTGACATGCGCCTGCTGGGACTCTAAGCACAGTAGTTGTGTGTGGCTGTTTTCAGTGACTGTTGTGTTCAGACAGTCAGCGTCTTGCTGTTGGCCTCCTGGCAGTCGTTTTTTGCACATAGCAGTCACTGCCACCACCTGTACCTGGCAGACAGCTTTGTTCGCATTTTTGCTAACGCAGCGACACCTGGGCAATCTGCGTGCATGTGATGTGTTGATTTGGCTTTGTTGGGACATCACCACGATTGTTGGTATTTGGTAGTACCAGAAAATGTGTTTGGCGAGCATTGGAGTGCATAGAGTATGACAACTTGTGTGCTATCTCCAGGATGGGCAGGAGTCATGGCCAAGTTGCAGCAAGGCCAGTGCGGTGCTGGTATATACCATGTATGGAGGCAGACGGGGGGGCGGAGATGTATGCCATGAGGCATCGTTGGCAATGCTCACCTTGGCAGCTGAGTGCAGGGTTTCCAATGGCTTGCAGGCAGAACGGGCACATTCACCCATATTTGGGGCAGTTCTGGAAGATGGCGGACGGTGTCACCGTGTATTGCTGCTTTTCTTGTCAAGTCTTGGGATGTGCGCAATGCATGCAAACATTCTGGAGCAGTGCTCCCTCCTCTTTCCGCCCCGGTGGGGCGCAAGGCCGATGGCGCTGATGCTATGGCTTGAATGGGTAATATGATGATGATGATGAACGGGCACATTCACCAGTACTTTCGTGAGTTGCATTGCCTGGTTTTACTTTCCATGGCCAGCTTCTGTGTGCTGCATGCTCATCATGCGACATGTTTACTCATACGAGAACCACCAAGATTGTACAGGCTGGGAGACCTGCGCTGCATCGGCCCAGTAGCCTGGGCTCCAGCATGTAGCCCGGCTGACTGCGGCTGCAGTGAAGGACTCTCTCTGTGTAAATCCTAAGTTACATGTGGATGGTGAAGCCGCCGTAGCTACCAATTGACAATTAGTTGTTACGGCACCTCGACCGACAAGAACATGCTAGCAGCCACGTCGCTAGGCACAGGAGTTCTGTCTGTAACCCAGAACAAAACCTCTGCTTGTGCTGCGCTGTCTGTGTTGCATTGTCCAGCTGTGGCTGTGGCCTCAGCCGAGGTGTGTCAGGGCTGAACAGCAACCTAAGACTGCCGTGGTGGTTGCTGCCATCTTATAGCAAGCACACCGCGTGCTCCCAGACTGCCAGCATATGATCAACCTTAGCAGCCTGCGGCGGCAGCAGGTACTGCTAGCTATAGATGCGTTCAGTGCAGCCCACCAGGAAGCTGTAAAGGCTTGTACAGTAGGCATAGCCGCGCCTACTTGTGCTGCCTTGCATGGTGAACACTAACACTGCGCAGCTCAACAAGCCTACGCTGCGCCGGCAAACATAAGCATCTGAATGACTCAACGTTCATCACCCCCATGCACGTCCTTTTGACCACGCAACATCTGTACGGCAGCCCCTTGTTGAGTGCAAAAGGCAGTTGATCTGGCCAGAACCTCACAGCTGAGCAACCCTATCAGCAGTGGCCTGTTAGCCCGCAACTGGGTGTCAGTGCCCACTGCCGCTCCTATGCCAGCCGCTGGCTGCGTGGCACGCCTGCATGCCATCACTGTGCACGGGTAACACGGACACACAATCAAAGGTCGCCTCACCAGCCTCACCACACACACCCAGTCGCAAGCTCCGAGACCAACAACTATCGTAGTACGCACACCATCACCTGCTGCACTTCTGACAACCCCTTACTTCTGTTGAATATGTTGCTGGCGCCAGCCCAGCTATAACTTTGGCGGCATGAAAAAGTCATGTCCAATCACATCACTGCATGTGGCACACATATGTAGCCGCTACCAAGTCAAGTGCTTGAAGTTGTGTCATGCGCTGCAGCCTTGTGTGCACACGCAACCATGCAGCACTGTCACAGCACCACATGTATGTACACAGCGTGGTAGGCTGCAGGGCACTCCTTTGCATGCATGCAGTGCTGTGTTTCATCACACAGCTGTACAGAGCTTTTGCAACCAAGCAGGGTATGCTCAGCAGGTGTAACTGCCTGCCATACTATGCTTCTTGCAGATGCAGAACTTTACACAAACACAGCACTCAGCAGGCATATACAGCAGTGCCAGGAAAAACTCATATACTACCCATGCCAGCATAGCTTGTGCAACCCATGGATGAGAATGAGTCACCTGCACCCCTCAGGTGCAGCACAAAGCATAACTGTGTGCGCAGGGACAGCAGTTGTAACAGTACCTCATCACCACAACACAGTCCCCGTTCCAGCTTGAAACACTAAAGCTGCCTGCAAGCTTGGGTGCTATCAAACACACAACATTGTGCCAGTCACTCTGCACTGCGCATGCTCCAAGCTGCCTGGGCTGCAGCTGCCAACAACCACAACAACCCCTGTACACTACGGGGGGTTTCCTCATGATTGATTGCACAGGTCCAGCGCCCAAGTCAGCCCAGCAGGCACATTGCACTGCCTGCAACATCTGCCATTCAGAAGACGGCAGAATCGCCTCCTGCCCCACTCTGCAAGTCCAGGAAGTCCACACCAAGGAGGGGCTTGGAGTGGAGGTGAAGAACGCACTACAGGATGTGCACAGAAGCCTGGCGCGCACAGCAGGGTAGCCTGCTCAAACCTGTGCGCTGAGGTGTGCAACTGCTACACGTGGTTTGTGACTCATTGATTTGCAGCTTCCCACACTTCTTGACCGCAGCAAATCAGCCCAGCACCCAGCAACTTGCGTTGCCCATGTGCCGCACAGAGCACGACCACACTGTTCCCAAGGCAGACATTGCACTTCTTACGTCGGCACTCATGTGGTGAGAAAAAGCATGGTATGTTAGGCACGTTCCAAGCCACATCTACAAAAGCTGCACAAGAGCTTAAGCTGCACATAGTGGCGCAGCCTCGCCTGTACATCAGACCCTGCATCCCCTGTTCAGCAATCCACAACCTACACATATCTGCAGCACGGCTGTACACACAGGTGTGGCTGGTGCAAGCTCCAACCTCACTTGCCACTGCTGCCACAACAAGCGTGCCCAGCAGCAACAACGGCTAGCACAGCCCAAACACGTTTGCACAGGCAAGCAGGTGCATCAACCAACCCCGCAACTCAACCAAGCTACTGCACGTGGGCTCTTTGACTGTCACTCACAGCAGCCACCAACAACCCTGCCTGGCAGCACCCTGGAGCTTGCATCGTAGACAGCAGAGCTGCGGCTGGCACCCCAAGGACACAACGCACCGCAGCATGCCGCAGCTCAGCGCCTGCTGGCCTGCTTTAGCAGCCGGTGCTTGTAAAAACCAATGGAATGCTCCCTAAACGCCACCAGCAGCAACTCCTTGTGCCAGAACACGTCGTGAACATGCCTCGGGTACTGGCTGATCTCCTGCTGCTGCGGCACCAACCCGGTGGCCGACAGGATCCACTGCTGCCCCACTGGCTGATACATGGGTGGCTTCAGCGCCCTGATCAGCCCAACCTCCAGCACGTCCAGTGGCACGTTGAGAGCCTTCTCAGTGACGCAGGAAGCCGCCTTCACCACGGTGCGGCCAGCAGACACCACCTTGCGCATGCTAGGCAGTAGGCTGGACACCATAGACAGGCTGCCCCTGACGCCAGGTGAACGCAGCGGCTGCAGCAGCTTGCGGTGCCCCCGGTTGAAGATGATGAGGCTGGCAGACGATGTGCTGCGCACCATGCCGCCCTGCTGCTGCTGCTGCTGCTGCTGCTGCTTCCCGTCACTGTGCTGCTGGTCGCCCTGCTGCTGCGGCTGCTGCTGCTGCCCACCATCCTGCAGCCCGGCCATGCCAGTGAAGAACGTTGCAGCTGCCTCAAGGTCATCCATACCACAAAGGCTGCTGCTGCTGCCACTGCTGCTGCTGCTGCCATCGTCACTGAGGTTGAGCGCCTGTGTCAGGTCCATTGCGCTGCGAGCATGCCGCATGCCCCAGCTCGCAAACACGTCTTCTGCTGCCTGTGCTGTCATGCCTGAGTCGATTGAGTCACAGCTGCTGCTGCTGCTCCAGCTGCTGAAGCTGCGCGTGCTGAAGGAGCGCGCCAACATGTCTGGCAGGTATGCACGCAGCGTCCAGGAGCGAGTGGAACTCAGCGATCCCTCCGAGTAGAGGCTTGCTGATGACGGAGAGGATGGCTGCTGCTCGTCATTCTTGTCCTGCTGCTGTTGCTGCTGCTGGGCCCAGCTGCTGCCGGGAGCAGGCTTCATCTTGCACTGCAGGCTGCTTGCAACTCTGCTGGGCCCTGCTGCGCTGCTGCTCGCACATGCTGCTGCAACATACAGCAGCCCCTGAGGTGGCAGCCCATCACCGGGTGGCTCAGCTGCTGTGCTGGCGGCACCTGCCGCTGCATCATTGTCCAGTGTTTTATGCAGCGGGTGCGCGAAGCTCAGCTGCCGCTTGCCAGACCTGCTGCGTGCACCCTTGCCAGCCAGCGCGCTCGCCAGCGGCTGCTGCTGGCCCGTATAGCTGTAGCGCTGACTGCTGCTGTCGGTGCTGCTGCGGCCACTTTCATCGCTGCCGCTTGTGTCAGCTGCTGTTGCAAGACCTGTTGGCAGGCTGTCTGCCATGTCTGACGCTGCAGCTGGCTCAAGCACCACACAGCCAATCGCTGCTGCTTCAACTGGCGCTGGCTGGTATGGCTCTGGGCACTCTTCCTCATACTCGCAGAGCAGCTGCTGGCTGCTGCTGCCCGTGAGGCTGTTCTTGCTGGTCGTTCTGCTGATGGTGCGTGCCTCTGGCTGAGCTGAGGTGAGCACATTGTTGAACAGCTTCAGGCAGTAGTCCTCTGCAGCAGGCAGCAGGCAGCAGACAGCAGCAGCATGCAGGCTGCAGTCAATGCAGCAGCCCTTATGCAGGCGACAGGCAACATGCTACGGTTGATTGTTTGCTTAACAGTGTGATTGAAACCGCTGTGCGCCTGTTTGTGAACACACGGTTGCCAAGGAGGGACGTGCTGTGCTGGTGGCAGCAGAGCTGCACCGTGCAAAGGTGTGCATGCTACGTGCAGCTGCACTTGTCAAAGCTGCAACCCCTTGTTCAGCGGCGCTGTACTCTGTATTTGCTCTGCTGTTGGATCAGGCAGCGCTGCCCCCTTCGCTCACCAGGCACCACCACATTCACAAAGCTCTCCTCCCAGCCGCTCTCCTCAATGTAAGCCACCAGCGCAGCGTTGGCAAACACAGGCGAGGCGAATGACACGCACAGCACCTCCACCAGGGCTGCCTGTGGCGACAGCACAAAGTCGCTGTTGCTGCTGCAGCAGCTGTGGTTGTTGGCGTTATTTGCTGCTGCACTGGCGCGCGTGTCCAGGCGCGACTTGCGCCTGCGCCGCCTGCGTGATGCCCAGCTGCGCTGTGCCTCCGCTGCCGCCGCCGCTGCAGCTGCTGCCTTGTCCGCAGCTGCAGTTATGGCGCGCTGCTGCGCTGTCAGCACCGCTAGGGCACACATGTTTGCAACTGCTCCGCCCAAGCTGTGGCCAGTCAGCACCAGCCTGCAGTTACTTTCTGCAGCCTGCTGCAGCAGCTTGAGAACTGGCACTGTCTCTGCCCTGTAGAAAAAGCCTGCGTGGGCACATGGCACTTTCTCAAGCTGCTCCGGCGGCACATCGCTGCCGTCTGTGGGCTTGTAGTACACCCGCAGGTTGGATGACCAGTCCAGAGGGTGGGTGGTGCCAGGCAGTGCCACAAACATGTCCCCTCCACGTTCTGTGACCCAGTACCTGCAAGTTTATGTGCATGGGGGGAATAAGAGGTGATCTGAGCATAGATGCTGGCCTGTGCAGTGCGGTCAGGTGGTCTGGCTCCAATGCTGTGTCGGTACACTTACCGCTGCCTGCGGTCAGTACTACGGTGACCAGGTGGCAGCTCCCCTGTGAAGATGTCCAGCTCTTCTGGTGGCTTAGCATAAGCCTCAGAGACGATCTCGGCGCACTGCTCCATTGTCGCCTGCGACGAGAACAGGCGTGAGGCCGTTGCACGACAACTTGCCTACCCTTGACAGCACAGCTTGTACAGCTGTAACAAACATACACCATAAATACGTCTTTATTGCTCCGCCTACCCTGAGGCTTGAAAAGGATGATTGATACGCTTTGCGCTCCATGTGGGATGGGACGTCAGGTGAGTGCGTAGGCACCTTATGCACTGCGGCCACTAACATGCATGAGTGAAATAAATCATTTGTACCCTATTGCCGTAGCCTGCGCGGGTGCACGTTGTGAGCCAAGGCAGCTGGTGACTGCGTTCTGCTGCGTAGTAGCTGGTTTTCAGCTGAAGCCCTGCAATCCTTGGTAAAAATAAAGCTAATACATGAAACAAGACTTGCGCGGGAGCGTCTGTGTTCCACAACAGCTTTTCATTTGCGTGTACAAGATGTGCGATGGTTTCCTGCGTCTGCAGAAATGGGACAGCTGAGCAGATGTTAGAATATTAATAAAACCAGCAAGAGCTCTTGCTTGACTGCTTTCAAAGGCTCCATTCACGACACGGCGAGAAACCATGGCGCACTGTGGTTTGCGTAACTATTGTTACCTGCACTGAGTACATGATCTGATCAAAGTACTGTACTTATGATACGTTACGTATTATCTGTTTACATCAACCAAAGTCTCGCAGCAGGGCACTGTTCCTTGATTTTGACAAGTTCAGTGTAGTGCTGAGCATCCCTGACTGCTCGCTATCCTTTATATATTATGAACTGTAAAGGTTTGCTTAAGTCGTCGGCACTACGGCAAGGCCAATGTGTGGTGGGCCAGCTGTTCACAGCAGCACACAGGGCCAAGGTGCAGCCAGACGGCCGGCGTCTGAGGACTAGCCGAACTTCAATACACGCACATAGTCACCTAGCAACCTCAGATGTGGTGGCAGCTCGGCGGCATGCCTGCCAGGCAGCAGCAGCAGCAGCAGCAGCAGCTGCGGCACCGGTGGCAACAGCAGCAGATGCAAGCTTAGCACAAGAGGTAAGCATGCATGCAGTCATCAAATGCACCAAAAGGAGCCCTGTAATCTTTTATTTCAGAATGGCTTGCACACATAAACGCAGCTGGGTGCCACGCTGCTGCACATGACTTCACACATGCAAAGGGCTCACAGCCTCAGGCACACCCAAAGAGCTTGTATGCTACAACACTTTTTAGAGGGTCATGCCATGCACCAAGCATCCATCTGACGCTGGCTCTGAAGTTGCTGGACAGCACAGCCCTGGCAAAAGAAGTCTGCAAAGTTTGCAGTCAGATGGTTTGAGCAGCCACCAGCAGCAGCAGTCACATGATGGTGCGTGAAGCGGGCTGTTCTTGACTGCCGCCGTCCCGCCATACATGATACGTGATATGTGGCAAAACGCGCCGGCATGACCATGCATGGCATCGCATGCAGGGTATGCTACATCACCCAGCTACCTTTCTGTACCAGCAGTGCGCATTCCGATGGCCAGCCTTCTGCCAGACACCTAACCCAGCAAGTAGGAGCATATATCTGCAAACGCCGAGCAGAACTCCACAGCAATTGCAAAAGTTTGCAATGACGCCGTACTTGTCATGCTGCTGCTGCTGCTGTTCAGTATGAGGCAGTGATTGGCATCGAGACGCACGTGCAGCTGTTGACCCGCAGCAAAGCCTTCTGCAGCTGCCCCAACCAGTATGGAGATGAGCCAAACACAAACATCTGCCCAGTTTGCATGGGACACCCGGTGAGATGCAGCACGACAAGCTGAACAACAACAGCAGCAGCAGCAGCAGCAGCTAACACATGGCAGCATCTGGCCTCAGCTGAGAAGGTAGAGCTGACATGCGGCAGCAGCCGACAGGGGCAACAATGCATTGGGTTGCATCGTATGCACTGCAAGAGTGCAGCATTGCAGCAGCTGTGAGCATGCAGTGCACAGACGCAGCGTTTCAGAGAGGTGGTCGGGTGAGGTGGCAGACCATCCTGGGCAGCAATCGCAAACACCAGCAGTGCATAGTAGCTGTCGCTCCTTGTTCATGGATGTCCTCCTGTCACGTCAATGCACTGCACCATCCGGCAGGGCTCCCTGCCCATGCTCAACCAGGAGGCAGTCAACCTGGCGATACGCGCAGGCATAGCACTCAATGCAAACATCGCCCGACGGTCAAAGTTTGACCGCAAGCAGTACTTCTACGCAGACCTGCCAAAGGGCTACCAAATCAGGTGCGCCTGCAGGGGGCAATCTCCAGTGCAGCGCATCGGCAGCACAGCTGAGCGCATCAGGTCCAGTAACGCGCACTACTCTGCTGGAGCGGTGTAGCTGCTGTTGATGCTCTGGCAAGTGGTGTGCATGCTGCAGCAACCCGCCGCACCACCAACACAAGTGACGCACAGCCATCCCTGTGGGCAGCAGCGGCTGCCTTGAGTACGACATCCTTCAGCGCGACATACAGTTGGGCACTGCAGCCTTGCGGCTGTCCCTGCAGCAGTTGCTTGCCTCGTCCCGACCCTGTGCAATGCCGCCCCCACACACTGATACCAGCCACCTCGCACCCTGATGCAAGCCACCTCACTCGGTGATGCGCCGCACCACTGGTCTGTCCCTGGCGCTGCTGCTGTGCTGCGCTGTGTCGCTGCAGCCAGTACGACGCCCCGGTCTGCAGCGGCGGCTTCCTCGAGGTGGACACGCCCGAGGGCTTGAGGCGCTTTGGCGTCACGCGCGCCCACCTGGAGGAAGACGCGGGGCGGAACGTGCACGGCGGCGCCGACAGCCTCAGCGGCAGCTCGCACACGCTGGTGGACTTCAACAGGGCAGGTGCGGAGCGGGCGCGGGGGTCAACAGGGCGGTGAGCACGCGCCGTGGGGCGGCCGGACAGTGGCGGGTGCGCTGGTGAGGCGGCGCATGCTGCTGCCGGCTGGCACACCTGGCTCGAAGCTCGCAGCTGGGCAAAGGGCGAGTCACATCACATGGCAGCTCAGCATGGTGCGACCAACGTTGCAACATTACTGGCGGTGGGTTGAGGTGTGTGTGGTGCCTGGTCTGCTCAGCCTGGTTCCAATGCAGCAGCTGCGAGCGCCGTGCAAGTCATGTGTGACCGCGCGCGCTGCAGGTGTGCCGCTGCTGGAGATCGTCAGCGAGCCGGACATGCGCAGCGCGCGCGATGCGGCGGCATACGGCGCCGAGCTGCGCCGCATCTGCCGCTTCCTGGGCATCAGCGACGGCAACATGGCCGAGGGCAGCATGCGCTGCGACGTCAACGTCAGCGTGCGGCCCAAGGGGCAGCGGCAGTTCGGCACCAAGGTCGAGGTGAAGAACATGAACAGCTTCAGCAACATGCAGAAGGCGATCGACTTCGAAGTGGAGCGCCAGGTGCGTGTGTGGCCGGATGCGGGGGACGGGGCGGCGGGGTGGCGGTGAGGTGCGTGCTGGTGGGTTGCATACGCTGTGCAGGCGGCAGCACTCGCAGCACTGTTCTCTTGCTGTGCAGTGCTCCAGCATTGCAGGCGGTATGACTGCCTGACGCAACAGAATGACACAGTAACAAACCACGCGAAGCACCTCTGCAGCCAAACTGGCATGTTGGCATGATCAGTGGTCTACGCGTGCGTCGAGCTGGTGTGCAACAAGCCACCGCTGCTCTGCTGGTGGTGTGTTTGCTGCGCTGCCATGGCACATGCAGGGCTCATCACACACCTTGTTTTCTGCGTGGTTGCATAGTCGACTCAACCATGGCACCTGCTCAGCAGCAAGCCCATGTAACTGTCGGCCCACCAGACAGGGTCCATCACCATCCATGCTGCCCGGCTGGCTGCTGCGCCGCTGCCTGCTGCTGTGCGCGCTGTGCAGGTGTCGCTGCTGCGGACTGGCCGTGGGTGTGAGGTGGTGCAGGAGACGCGGCTGTGGGACGAGGGCAGGCAGGAGACCACCAGCATGCGCACCAAGGAGGGGCTGGCAGACTACAGGTGGGGGGGGGGGGAGCAGCAGCAGCAGCAGCAGCAGCAGCAGTGCAGTGTAGGATAGTGCTGTGTAGCGCTTTTGGTAGCTGTCCAAGGAGAGCTGCGCATGTCGCGCGGCTTGCATGTGAGCGGCGGGCGGCCAGCTGTGTTATTGGAGCGGTTGGCGTGCCAGTTTGTGTTGTTGCCTGATGACGCGCTGCGTGAGCAAGCGGCTGCCTGTGTGTGCTGTGTTGGCATTTCACGTGTGCCTGTGTGCCCTGCGATGCGCGCTGTGTTTCATTACATGGCAGTTTCATGTTTGCCAGCATGCAGTTCCAGGCCGCTCAACAACTTTCACACGCTTCACTGCTCGCCCCCCCCTACCAGTGTTGACACGCATGAGCAGTGCCTCGAACCTTGGCGCTGGTGCTCCCCCTGCATCCATTGCTGCCTTTTCAGTGCGTTGTGTGCCATGCTGCTCACAGTCGTGCTGCCCCATGCTTGCTGCAGGTACTTCCCAGAGCCTGACCTGCCAGAGCTGGAGATCACGGAGCAGCAGATAGAGCAAGTCAAGGTAGGCTGCGCACACCACAGCTTCCAGCACTGCCCTGTTGCCTTGGTTGCCAGCCTGAAGAGAAGTGCAGCAGCTAGCAACAGGTGCGAGAACACATGGCTTGTTGCATGATACTTATCATGCAACATGAGTAATAACAGTATCATACAAGTTACCAAGTTACCAGAGTAGGGCCACTGGCCCAGCCACTAAGGAGCCAAACAAGGGTCACGGGGTCCAAATGTCTTCTAACAACCAAAGGGGGAAGGGAGGCAGAGCATGCACAAGCAGCCAACATACAGTAAGGCCTAGCTATGAATTCATGCGAAAGGGCGCAGTATGTGGTAGCAGCACAGGTGGCACGGTGAACCACGCAACAAACCATGGTGGGGGTTGTGGCCCTTCACTGGGGGGAAGCATACTCCTCAAACACTATCACAACCGGATAAACGTGTGTGTCAGCATGGCCCAGGTGGCATAAAAATGCAACTTTATGCGCAAACTCTGCAAGGTCCATGGGCAACCTTTCCTCAAGTGACAAACTGGTAGAATCTCAACCAGACTCAAGATGACAAAAGCAGCACTGCAAGCACACAGGCAAGATGATTGCTGTGATAACGATGCTCATCATCATCATATTACCCATTCAAGCCATAGCATCAGCGCCATCGGCCCCGCCGTGATCATGATGCTATGACATCACATGGAAGTCACGCTCGTCAGGGCAGCAACAAGCGTCAGTGCACTACTGCAGCCAGACTCTATACATTAATTAACATGCATGTGTTCAGATGACCCAAGCATGCTGTGCAGGTGCACACACCCGGCGTAACCTGCCCAACAGAATGACTGAACATGCAGCGTTGAGCAGCCAATGTTCAAAATCCAGGTCGGCAATGCAAGTGCCTCATAATCAGTTCGTGAAAGGGATGGTGACCCCACCACCAGCAGCATGCATGTGGGTGTAACCTGATAGCCATATTAATCAAACCTTCATTCCCAAGGAAAGTGTAGTGTGGCATTTCGGCGCCATTGCTGGCATCGTCGTTGCCCTTGCTGCTGCTGTTGCTCCTGCTGCTCCCCCTGATGCTGCTGCGTTGCTGATAGTGCCGCATGGTGGTTCTGCTGCAACTTGCACCACCCAAAGGTTTTGTATGAAGCCTACTCTAAGTCCCGGAAGGGGCTAGCAGGGCAAGTCTGCTGCCATCATGCCACGTTTTTGAGTTCAGCTTGTGTGAACTGGTCCGAGCAGTGCTGTGGTATGCTGGCGCGCGCCCTGGCGGGCAGGATGCAGCCCACCACAGCACTGCTCGGACCAGTTCACACAAGCTGGACTCAGAAACGTGGCGAATTCAACAACAGTGCCTTAACAGAGTGAATCACAGCTCCCCACAGCCCTTCTGCCACCATCGTTGCTCACCTGGCATGCTAGTCTCTGTAGACGCCAGTGGCTGTGCGCCCTGTAGTCAAGCACTCGAGCGCTGTGGTTTACCCATCACGCCTCTGCTGCCTTCACCCCGCGCACTTCTCACCTGTGCCGATCACACTCTGCACTCCGTCCCGCCTCCCTGTTCCAGGCGAGTATGGCTGAGCTGCCTGTCGCCAAGCGCGAGCGCTACCTGGCGCTGGGCTTGCCCAAGGCTGACGTGCTCATCCTGGCTGATGAGCTGGCCACGGCCGAGTTCTTTGACGCGGCGATGGCGGCCGGCGCGCCCGCCAAGGCAGCGGCCAACTGGGTCATGGGCGACATCATGGCGGCATGCAAGGTGCGGCGCGCGCGGCGTAGCATGACGGGCTGCAAGCTCCAGGAGACAGCTCGTGGCAACGCCACGCAGCAGATTGGGTCGCCTGATGCGTTCAACCCATGTGTGTGTGTTTCAATGCAGCCTTACCTTATTTTAGCAATGAGAGTGGATGCTTTGTGCCGCTTGCAAGAGCTGTTTTAACATACGCCAGCAGACGTGTCAGCACGGGGCCCTGTGCGCGTTGACACCTGCACGCACAGCTTGTAGAGGGAGGCTGATACGACTGCACGCAGGAGCGCAAGGTCGGCATGGACGGCCTGGCCATCACACCTGCTGCGCTGGGCGAGATGATTCGCCTCATCGAGGGCGGCACCATCAGCGGCAAGATCGCCAAGGATGTGCTGCCACGGCTGCTGGACGGCGAGGGCAACAGCGGCGTGAAGGCGTTTGTTGAAAAGGAGGGTCTGGTGCAGATCTCAGGTGGGCGGCGCGCCTGCAGGGCAGGGATCAGGTGTGGCAGTGTTGTGTCTCTGCGTGAGTTCTGCATTGGGCCGGCAGCGCAGGCATGCATGTCATGCGTCTGATGTGCAGTTATAAACTGCTTGCAGCAAAGGACGACGGAGAAGCTTTGGTGCTGCACATGTGTAATGTACATCACAGCTCCTCCACGTCACCTGCTACTGCTGCTGCCGCTGCTGCTGCTGCTGCCGTTGCTGCTGGTGCTTGGTGCAGACGAGTCTGCTGTAGACGCGATGGTTGATGCCGTGCTTGCTGCCAACCCCACGCAGCTGGCACAGTACTGCTCAGGCAAGACAAAGCTTGCTGGGTTCTTCACTGGCCAGGTCATGAAGGAGAGTGCAGGCAGGGTCAACCCGGGGCTGATGAACAAGATATTGATGAAGAAGCTGGCAGCAGCAGCAGCAGCTAAGGCAGCTTAATCATTGGCATCAACCTTGGGGGCCTGAATTCGTCGTCTGGTGGTACAGGCTGCTGCAGCCTCAGGCGCTGGCACTACCAGTGGGTGGGCTGCAGCTGCCAGTGTACTGCATGCTAGTGCCGTGTCCTCTCACTACCAGCCAGCATGCTGGCGGTCCGCAAGTCTGTTGTGCAGTTGCTGCTTGACGCAGCTTGTTACGGTGTAAAAGTTTCAGTAGAAGTTCGTGCGCATTGCTGGAGTGTTGCATGTATGCAGCGTGCCACGCACAGCGAGTCCATGTGCATACCTTGGAACGCCAGTTGCATTTGCCAACCTACACCTCAGCAGAGCGGCCCTGCGGTAGTTTTGACCGCAGCAGATCAGCACATCCTTTGGGTGTGTCAGCATGCCCTTCACACCTGGTGATGAGCACACCGGGCTGTGCAGGCCAGTGAGCTGTGCTGCATGAGCTGTTGCTCTCCCCAACCCTGGTGTGCTTTCCGGCAACCTTTTCTGCAACGTTGCAGAAGTGTTAACACTTCACAAGAGTTAACACTGCACACAAGCCGTGGAGAATGCGTGCTGATCGCCAGCCACGGGCAATCTTTGAGTACGTCCATTGGTGCCAATAGAATGAGGTGTCACGCAGAACTGGTCGATGCCAGGTTGCATAATCGTTTGATACCGCGGTGCTGTGGTTGAGTGCAGCAGCTGCCGTCCTTGGCTTAAACCAGGACCAGAGGAAGGTCACGATCGTCAAGTCGCGACTTGCCAAGTCAGACATGGCTGCCGAGCAGACACGTTCGTATGCTTTTATCACCTTCAACCATAAGACCAGGAGCTGACAGCACCAACAGACATTCGGCACACTTGGGCCCAGCTCTCACTCACGGTGCCATCTGCATCATACCTGATGTCAGCACCGTTTTCCGAAAACATTGTTTATACTGTATTGTAGCTCTGACTGTATTAGCATCTTCTAGAAGGCTATCAGCCGGCAGCAGTGCCCAATTTCTGAAACGGAAGCAGCACGCACCTAGTCTCGAAAGAATGGCTGGAGGAGCGTGTTGGGCAGTTTGCATTATGCTGCTGCTATATGTTGGCGTAAGCAGGTGCGAAGACAGTAAAGCCCTCAGCTTGGCTTGAGGGAGAGCACCCGCTAGAGTGCCTGCTCAGCAGCAGTACAGTAGGACAGCGTTGTAGCAGCCCGCCACAATGAGAATATGCAGCGCACCGTAATCCTGCAATGATGCCAGGAGCTCCAAGTGACAGCCGCTGTCTGCTCTTCGATGCTTTGCTACAGCTGAGCTTGTCCAGTGCTGCTTCTAAATACTGGCATGCTGTCTACTGTGCTGCAGCAGTGTCCAGGGTGCCTCAGCATCAATACAACACATGCGCGGACGCCGGCGATTGCAGGCAGCTGTTGTTGATGGCCAACCCAGGTCAGTGCTGCTGCACCCCTGCGCGCCAGCATACGCTGCCGGCCCAGCACTTCACGCTCCTGCTGGTTCCCCAGCTGGCTTGGCAGCACTTCAGCAGCAATGGGAGACGTGCTGCAGTGGTTGCAGCGGACGCTGCACAGAGTGCGGTCCAAGCAGTGCACAAAGCAGGCATTGGCCTGCAGCAGCTGTCTGGCATTATTGACCCTCCCCTATAAGTACTAAGCTGAGCCTGGGCAGTCACATTTGTTGTACTTGCTATGTGGCATCATGCACAGCTACATGCACAGCACTTGAACTGCTGCTGCACTTGCCCACCACGCATTGCTTGCTGCAGGGTGCTTCTTAATGGGCAGGAGGTTCCAGTGTGCAGCTCGCTGAAGCGACCGGGAGGTGCCTGGCTGCATGGTGATGCTGCGGCAATGCTGGCGTGGGACCTCATCCAAGGTAGGTGACGGCTTGTGTCACTATCTCCGAAGCAGAATCAAGCAGCAGTTGTTGCCTGGATGTGCTCGCGCGGTTACAGTAGCATGCTTTCATTCGCCGGGAAGCTGAACCAGCGCCACATGTGCAGTTGTACAGAGACATCTTGCCTGCCTGCTTTTGCAGAGTCCAAGGGCAACAGGAATGCCAACAGCGTGGCGTACGACTTTGACTACTGCAAAGGCACTTTCAGCTCCAACACAATGGCCTGCTTTGCTGGAGAAGGAGTGATGCAGCAAAACAAGACTGCTTTCACCACCATCTACTGCGCCACCAAGCCAACCTGCCGCACAGATTCCGAGGGAAGGACTGTTTGTGTTGGCAAAAAGTAGGTACCATCAAGGGACTGGGTGTCACTCAGTTGCAGCCAAGGCTGCTTAACACTGCTGCTGTGTAGCCGTGTACCCAGCCTTGCAGTATGATGGCCCCATACATGGTAGTATTAAGAGGGATCGTCCAGATTGGCAGCGCTGTCAGCTTACGAATGTACAAATACAGTATGTTACAGAAGTGATTGTTATTGGTTGTAGCGGCTTGCACACCCATTGTTTCGCAGCTCTCTACCATACTTTGTCTGGCATCAAATATGGGTTTCTAGGCACTGGAGCATAGCACTCAAGAGTGAATATCAAAAATGGTTTGTGAGCAACAGCATGCGTTGCCAGCACTTGAGCCACAACAAGAGCCTGTCATGTGACGCTGCAAGTATTGAGCACCGCCCGAGCTGGTGCTGGCAGCACACCACGCAGCACCGTGCTGCAAGATGCACGTGTTGACGTCATGTGCGGGTGATCCTCTGCTCCCTTGAAGCACTACTTGCAACATCCTGAGCAGCAGTTCGCTGCTGTCTGCACCCACACCACGCATCACTCAACTGGCTGCAGGTACCTGTAACTGTCCAACACCATACTGTCTACTGCGTGCATCATCTGCCTAATCCTTTGAGAATGTGCTGTTGCATTGCATACTATGCAGTAGTTCATTGTTTGTTGGCAACGGCCACCATTGCTTGCCAAGCAGGTAACTTGTCATACTCTGCTCAAAGGCCGGCGTGAAGAGCAAAGAAAAATGTGAGCGCATTAAATATCGTATATCAAAGCATCATGTGCAGGGACTTGGCACTGCCATTCATGCGGCCGATGAAGCAATGGAACACAAGTTGAGTTCTGGCAGTGAGCATGTGTGCGCCACCAGGACATGTGTCCATTCATGCACGCATACAAGCTTCTAGGACAATTCGCCGGTTGACCTAAAATTCGCTTATGTGCAACACGGTTGTTAGCATCAGGACTTGCAACCACTAGTTGGCGATTGTGACCTTCCAGTGGAAAGTTCTTGGCCGATATTGACCCGGTGGCCCTCAGTAAGTCTGTTCTGGGGCGGCAGGTGCATATTGGCAGGAAACTGGTCGAAACTATTCCTGTTAGCGATCGAAATTTCTACCGATCGTTCGAAGCCCATCCCACAATTTAGAGGACGAAGTCATCAGCTCCTGGATTGCGACCTGCAATGTACCATGCATTATGCATGCCGTAACATCGCAGTACAACTTCGGAGTACCACAACAGCTGTTGTCAGCAACTGAAGCTCAGCTTGTATGTAATAGACAGCAGCAAAAGCTTCAAAACAGGGCCTGCGGTACTTCCATCATCATGTGGCGCTGCCGTGATCAGCTGCAGAGCAGGTACCCGGTGCTGCCACTTGTGTATGCCAAGTGCTGGCCCAGCGTGTCACTGCGGGCGATACTCACACATAACGTACATTGCCACGCTTGTAATAGAACGAGTTGTGGACGGCTCCTGGGCTTGTGCTGGAACGAATGACTGAGCCATGCAGCCACAGCAGCTGCTGATGTAAATTTAAAGCATTTGAAGGGCTCGTGATGTACCGCTGAACTCAATCAAGGCATACACTTTCCAAGCTAGCCAATTCACCACCATTTTCAGCCAATTTGTCTAGCTGAAACCATTCACCACATAGCCATTCAGCGGCGCGCAGCATGTACGGCAGTCAGGCTTGCCCCAACAGCCAGCTGCCATAGCTGTGTCAGCTGCATTGCAGCAGCTCCAGCTTGTGGCGAGGCCCTGCCACCATAAGCTGGCCAGCAGCATGGCGGAGGCACTAACAGTCGCGACACAGGCTTGATGAATCACTGGTTGTGGTTGTCCCCTGGGCATGTGCACTGAGGCGGATGGTCAATGAATCTGCACTACACAGCCCTGGTGGCAGCAACAACTGCTGTAGCACCGCATTGGCAGATCAACATCAATGTCGGCTGATGCACAGCACCCAATACCATCAAGCTGAACTCAAATCAAGTGCACAGATGCTGCATGCAAACTGACAACGGGGAGTAGCTCTTCATGTACGTGCTGCCTACCAGGGCCACTGCATCCCATGCCCTCCTGCTGTTGCAGCTGGCATGCACCGCACACGTCACGGGCCGGCCCGCTCGCGCCGGCACATTCATCTGCTTTGCGAGGTTCAGGAAGGACAGGCTGCACTCCGCACACATGATGCTGCCCATGTGCACATCACCAGCCAGGGACCTGCCAGTAGCTTGCAGGTAGTGCTGGCGCCAGGCATCCAGGTAGGACCCCAGCCAGTGCGTCCTGACTGAAAGGTCTGGCACGTCACTGAGTATGCCGCAATCCAGCCTTTCTGAACCCCTCGGCTCCAGCACACCATTCACCAGGCCCGTGCTAGAATGGGAAACAGCACCAAAGACCTGCCGACGTGATAGAACCTGTATGTGGCTGTGATGTTGCGGAGCGGGCAGATCTGCACTGGCAGCGGTAGCCTGGCTGCGAAGTCCGCATAGTTGCTCATACGCAGGGTTTCGTTCATCAGCTGGCTGTTGTACAGCATCTGCCATCCAGCATTGCCTACCCGGGGGGCAGCCAAACAGCCACACGCCCGCAACCTGGTTGGCTGAGCCGGAGCTGTCCCAGCGATGGTGTGAGCGCAGAGCACCAATGGCGGCAAGCGCCCGCCTAGGCTGTGGCCAATGAAGTAGACATGCTTGTTCTCATCAACCTGCAAGGCCAGAACAACAGAGGCTTGTACCAGATTATGGGGCGCACTAGGATTGTGACCAACTTGTGGCATCACAGAGTCTTTGTACGCTTCCTAGCGCTGCTCAAATGGCGACAACCCAAGAGGATGGAACACTTCCAGCTCAACTTCAAACGCGCTGCACACAACCAGGTTGCCTTGCACGCCCCAACAGGCGCTGAACAAAGCACAGCAGGCACACAATCAGCCCACCTTCAGCAGCTGCCTGTTGATTGCAGCCGTCACCTGCCCCTCCAGGGCCTGCCATGCCTTGAAGAAGCCGCTGTGCAGCCGCACATCACCCCTGCCGCTGGCTGTGAACATGTTGCGTACGTTGTGCGTGTGCCCGCAGTCTGCGTCCACTAAGACGTCCCCAGGATCCTACAAGTCAGTGCCCTGCACACAGGTAGCACGGCATGCAGCAGTTCATGCACAGCACAGGAGTTGCAGATGGTTTACAGCGCGTCTTGCTGCTTTGTAGATGCACAATGATCACTTGCTGTTTGCAGGTTGCAGCTGAAGCATGCTGCTAGAAGCTTGTAGCCTGACTTAATCTCAAGTCGACCCACCTTGAAAGCCACTAGACGCCCTTGTTCCCAGCACGCATCACCAACGCATTCATTGTGCCTCCGTACGGTTGCACTTTGGCACTGAGGGCTTGTATGCTGGCCACATCGATACCATACCTTCGAGGCAGCCGCCCAGCTGCTGCTGGACATCAGCTACCCAGCTTGAATAAGCCAGCTGTATGACAGTGGAGTTGAAAGAATGGAGAGCCTGCTCTGTAGGGCTCAGGTCAGCGTAGTTTGATAGTATACCTAGATCTGATGACAATACTTGCGTTGCTGGGCAGCTGGGTATTGATGCCAAGCTGGAAATGCTTTGGTTGGGCTGCTCCTGCTGTTGGTAGGCGTGTTGCTGCTCTTTCTTTGAAGGGCCTGTCAAATCGGTCATACAGGGCTGCATCCAGCACCTGCTGGGCAAACTGTGCATTGGCCTGGTAGAAGAGCAACAGCTGTGCCATCAACACTACACAGGCAGCAGTATTGCGTAAATTCCATCAGTTTTGTATGGTGTGGTGTATGCGCTGCACACCACTCAGCTAATCAAAGCAGCACAGCAGCGCTGCTGCAATTCCACTGCTGCTAGGAGCTGGTGCTTCAATCAGCTGCTGCTGCATGCTGGGCGCACAAAACCTTTACATGTATTGTTCAATGGCGCATTACTGGCGACTAGTGTTGTCTATTATTGCAAACGCTTACCAAGCAGCACTAGGGCTACAGCGGCGCGCGGTCTTACCGGATGTTTGGCAGTACTGGTGTATGCTGAATCATTTTGAGCTGGAGCTCGTATGGATCCTATTATGCTGCTATATATGTACAGTGGATACTCGCAACACAACTTGCATATGGGAGGGTAATAGAATGTGGGGCACTACGGGCATGCAGTGCTGTGTTTGTGGGTCCTTCGGCATGCAGTGCTGTGTTTTAAATCACCTAGGCTGCACACAAACCTGGGTGGAGGATGCAGGCGCATTGTGCATGCATGCACCTCATTTGATGCATCCTGCTGTGGGGTGGCAAGCCAAGCCTGCAGCAACTTGCTCCTGATCATTGTTTGCCGATGCTGACCATGCCCCTGCGGGAGTAGGGCTCGACCGGTAGCAGCTCATGTGCACTGCTTGTCGTGCTGCGGGTGGGATGGTCACCTTGGCACTGCATAGCCGATGCAACTGGGGTACTTCTTAAAAGTATGGATGTCTTGATAGCTGTGGTGTGTTGCCCAGTCCCAACCGCTCATCATAGTTGGGTTTTCGCAACCATATTTGGGCCCAAGCCATGTGCATCAGAGCACCTGGCATTATGCTGGTCTCTTGTGGTGTGACCGTCACACACTTGTTATGACGATGGTGGTTGTGTGCTGGTGTCCAGAGGACGGGGCAGCTGGAGTGCTGTGTGCCGATCCCTGGTGGACAGTGCTTGGGTGTGGACTAGGGCTGTGCCCGATTGCCATGCCTACGTACCCTTTGCTAATCTGTTGTACTGCTTTGAGAAGATGCATCTGAAACCTACTTCCATGCCTGCAGTAGTTCCTGTGCTTTGCTGGAGAAGTTATAAGTTTATATATATATAAACAACGTTGTAAAGAATGACAAACTGCAAGAATCGCAGCGCAGGAGCTAGCAGATGATACAGCACGCCAGAATGTAGAAGGCGCGATTGATGGAGGAAAGCATCGATGCTGAGTTGGCATGGGGTCTGCAAAATTTCTATGAACTATGGCTTGCTCTCTGCAGCCGGAGAGGTGCAGCTCTGCTGTCTGCACTGGCTTGATGCCAACAGGAGCCTGTGAGTACTGCAGCACACCAGGCATATCACTCAAGGAAAGCAGCAGCTGGTGCTTGCCTTCATTTCATACACCACGTTTCATTTAGCGTGTCTAAATGCGACAGGTGCATGCCTGGGCGCTTTGAAGCTACAGCCAGCGGGACTCCTAGAGCACAGCAGCACAGTTCCCACCATGGTGCTGTAATCGTTGCTGCCCTGCATCGTGCAGTTCACTGCTGGTGCTATCCTCCATGGCACCTTTGTCTTCTACCAGCCTCTAAAGGAAGCAGAGTATGGCGCCTACCCAGTGCACTCCGCCACTGGGCATGATGGAACAGGCGCGATCAAGGTGATCAGCGGCCAGTTGCACCAGAAACAGTACATGTCTGCGTGCTGTTCCTGCAGATGCATGGACAATGCTGCTGCTGCTGCTGCTGCTGCAGTGCTGTGCATGTCATTCAGCTGCAGCTTTCTGAGTTGTGTGCAGCTACAGTTCATTTGATTTGCTGAGCTGTGCTGGCATCCCAGCAAGCATGCT
Source organism: Scenedesmus sp. NREL 46B-D3 (assembly GCA_014080715.1). NCBI lineage: Eukaryota > Viridiplantae > Chlorophyta > Chlorophyceae > Sphaeropleales > Scenedesmaceae > Scenedesmus > Scenedesmus sp. NREL 46B-D3. The sequence continues at coordinate 95,690 of JACERP010000045.1, read as the reverse complement.
GCGACTCGCAGCAAGCAACCATAAGCTGAGCCAGTCACAGACTGCATTGGACATCAACAACAGCAGCAGCAGCAAAAGCAGCAGGTGCACGCTGGCTCGTGACACTGGCTCATCCACTAGTTGCCTGCTGCCTGAACCTAGCAGCAGCAGCAACAGCAGCAGCAGCAGCAGCAGCAGCACTCGCAAACCCCTCGTGTGTTGCTGCTTCAATGGCTGTTTGTGCGCGTTGCCATGTGCAGAGATTGAGGCTGTTTGGTGTTGACAGCGCGGGGGCCATGACAAGTAGGAAGAGGCCACTTCAGCACCTGGTTGGCGAAGCACAGCGTACACCAGAGTAAGTTCCTGCAAGTCCTGCAAGTTCCTGCAAGTCCTGCAAGTTCCTGCAAGCGGGCAATTAGCTCCTGGTGGCCAGCAGGCCCTTGCCGCTGATCTACAGCTGCAAGGGCTTGCTGCGAGGGGTCCTGCAAGCGTGCAGCATGGTGCAGGAAGTGCCCAAGCTGGTGGCAGCTGCACATTATTCCTGCAGTTGCCCAGCAGTACAACAGGACGGTTGTGTCACCAACAGCAGCCAGCAAAGCAAATGTTCTGCTTCAGCTGCTACTCTCTTCAGCTGTCCGCCAAATAGTGTTGATGCGGCCTGGGGAATGCCTGCAAGCACACTTAGCGCTAGGTCCTGCCAGCTGCAGCTGCTTCTAGGGAGCTGGTTGGCTGATATCATTGCCAGTTGCTGCTCCACGTCCATGTTGCCACGCACAGCAGACATCCAGCGTAGTTGGTGTTGTCCTCGAGAAGTTGTCAGCCTGTGTTGCCACTTGCTGGCATGATTTTTCCTTGACAGTCACTGCCTGCTGCTGCTGACGGTGATGATGCAGGCTAGACCAAGCGGCACTGGAGCAGGCTGACCCATTGCACTTGACTGCGCAGCAGCGGCAGCAGGCACGACTAAGGTAGGCGAGGGCTTCATGCATGCATGCATGCCATGTGCGCTGAGATGATCAGCCAGCTGACTGGCCTTGATCATTACTGGAATCGCCGCTGTTGCCGCTGCGGGGTATTCTACAATGCTCACGCATTGAGCAGCCAACCACTTGTTGTGAATCATTGCGGCTTGAACTGGCGTCGCGCACCTGTGCCACAGCGTCTTCTGCAAGGCATTATTGCTGCTTGCACAGCAGCTTTCCTGCAAGCTGCCTGCACCCCGCTTGGGATGTGCCTTGAGCAGGTGCTTACCCCGCTCAGCGTGGCTGCCAACAACCCCAACCTACCTCACCACCGCTGAAGTCCATCATGCCTGCCTTGCTGCTGCTCAGGCTGAAGGCGCTGCGCGCTCTGGTCAAGGTGTGCAACCTGGAGAGGCGCATCGGCCAGAGCCCCAACAGCCGGTGAGTCATCACGCTGCATGCCGCTGCGCAGCTGCATGGCATGCATGATGCTGGCCTCAGCACTCTGTGCGTGAGAGGACCATTTGGCATGGATGCAGCTACTCAAGCACAGGCAGGCACAGCCATATAAGGCGAGGAGTCAAGCGGCGCTGCTGAAATGCGTTTGCTGTAGGTTCTTTCACCACACTGAAGTTGCAAATGCAACTGCAGAAGTTTGTGGAGCCACTCCATTGCTATTTGAACCCCTCACGCTTCTGGCATGCATGTCAAGCTAATCTGCAGCAGTAGAACAGCAGTACATGACGTAGCGCCAGCATCGACGCCCGCAACGTCCTCCCGGAGTCACGGTTGCTTGGTGCGGCATGAGTTGTGTGCTGCGTGCCTGCAGGGAGGATGCGGAGCTGCGGGATGAGCTGGAATGGGACAAGCTGGACCTGACAGAGGCGCTGGACAACTGCTTCACAGCAGCAGCAGCAGCAGCAGCGGGGTCTGCAGGCACAGCAGCTCCGCGGCTTGCACTGGATGAGCTGGTGGCAGCTGTGGTGGACCCTGAGCAAGCCAGGGGTGCAGTGGGACACTAGTGCGCCAACAGCCACAGGTGGAGCAACGACAGCGTATGTGAGGGAGCGAGATCCGCGCGTACGGCAGCTTGGTCAGCACCAGGGGTACCCATCATCCTTGGGTAATCCAGCAGCAGCCGGCAGTGTTCTGCAGCAGCAGCAGCAGCAGCAGCAGCAGCAGCAGCAGCAGCAGCAGCAGCAGCAGCAGCAGCAGCAGCAGCAGCAGCAGCAGCAGCACCAAACTGGTGTGCTGGCCGCTTCCGGCTCCAGCCCGCCTGCCCCTCCTGCATTCAGGCGCGCAGCAGCCACAGCAGGCGCCACACAGACCGCGTCGGCGCCATGAAGCCCGGGGAGCTGCAGCTGCTCAACCTCAGGCTGCAGCAGCAGCAGCAGCTGCTGGGGCGGCCGCTGCGGCAGCCGGGCCTCGGCCCCGAGTGCCAGCTGTGCTGGGAGCACGCCGGCTCCCTGGTGTGGTCCGGGGAGGTGCGGTGGCAGACAGCTGACGGGCTGCTGCGAGGCAGCTTCAAGGCGTGCGGGCACCTGTTCACGCCGCCGGCTTGCGCGGCTGCTGCGGGTGGCAGCAGCAGCAGTGAGGCGTACTGGCTGCGCTACTGCCAGCTGCCTCCCGTGCTGGAGTTTGTGGTGGGGCAGCGTGCGGGGAGCTTCGAGGAAGCGGTGTGGCAGGCGCCTGCAGCAGCAGGCAGCACATCGTGAGTGGCGCGGTGTCATGCCATTTATGTAGTGCTTGCCGAACTCTGTGTACATATTTTGACAACGGCGGTGTTTGTGTCTGTGAGCGTCTCCTGGACCAGCGGTGCAACAGCGGCAGGCAGTAGCCAGGCTGCAAGAAAGCTCAGCCATCTGCGCGATGTGCACGCCTCCTTTGTACTGCTTCTGGTGTCTGTCTCTGCGTTGTGTGGGCGCACTTGTTGTTGCTGCTGCTGCTGCTGCTGCTGCTGGGCATGTGTGTGTGCGTGTGTGTGTGGGGGGTGGGGGGGTGAGGCCATGCAGCATCTGTTCTTTTACTGTGTCTTGCTGCAACTGCTGCTGGCTGTGGATGGGGACCTGCGCCTCAACACCACTGGCACGTCTACCTCCCTGGAGGCTACCTGGAGACAGGACCTGGTGAGCAGCTGCCTTCACCAATGTTTTACTTGTGCTGTCTGTGCAGCTGCTGACGCCGCGTGCTGCTCGTTTGTGCGTTTGTTTTCTGCGCTTGTACCGCAGGCGGATGCGTGAGGGCTGGGACCTGGCTCCCCTGGCGCTTGTGCCGCACAGCAGCGGGCACCTGAAGCAGCTGCAGGCACTGATGGCGGTGCTGAGGGATGAAGTGGAGGCGTGCAAGCAGGTGAGCAACATGCAGCAGCAGCAGCAGCAGCAGCAGCAGCAGCAGCAGCAGCAGCAGCAGATGCTACAGCAGGCGTCAGCATGCTCAACAGCAGGCGCATGCACAGCATGGGAATGCTTCATAACTGTGACAAGTCATGACACAGCTGCCAGCAGCTCGGCAGCAGCAGCCACAGCCTAGGCACCTGCTCTACACCCATAACTATATCTGACCATTTCACCATCTCGTGCACCTTGCGCAGCCGCATGTTACACGCAGGTGCACACGTAGCTATTGAGTTGCTGCCATCAATATGCTGCTTAACCGATGACCTCACTCCATGTGCTGGCTGCTGCCTCTGCTGCTGTCACTGTGCTGCCCCAACAAGCAGGGTGACTACCAGATTGCCTGCGGCGAGGTCCAGCTCCCCACGGCAGCAGCAGCAGGGTCGCAGCTGACCGGGCGCTGCTTCATCTTCCACAACCCTGATGGCGGCAGCAACAAGCAGCAGGCCTTCCTGGAGACGCAGCTGCCACCTCAGCACCGGCTGCATTGGTGTGCGATGGCCCAGCAAAGCAGCACATCGCGCACGCAGCAGCACTACACACGGCAGGGGTTGCTGTGGGACGGGGTGACGCCGGTCTGCCTGATGACCACGTGCTGGTTCGTACAGCAGGCAACTGGCGCTGCTGCTGCTGCTGCTGCTGCTGCTGCTGACGGAAGTGGCTGGGCTGCTGGTGGGGGCAGGGGCCAGGTGGCGCTGCTGATCTGCCACCGGGGCAGGGCCAGACCTTGCAGGAAGCGCAGAGGGTGCACGGCGCGCTTGTGAGTGCCTCCGAGGCGCAGCATGTGCAGCTGCGGGCATGGAAGCGGCGCGTGGAGGCGTGGCAGCAGCAGCAGCAGCCGCCACGGCTGCAAGCGATGCAGCAAGCACACGTGCAGCCGCACCAGCAGCAGCCGCTGATGCTGCAGGCAGTGCAGCAAGGCCAAGTCCAGCAGCACCAGCAGCAGCCTGCACGTCAACCAGCAGTGCAGCTGTCCGTGCTGCAACAGCAGCAGCAGCAGCAATGGTCAACACTGCAGGCGATGCAGCAAGTGCAGCTGCAGCAGCAGCAGCAACTGCAGCATCAGCAGCCAGTGTTGCTTCCGCAACAGCAGCAGAGCATTGTCGTACAGTCGGCGCCGCTTGGAGTGCAGCCGCTAACACTGCCACCACAGGTCCAACAGCTGATGCCGCCTGCACCAATGGTGCTGCAGCAGCTATCACTGCAGGCGCCGACGCCGCAGCAGCAGCATTGGCAGCCATTGCAGCACGTTGCAGCGCACCCACCACACACCACTATTGTATCACAGCCGCCGCCGCCGCCGCCGCAGCAGCAGCAGCAGCAGCAGCAGCAGGAGCAGCAGCCACAGCAGCTGCTAATGGGCCAGCCAGGTGGTCAGGAGTTGGTACAGCAGCAGATGCCTCAATCACTGCCGCTGCCAGCTGCATCAGCACCTGCATACACACCACAGCAGCAGCAGCAGCAGCAGCAGCAGCTACTGCATTTTATGTGGGTTGCAGGACGGCAGCAGCAGCAGCTGCCTCTGGCAACAGGTAGTCATCCGCAGCAGCAGCAGCCTCCTGGGCTGTTGGCCAGGACTGCTGGGCAGGCAGGCTTGAAGGTCGCCAGCAGCATTCCTGGCCTGCAGCCTGCACCCCAGCAGCAGCGGCAGCAGCAGCAGCAAGCTGTGGCGCCGCTTCAGCCTCGGCATGCGCAGTCGGTGGCAGACCCCGACACAGGTACTGGTCCTGTTGCTTCTGCTAATGCTGCTGCTTCTTACGCGCCCGCTGCTGTCACCGCCCCTGTTGACCAGAGTGTGGCCATCACAAAGCTACAGCAGCAGCAGCAGCAGCAGCAGCAGCGGCAGCAGCAGGGTGAAGGCCCGCTCAAGCACGGCTGGTCATTACCTGGCTTGGCAGCAGCCATACCTGGCCTGCAACCGCAGCAGCATGCAAAGCGGGCAGCAGCAGCAGCAGCAGCAGCAGCCTCTCCAGGTGCTTCACCAGCAGCAGCAGCAGCAGCAGACCTGGCCGCCTTCAGTGCTGCAGCCCACTTGCAGGCGCAGCTGGATGACCCGCTTGCGAGTGAAGTGGCGTCCAGGCTCACGCCCCAGCAGATCAATGCTGCGGCTGCTGTGGTTGGAGGTAGTGTGGAGCAGCTGCAGCAGCTGCTGCTGCTGGCTCGCGACATCTGCGACCCCCAGGACCCCCAGGATGAGCCTGGGGGCTCTGGCTCGTACTCAAATGAGCAACTCAGGATTGCTTTGAAGGCTGCAATCAGGATGCAGCAGAAGATTGCGAGTTTGCAGGGTTCAGGGCGGGGCCAGCGAGGCTGCAGGAGCTGCTGGCCGGTCTGGTGGGAGTCAGCAAGTGTTGCAGCAGCAGCAGCAGCAGCAGTCCGAGCTGTCACAGTCGCAGCCACCACAGCAGCAACGACACCAGCAGCAACAGATGCTGGGGAGCAGCCACCAGGGGGTATCTGTAGCAGGGAACAAGCTGCAACAGCAGCAGCACCTGCAGATCCTAGAGCAGGTCTCTTGCATGCACGAGGAACAACTGCAGCAGCAGGAGCGATCTGGCCAGGCAGAACACAGCGCAGCTCAAGTGGTGACAGTCAAGGCAGAGCAGCACAGTGGCAGTCAAGACGAGCAGCAGCAGCAGCAGCAGGGAGCACGGCAGAAGCAGCATCACTATGTACAACAGCAGGCAGCGCAGCAAGCACAGCCAGTATGTTGGCAAGAGAGACAACAGCAGCAGCAGCAGCAGCATGAACAACAGATTCAGGTGGATGCAGCACAGATGTGTGCAGAGGCAGCAGCAGCAGCAGCAGCAGCAGCAGGAGGGTCCCAGATTTTGTATGACACTTGGAGTCCCACCTATGTCCCACCAAACTCCCCTCTATCAGAACAGCCGGCATCACCACCACCAGCAGATGCAGCAGAAGCGGCGGCGGTGGTACAGGAGCCACCAGCAGCATGCCACAGCCGTACGCCCCGGCAGCAGCAGCAGGAGCACCCTCTATGTCAGCGGCTGCTGCAGCACTGACCCTTCCACAGGACGCTACGGCTGATTCTGCAGCTCGCACCGCAGCCAGTGCTGCAGCTCACACTGCTGCGGCTGCAGCAGCAAGCGCTGACGCCATTACGGCTGTACCTGTAGCTGCCACCCAGGCAGGAGTTTGCTTTCACAGCTGGTGGGACCTTGGCAACTTGTTGGAACCTGGCGCTGGTGCTGCTGCTGGGCAAAGTCCCGTGCTGAGCTCAAGCAGTGTGCAGAGCACTGCAAGCCTGCAACTGCTCAGTGGGCAGCCTAGAAGCACGGATGCAGCAGTGCAGCAGGCGTGGCAGGCACTGTCACGGCAGCAGCAGCAGCGGCAGCAGGAAGGACAGGAAGAGCAGCAGGGTCCTGCCGAACAGCAGCAGCAGCCTGCACAGAGCAGCAAGGTGCGCATGTTGACTTGGCGGCAGCACTTGCCAGCGCTGCAGCGAGAATCGTGTAAAGCGGTGCAGCAGCAGCAGAAGCAGCAGCAGCAGCAGCAGCAGGAGGGTGCCGGGAATGATGTCCCTTTGGTGACACCTCCAGCAGCAGCAGACAGCATGCCAGCTGCTGACAGTGCAGCGGCCACAGCAGCAGATGCACCACAGGTGGCACCTGAAGCAACAACAGCAGCACGTGTGGACCCTGGCACAGGTGCCACCTCTGCTGCTGCTGCTGCTGCTGCTGGTGGTGGTGTGCAGGCGGCTGGCAGCCCTGTGAACAACCCAGCAGCAGCAGCAGCAGGTGCAGCGACAAGGCAACTGCGGAGAGGCCGAACGAGGGATGAACCAGACAGCAGCAGTAGCAGTAGCATCAGCAGTGGCAGCAGCCACAGACGCAGCAGAAGCAGAGGGCATGGCAGCAGGCTCAGCAGTGGAAGTAGGCCAAAGCGCCGACACAGCTGCAGCAGGCAGGGCAAGCTGGAAAGCAGCAAAGCAAGCAGTGACCGGCATGACAAGCGGGTGCGCAGCAGCAGCAGGGGCAGGCAGCCGCTGCGGCGCCATGGCAGTGCAGCCAGGAATGACAGGGGGGACGAAGCAGCAGCAGCAGCAGCAGCAGCAGCAAGGCCGGGTCATTCTGAGCTGCGCGTCAGCAGCCAGCTGTCGGGCTTGCTTGCTGAGTTCAGCGCGGACGTGATGAGCAGCCTGGCGCAGGTGGAGCGGGACGAGCTGCGGGCCGTGGCGCTGCTGCTGCTGGTTGCTGGCACGGACCCCACACTGCCAGGTGAGGGTGGCCATGCATGTCGTTTGGGCAAATGCTGCTGCTGCTGCTGCTGCTGCTGCTGCTGCTGCCAGGTTCCGGCTGCCACGCATGTGCAGCATGGCTGTACTGGCACTGCAACATAATACGGAGTTACGCCCACGCATACGCAGCATGATTGGTGCTGGTAGTTCATGCGCTTGCACTGGCAGGTGGCAGTGGCTGGTAATTGTCCACGTGCACATGCACGTGCAGCAGCAGGGTCTGTTCAGGCCTCCTTGGGGTTCCGACAGTCCCTGCCTGCTGCTGCATGGCAATTTTGGCGGCTAAGTCGGAGCCTATAAAGCTGGACGCCGCATGCTGCCAATTGCGCATTCTCTGGGGCTTTCATGCGTACCTGATATAATTCGCAGAGCCCACAGCAAGTGCGTCTTGTTCAGTCGCGTGCACAGCTGCTGCGTTGGAGTTGTCCTGATAAAAGCCATCGTGTGTTTCCAATGCCACTGCCGTGCTGCTCAGCTGCTGACTCACTGTGTTGCTGCTGCTGCTGCTGCTGCCGCTGCTCTTCCTGCTGCCAGAGTTGGCGTGCGAGCCGTCAGCTGCGTTCATGGTGAGGCCGGCTGCTCTTGATGTGCCAGGCAGTCTGCTTGTGTGATGGCACAAAGACTTGCAGCGCATGCTCTGCACCTGTGCCCCACACACACCCGCCGTTCTGCGTTGTCAGTACAACGAACAATGTCGTATGTGATACGCGAGCTGCCTGATGCTGTGAGCGCCTGACGCTATCCTACTGTTGGTCATCCAGTCAGCAACTGCTTCGCCACACGCGCCATTGTGCTGGCTGCCGGGGCACCTGCAGCGTGCAGCCTGCTTCCACGGCAGCTGATGAATGCGTGAACGACTGGCCAATCTGCTGCGCTGCCGCAGACCAAGGTGCCGCTGGCCTGGCTGGGCGGTGTGCTGCCGCGCGCGCTGCACCCCAGCAGCTGCAGCGTGGCGCAGTTTGCGGTGAGCAGCACGCGCTGCGGGCTGCTGCAGCCAGCTGACCAGGGCTGCGTGAAGGTGAGCAGCGTCCTCCTCTTCTTGTTGTGTAGTCATGCTTTTCTGCTTGGGGTGGCTTGCGCCCTCGCTCAAGTAGCCTCCCGCTCATGCCTTAACGACTGTGTTAGGGTTGGAGGCTGCTGCATGTGGTGGTTGGCAGTTCGTATCACGCTTTGGGTTTGGGCCGCTTAGGTTTAACTCATGTTTGACCTTCCGCTCCGCCCCAGGTTTGTTTGCATGTATGGTTGAGGGGGGCATGCGCAGGCACGTGCATGCACTATTCATGGCTGTGCAGGTGCGTTGAGGCATGCATTGCGTGTTGAGGCATGCATTGTTGCGCTGTAAAACACATGCAACCGATGTCCTTCTTGTCGATGCTACTTCAGTTGCTGCCGCCGTTGCTGTTAGTGCTGTGCTCCTGCTGCTGACAAACGCAACTGTTGCTGCACCCGCTGCCCTGCAGCTGCGGCCAGGCTACATGCACAGGCTGCGGAGCCACAGCCTGTGCCGCCGGCTGTTTCAGGAGCTGCTGCAGTACGCCCGCGGCCACTGCCACCAGTTGGAGATGAACGTCAGCATGCTGAGTGACAGCCTGACTCGCGTGCGGGGGCTGCGGCCGCTGCGGCTGTACCGCCTGGTGAGCATGCGCCGGCCTCGGCGCTGCCATGGACATGGGTCCTGCGTGAAGGGCCAGCCCCGAGCTGGTGCTGGTAGCGCCCGCAGCCGCAACTCGCGTCATGAGTCACAGCGACTCAGCCGCCGGCCCAGCACCCCTCCCCCACTTGCCGATGCGCTTCTTGTGCAGCCAAGGCGCTGAATGCTGCGGGGTGGACCATGGAAGTTCCCTGTCGATCAGCAAGCATACGATTGTGTGGGCCTGTGCCGCCCGTCGCGTGTGGATTCAGTGGGTTGCAGCCGCCAATGCGCGTCCTACAACTGCTGCGCTGTGGGCGCAATTGTGTGTTATCTTGTGGGCACACTTGCGCGTCATCTTGACTTGTGCCCCTGCTGCTGCTGCTGCTGCTGCTGCTGCTGCTGCTGCTGCTGCTGTGCAGCTGTACAGCCGGCTGGTTGGCTTTGTCGCCGACATGGTGTCAGGTGGGGATGAGGTGCTGGTGGGTGGGGGCCAGGGCGCGCAGCAGGTATTGCTGCCTGCTGCAGCATTGCGGCGCGGCCCACTTGCGGGCGCGCCCAGCAGGCTCGGCACCAGGGCCACGCCGAGGGTGCGGCGCTGGTGACGCGGGGCGTCGCCAAGGACGCGGGCTGGGTGGGGGAGGCGGCAGGCAGCCAGCCAGCGGCCGTGTGTGCGGTTGAGCGCTGCGGCTGCAGCAGCGCGGTGACTGGCCTGGAGGGTGCGCCTGGCTGATGCAGCTGCTGCTGCAGATGCTGGAAGATGGCGCGGCAGAACGCACATTGCTGGGCGACACACAGTGGGTGGAGCCAGCATTGCTTGCAGATGCCGATGCAGCTTTGCATGTATGGGGACTGGGTGGCTCTGCCTGTTTTTGCTTCGTTCTTCTGGCTGGGTGAGAGGCTGCTGTGCATTGCTGGGCAGCTGCTGGGCGTGGCCTGCATGGCAGCTGTCATTCCTGCCAAGGTCACGCGCACCCTGTGGTTGCCTCACAGGGGCAGTGCCTCTTGGCGTGCCAGCCTGCGATTGACAGGAGAGCGCACAGCATGCCAAGCAGCAGACCGCCCCACTGGCTGTTGCAACAGCCCACCCGCCCAAATGCAGTGGCAGCTTTCCAAGTGGCGGCGTGTCGCTGGCAGCATTGACGTTGCAGCTGCTGCACTGCAGACATACTGTGGGCAGTGATGTGTCCTTGATGTGGTGATTGACCACTAAATCAGTACCAGGCTTCTTGACTGAAGCTGCTGGCCACGCCACTGCTGCTGCTGCTGCTGCTGCTGCCGGCTTGCAAGCCAGTTTGCATGTTATTGTAGCATGTGTGCATGTCATGCACTTCTGCCTCGACTTCTGCCTCTGTTGCAGTTGCTGCTACTGTTGCCATCAGTGCGGAGGGTGTCTTGCCGAGCAGCTGCACACAGTTTGATGCAGCTTGCTGCAAGGGGAGGGGATATCCTGCTCCATCACACCCGCAGTTCCAAGATGCATGGAGCTTGCATTGCCAGCTCTTGCCAGCAAGGCTTTGGTACAACAATGTCGAGTTTGCTTCTTTGCATAAATCTATGCTGAATGTAGAGCCATCAATACCACATCAGGCAGGAGTCGCTGGTGGGGGTGCCAAGGCAACCCAGCCTTGCGGATTCAGCCTAGTAAAGTGATTGAACAGAATTGGTACAAGGGTCACTCGTTGGCACATGAGGTGACTGGATTGTGAGATCACCTGGTTTGAACCGACTGACAACCAAACCCGCAGCCGCTAGGGGGCCCGTTCAGCCCCTCAAATAGCAGACTGGCTCCTGAATACAAGGTCTGTGAACTTTATGACTCCAAATACAATTGCTCCATCGTCTGAAAGCACGCAGGTGCAACAAACACCGTGGAAGTAAGCGCACAGCGTGCCTTGCTTCCACTGCCAGCTACAACACCAACCAGAGAATCCACAAGCAGTCATCAGTTGTGAACGGGGAAACCAAGATGGTGCGCGGCGGAACCTTCCTTGCGAAGGCGATCTTGGCCCTTTTCTTGTTGGGCTGGTTGTTGGATTTGCACCCTCGCTACCAGGCCCACTTTGCACCGGAGGTCATTGAGGTGAGTAATATGCTTTGGTTCCGGCAGCTACAGGAAGAGCAGGTTATCAACAGCAGTGCAGATTGCACAGGACAGGAGCTGGCTGAATACAGCTGCTGCTGGCGGTGACAGCCAGGCCTTCCGCAGCTGTGCTTCTCTACGATACGGCGCAATCACTTGCACTTTCAAATTATCTCAGCTATTGCAGCGCTTGTGCGATGTCACCGGGCGGTGTCACCGAGCGGACACACAGAGTATCACCGCAGCGTACCTGATTTGTGCTTGCCATAGTCACAAGCTATCGCAGACATTAATTTTATTTTGTATTTTGCAAACCTTTCCGTTTCTATGCAGGTGGCTCCCTGTCCTGCAGCCATCAGGACGGTTTCCTGTACCACTCCCAAGGACTTCAATGTCACGGAGATGGCCCAGGAAGATCACACATGGGCACCCTGCTATTTGCTGCCTCCGGACTGGGCGCAGAAGCTGCCGCCCACGGTGCCCAACCCCGCCAAGCAGCATCTGGGTGCCATAGTCCAGTGCCAAGCTGCCAATGCATCCGACGTCGGGCAGGTGCAGCAGATGCCTGCTGACACGCCATCCTCTGCCAGCCTAAGCTGCAGTGCCTGCCGTGCCATGATGTGCGACACGAGCCATGCGCTGCTCAACTTCACCTGCAGCATCGCCTACAGCAGTACTGCACAGCGCCTGCTGCAGCCAGCTGCCGGTCCTGCAGCAGTGCAGACGACGTCATGCGCCACCCCCAAGCACTTCAACGTGACGGAGATGGCCCTGGCGGATCACACGTGGGCACCCTGCCTCGTGCTGCCACCGGTCTGGGCGCAGCAGGTGCCGCCTACAGTGCCCAATCCCTTGAAGAAGCACCTGGGGGCCACCGTGCTGTGCCAAGCTGTCAACACCGTGCTGCGCGACACGCACCAGGCTGTCAACTTGTCTGCCCTTGCACCGACGCAGCAGATGCCTGCTACAGCGGAAGCACCATCCGCTGCCAGCCTGAGCTGCGATGGCTGCCGCTTTCTGGCCTGTGACACGTGCCATGACCCACGCCAGTCCACCTCCATCGGCTACAGCAGCCATGTGCGCCGCCTGCAGGACAAGCAGGCCCCCACCACCCACGCCATGTCCCTGTGGAGGCTGCTGCAGCTGCTGCCAACAGCGCTGGCAGCGCCCGTCCACCCCAACGCCCAGCCCATCTGGCCGCAAGGCGTGTTCCTGACACCCAGGAGTGCCAAGCTGGTCAGCGAGCATGGTGAGTGGAATCGCGGACGCTGCCTGCTGTGTTACACTTCTCACCAGGTTGGCGCAGCAGCATGTCATTGTAGCTGTGTCACATTTGTTATTTAACAGCATAAACCGCCGCGGAGAGCAGCAGCCACATTGTGCTGATGTTGGCGTTCATTTGCATGCAATTAGTTGTGCAGCCAGCTTCAATGGTTGCCTGCCTGCTTGCGCCTCCTGCGACTGCGCGTCAACGCTGCGCATCTTGCTGCCGCCTCTGCCACTGTGCTGCTGCCACACCGCCTGCTGCTGCTGCGCGCAGGCCTCTGGCTCCTGGCTTACGGGCTTGCGGCGGCCTGCCTGGCGTACACCGTGTTCATGCTGGCGCACTCCCTGGCAAGCAAGGTGAGACGAGGCGTGGGTCTGAGCAGCTGCTTGAACTGCTGGGCATGGCAGGCGGCTGTGTGGGGCAGCACAGCAAGCGTGCAAAAGCAGGACAGGCGCGCAAAAGCTATGCAGGCAGCATGTCTTGCTTCGTTCGCATCACAGCAAAACAGCTTCCCACCCTGCAGTGAAGGAGCGCTGGTGTGCATTGTCATCCTGCATCTGTGGTGCTCGCAGCAGCAACAGCAGCATGCAACGCACAGGCCAGGGGCCAGCCTGCAAACTGAATGCCGTGCTGCTCATACAATTATGACTAGTGGCTGACGTGCCTGACCATCTGCGCTGCACTGTGCTGCTGTCGCCTGCAGGCTCGCAAGGTCAAGGCTTCGGTGCAGTCCTGCTGCTCCCAGCTGGCCGTGGCGGCGCAAAATGTGGTACAGGCAACCGACAACACGAAGCGGGCAGCGGACTCGCTGTTGCAGGCTGGCCAAGACTTCACAAAGCACCAGCAGGCGACCAACGAGGTAGGCAGCTGCTGTGGCTGTTGGTTTATGGTGATTGATTTGGTACATGCGCCCAGAGCAGCGTCCATAGCATTGTTTTGTAGAGTGTTTGCACTTGAACAGTGTGTCAGTCACGTGTCCATGCCATCGAGCTTTCAGCGGTCGCTGTGCAGACGCGGATGTGTGCCTGCCATGATGCTGTTGCCAGTCGCTTGCCTCATCGTCTTACACACTGCTGTATGCCCCTCTCTTTCACAGGAGCTTGCAGAAGTGACAGGCCAGCGCGACGCGCTGTTGTTGGTGGTTGTCTTTGCCCATTGCGTCTTCAAAGTGGCTGCGACAACGTGGATACAGATGATGGCTGAGGTGAAGGTGAGTGTTGTTTGGTGGCAGCGCAGTGTCAAAGCCACAGGCACCAGCATGCAGTGCACCTGTGTCTGTCACACATGGCTGTCGGCAGCAGCGGCTGGCGACAGCGTCATGCGCCCCAAGCTGTGATCCATTTTTCAAACAGCAGGGTGTGCAGCAGCAGGATCGGTTCATGCACCAGTGACTGGTGCCGCATATGTGCATTATGCAGAGCACGTGTCACTGCTGACGGACTGCTGGTGGTAGACCAGTTTCATGGACACTCTGTTGCACCCAGGCCAGCTGTCTCACCACACATCCATGGATGTGCACATGTCCTGCTGCCTTGGAGTCGTCGCCCTTGCCTCATGCCTGCCTCCCGCTGCGCTGCCCCCCACCCCTCCCGCCACAGGCACTAAGAGCAGACAACCTGCAGGTGAAGGCGCAGCGCGACGCCGCCAACAACCAGCGCGACGCCGCCAACGCCCGCGCTGACCGAGTCGACGCCGCCAACACCCAGCTCAGAGCAGACAACGCCCGCGCCACCGTGCTGCTGCCGTGGGCCCTGGCAATGATTCTGCAGCTGCGCGCTGAGCTCACTGCCGCCAACACCCGCGCCAAAGTCTCCGAGGCCAGGGAGGAGCAGAGCAACAGCGAGATGGTGTCGATGCAAGTCAGGCTGGATGAGGCGAACACCTCCAACAGGTCGCTGGCAGCAGAAAACAAGGTGAGCTGCTGCTCCTGGCGGTGCGTTGTGAAACAACAGGCAGCAGTGTGCAGTGCACTTGGAGGCTCCTGCCCCACCCAACATCCCTTTTCCAGCCAGCACATGTGCTGTACAGCTGGCTGCGGCAGGCCTTTTTTAAAGAAAGACAGAGAGATATATAGTTACACGTGTGTCCAGTCACCATCTTGAATGGTTTGAGCCAGCCCCAAATGAGCACGGTGTCAACACTTGACAGAGAACAGTTGAGCGCACAGTACAACAGATCGTGTCCAACCAGACACCTTTCCTTTGCAGCAGCACTGCCGGCAGGTGCATCGGCAGGGGCAAGCCGTTGCACCCCAGCCTGGTGGCAACGGATTGTACACAGCCCTTTTCAGCATTGCCCTGCAGGTGGCCTTCTCGCTCCTGCCAGGTTTTGAGTTACCCTGCAACCAGCATGCCGCACACCCTTGCCTGCTGCCTGCTGCCGCTTATCCCTCCTGCCGCAGTGCAGCAGTAACCAGCTACTGCTGTCACTGCCTAGAGCTTGCACTTGCTGCTCGCCAGCTCCTAGCAATCTAGACTCGGGTAGAGCACATAGGCCTATGTTTAGCTGACTGATTGACCCTGCTCAACAGAAGTCAATTGCTTGTTGCAGGACGGCAGCATTTGTATTCTCAGAACCTGCAACCAGCATGCCGCACACCCTTGCCTGACCCTGGCCAACACTGATGTGTACCCTGCTTGTTGCAGGGCTGCACCAGCTCACCAGCAGCTGACAGCAGCATCGGCACGAGCGACGGCAGCAGCTGGAGCGGAGGCAAGACACCTGCTGCTGCTGATGCTGCCGCCGCCGCTGCTGCTGCTGGCACCGAGCCCGAGGCTGCGGAGCAGGAGGGCACCATCCTGCGCAGCGATACAAGCGAGGTGCGTGATGCGTGATGCCGTGTAGCGTTGTGCAGGCCCCCGCAAGCTTGGCACGCTTGGTGCTGCGTTTTACCTTCTGCATTCCTCGCACGTGTGCCGTGGGCCAACAAAACGGCCTTGCTGTGGCAAAGGCAGGCCCCCAGCTTCACACATCTTCATGTGACAGCTGCAGCGAGGCCCCATGACCTGCCTTGAGTATGCTGCACACGCTTGATTGACCCTACAACAACAATAACAATCAAAAGTTTTTTTAAGCAAGAGTGACCCCCCCCCCAAAAAAAAGGGGGAGCCGCTCCCAAACCACCTTCAGTGGTTCCTAAACGGTGGACGCAGGCCCACAAGCTAGGGCCAGATATGGCCAAAACCTTGAACGCAACAGCGCTCGCTTGACAATCGCTCATGCAATGATCATACCCAAACCCTAATCACTGATGGCCCTGAGCTGGACCACAGCGTCAGTGCACTCCCGCGTGGGATGAATCCTCCCACAAGGGCACTGCCAGCCCACACCAGCAATCATAAACGGCTCATTAGAAACCGGACACATCTGCTGTGGGCGCTGCTGTCTCATGAGTGACTGCTGCTGCCTGTAGTGGGAGGAGGAACGGGAGAACCGCAGGGGAGCCCCCACGGCCTCAGGGTGTGTAACCCTGTAGACCATAGACCGCCATGCGCCCCTCATAAGACAGTAACCACGCAGGTCATCCATCTGATGAGGGAGTCCCAGCCGCTGCAAGTCGCTGTGTACACAATCCTGCCACAGAACTGGAGGCCGGCCCCTAGGCCGCTTCGTAACTCCATGCAATGAAGAAAACGAAGCAACTTGGGGGATCCTGCCCTCATCCATGCGCACAACATGCCCCAGCCACCTCAGGCGAGCCGCCGCAAGGTGTTCTGCAAGGCTAATTAATATGCCACACTGCTTCTTGATAGTCACCAGACGGTGTCTATTCGAGAGCCGCACGTGTAGCAGCTGCCGCAAGCAGCTAGAATGTAGACACTCCAGGCGCTCCGTCTGTTGCTTAGTCAAAGCCCATGTCTCACTGGCAAACATGATAACGGGCAAAACATACGCATTGTAGCATCGCATTGTCACACTCACAGACATGTTCTTCATCCCCCAGAGTCTCTGCATCTGAGCAAATCTGCCTTTGGCCTTGCTTATGCGGGCACATACTTCTGCATCACAAGTGGCAGTTGTATCAACAATGCCACCGAGATACTTGAAGCTAGACACATAATTTGCCACCCCTCCTGACAGCTGCACACCTTGCGGCGGAGGACCAGTAGAAGAAGGTGCCAGAACTAACAACTCTGTTTTGCTGGCATTGATACGCATGCCCATTTTGTTGCAAATGTCATCCACATTCCTGAGCATGCATTCAAGTTCCTCCTGACAGCAACTCATGAGCACCATATCATCTGCATACATCAAAGTGGAAAGGGTAAACAAGCAGGAACCAGCACCGGTTGACCGTTGTACCAGCTCACCATTTGCATGGTAAGACAGCTGCACACCACAGCCCTCTGGCATTGCTGCCTGCGCCTGCCTAACTACACAATCAAAGAACACGTTGAACAGCAAAGGAGCAATCACGCACCCCTGCCGCACCCCAGTGCTGATATCAAACCACTCTCCTACTCTACCTGCCAGTTTGATTGCTGCTTGAGTGCCTGTGTGCAGATCAGTGAGCATCTGTACTAGTTTGTGATGAACTCCATATGCTCGTAGCACACACCACAGTGCATGCCTTGGTATAGAGTCATATGCTTGTGTCAGGTCAACAAAAGCCATGTACAGCGGCTGCTTGTGCTCACGACACTTAGACATAAGCGTTTGCAAGGTGAATGCAGCATCTGACAGACCTCTGTTTCTCCTAAAGCACTCTGGCAATCCAGCAACTGTGACTCAATCTGGGCGTTCACTCTGCTGAGCAGCAGCAATGCATACACCTTGCCAGGAATGCTAAGTAAGCTGATTGGCCTGTGATTGCCTGTTGGCTTAGCACTGCCCTTGCCCTTGTAGAGCGGCACAAGTAAAGCACGCTTCCAATCAACCGGGGCCTTGCCAGACACCCACACTGCACAAATCACTCTATGCAACCACTCTGCCACCAGCGGCCCAGCTTTCAGCAAAGGCGCAGTGATGCAATCAACCCAATCAACACCGCCTGCTGCACCATTCCTAAGAGCTGCAATCGCCTCAGCCACCTCTTCAGGTGACGGCGGGGATGCTGCTGCCCTCAGGTCATTTCCACTGCTGCTGCTGTCGCTGCTGCTACTGGAAACATGCGCCGCTTCAGGGGTAATCGTATCACCTTTGCTGCTGCTGTGACTGACTCTGCCCTTGAGGGAGGCTTCCACACCGGCAATGAGCTGCTCCGTGAGCTGCTCCTGCTCAGCAGATACGCAATCGCTGCTGAAGACCTCCTGGAAATGCTCCTGGAATCTGCTTAGCTGCTCCTGCGCACTGCGTAGTGTGGTGCTCCCATCTTTGCTGAGAAGGCCTGCTGAACCAACTGCTGCCTGCTTCTCCTTGAACATGCCTTGCACGAACTTGTGGAAACCTGACATCCGCCCTGCCTTCCACAGGTGCTCCGCACGCGCTGCCTGCGCAGCAAGCTGGCGATGTTGGTCACGCTCCACCCTGCGTGTGACGGCCCTGTTCAATGTGTTGTAGGCACGTTTAGCTGTAGCAGCAGCAGCGGCGGCTGCAACGGCATGCTGCCGCTGCCACTCCCTCTGCTGCTGACTCCCTTCCCACTGGCCACTGCTGGCTGCTTGCTGCGTGTCAAGCTGCTGCTGCGTCAGACGCTGCAGCAGCTGTTGCCGCTGCTGCCAAGCTGCAAAAGCAACTTGTTTGTGGTGAACCACGCTCAAGGTGTCTTCTGACAGATAAGATCGACGCTGCTGCTTGCGCTGCTGCTGGCCCAAGCTGGCTGCTGGCTGCTGTCTGCTGTACTGCAGTTGCAAATGACTGCCATTCTACTTCTGCCTCATCTGGCATATCAGCTAGCACTGAGAACCTGTATTGCCAGCTGTTCAAAAACTGCTGACGACAAGCCTCCTGCTGTAGGTCTGACACTTGAAACTTCAAGGCTGCAGGGCTGCGGACTTGCTGCTGCCTTTGCTGCCCCCTGCTGCTGCTGAAACGCAGCTTCAGAGTCATAGCAACTAAGCGATGGTCTGAATCAAGGTCAACCCCTCTCAACACCCTGCCATCCTGATGCTGGACCTAAAGCGCTTGCTGAACAAGATATAGTCCAGCACTCGCTCCAAAACCTGCTGTCCTGGGGCTGCCGGGGCCGCATGTGTGTACATGTGGATACGCTTGTGGGGGAAGAGCGTATTAGCAATCATCAAGTTGTGGGCCAGAGCCGTATCCAGCAGCCGACTGCCAATGCTGTTAGCTGCTGCTGGCTGCACTGAATGTGGCCCCCTAACCTGGCTGTGTGTGCTGCAGTCTGACCCAATCTGAGCATTGAAGTCACCTAAGAGGATGACTACATCCCTGCTGGGGATTGCTGCAAGCGCACTATGCAGCTGCAAATCAAAGGCTTGCTGTTCTGCGCTGCTGCTGGTCTCTGTGGGTGCGTATGCAGCCACAACAGTGATGGTCAAGCTGCTCTGAGCCTGGAAACGTGCTATAAGCAATCTCTCACTTATAGCTGTCCATCCTAGCTGCCTGCCACATACTGTCCACCAGCAGCGCAATGCCGTGCTGCCGCTTATCCTTCCTGCCGGGGTGCAGCAGTAACCAGCTGCTGCTGTCACTGCCTGGAGCTTGCACATGCTGCTCGCCAGCTCCTAGCAATCTAGACTCGGGTAGAGCACATAGGCCTATGTTTAGCTGACTGATTGACCCTGCTCAACAGACTTCAATTGCTGGTTACAGGACGGCAGCATTTGTATTCTGCAACCAGCATGCCGCACACCCTTGCCTGACCCTGGTCAACACTGATGTGTACCCTGCTTGTTGCAGGACGCCACCAGCTCACCAGCAGCTGACAGCAGCATCGACACGAGCGACGGCAGCAGCAACAACAGTGCACTGGAGGCTGAGGACAACGGCAGCGAGCAGCAGCAGCAGCAGGCCACCCCAACCTCACCCATCAGCCCAGAGTTCTTCACACCCCTGGCAGCAGGCGGCAGTGCACTGGAGGCTGAGGACCACAGCAGCGAGCAGCAGCAGCAGGCCCCCACAATGTCTCCCATGAGCTCACCATTCCTGTCAGCAGGCGGCAGCCCAAACCCCAGCCCCAGCAGCAGCCCATTCAGCAGCTGGAGCGGAGGCAAGACACCTGTTGCTGCTGATGCTGCCGCCGCCGCTGCTGCTGCTGGCACCGAGCCCGAGGCTGCGGAGCAGGAGGGCACCATCCTGCGCAGCGATACAAGCGAGGTGCGTGATGCCGATGTAGCGTTGTGCAGGCCCCGCAAGCTTGGCAAGCTTGGTGCTGCGTTTCACCCACTGCAGTCCTCGCACGTGTGCCGTGGGCCAACAAAACGGCCTTGCTGTGTGGCACAGCCAGGCCCCCAGCTTCACACCTCTTCATGTGACAGCTGCAGCGAAGCCCCATGACCTGCCTTGAGTATGCTGCACACGCTTGATTGACCCTACATCAACAATTACAATTACACGTTTTTCTAGCAAGAGTGCCCCCCCCCCCAAAAAAGGGGAGCCGCTCCCAAACCACCTTCAGTGGTTCCTAACCGGTGGGCGCAGGCCCACAAGCTAGGGCCAGATATGGCCAAAACCTTGAACGCAACAGCGCTCGCTTGACAGATCTCTCATGCAACGATCATACCCAAACCCTAATCACTGATGGCCCTGAGCTGGACCACAGCGTCAGTGCACTCCCGCGTGGGATGAATCCTCCCACAAGGGCACTGCCAGCCCACACCAGCAATCATAAACGGCTCACTAGAAACCGGATACATCTGCTGTAGGCGCTGCTGTCTCATCAGTGACTGCTGCTGCCTGTAGTGGGAGGAGGAACGGGAGAACCGCAGGGGAGCCCCCACGGCCTCAGGGTGTGTAACCCTGTAGACCATAGACCGCCATGCGCCCCTCATAAGACAGTAACCACGCAGGTCATCCATCTGATGAGGGAGTCCCAGCCGCTGCAAGTCGCTGTGTACACAATCCTGCCACAGAACTGGAGGCCGGCCCCTAGGCCGCTTCGTAACTCCATGCAATGAAGAAAACGAAGCAACTTGGGGGATCCTGCCCTCATCCATGCGCACAACATGCCCCAGCCACCTCAGGCGAGCCGCCGCAAGGTGTTCTGCAAGGCTAACTGTGCCACACTGCTTCCTGATAGTCACCAGACGGTGTCTATTAGAGAGCCGCACGTGTAACAGCTGCCGCAAGCAGCTAGAATGTACACACTCCAGGCGCTCCGTCTGTTGCTTAGTCAAAGCCCATGTCTCACTGGCAAACATGATAACGGGCAAAACATACGCATTGTAGCATCGCATCTTCACACTCACAGACATGTTCTTCATCCCCCAGAGTCTCTGCATCTGAGCAAACCTGCCTTTGGCCTTGCTTATGCGGGCACATACTTCTGCATCACAAGTGGCAGTTGTATCAACAATGCCACCGAGATACTTGAAGCTAGACACGTATTTGCCACCCCTCCTGACAGCTGCACACCTTGCGGCGGAGGACCAGTAGAAGAGGTGCCAGAACTAACAACTCTGTTTTGCTGGTATTGATACGCATGCCCATTTTGTTGCAAATGTCATCCACATTCCTGAGCATGCATTCAAGTTCCTCCTGACAGCAACTCATGAGCACCATATCATCTGCATACAACAAAGTGGAAAGGGTAAACAAGCAGGAACCAGCACCGGTTGACCGTTGTACCAGCTCACCATTTGCATGGTAAGACAGCTGCACACCACAGCCCTCTGGCATTGCTGCCTGCGCCTGCCTAACTACACAATCAAAGAACACGTTGAACAGCAAAGGAGCAATCACGCACCCCTGCCGCACCCCAGTGCTGATATCAAACCACTCTCCTACTCTACCTGCCAGTTTGATTGCTGCTTGAGTGCCTGTGTGCAGATAGTGAGCATCTGTACTAGTTTGTCATGAACTCCATATGCTCGTAGCACACACCACAGTGCATGCCTTGGTATAGAGTCATATGCTTGTGTCAGGTCAACAAAAGCCATGTACAGCGGCTGCTTGTGCTCACGACACTTATACATAAGCGTTTGCAAGGTGAATGCAGCATCTGACAGACCTCTGTTTCTCCTAAAGCACTCTGGCAATCCGAATTACCGAATTACCGAATTACCAAAGTAGGGCCACTAGCCCACCCGCAAAGGAGCCAAACAAGGCTCATGGGGTCCACAAAACTCAAAAGAAGACCATCAACCGGAAGAAACCGCAACCTCAACAAGCTCAGAGAGCTCAGAACTCAGAGAATCAGTAACTTCAGAAGCACTACTAGTAATGCCATCACTGGGAAGCAACAAATGTGCCAACTCTGGATCGCTACGTACCAGTAAGCAACTGTGTATGAAAGCAGCAACCTTACTTTGTCTTTGCCGCATAAAGTCTGCCAGACATCGCCCGCTTGGGTTTGCTAATGCACTTGGGTTCTGCCAACCACCGAACTCATCAAACAGACACCAAAAACGCTCCCGGACTAGCTCGTAAGCATCACACTCAAATACCACGTGGAACTCATCCTCAACCTGGCCAGCAGCGCATCGGGTGCAAAGCCGCTGATGTCTAGGTAACAAGGAGTTGCCAGCCCTCTCCCACCGACCAGTAGCCACGCGCAAGTCATGTGCACCCAGACGAAAACGCATCAGTGACGACAGGTGTACTTTGTTGAGGCCAGCAGTGTTGTGCACATAGTCTGGACACCAGCCAGACGGCTTTGACATGTCTAGTTCATCAAGTGATGTGCATGCAAACCAGCTCTCGTACGTAGAATGCATGACAGTATCAGAACCAGCAACTCTGGGATCGGTGGGTAAATCATGCCACTGCTGATACAACCAAAACTGAAAAGCCTCATGCACACAGCGCATATCAGACTCCTAAGGCAGTGCAGACCGACTAGTGCATCAGGTATGTCGCCCAACGTGCCCGTACGGGTATGCAACGTGCGCACAAGGGACCTAAACTGCCAGAACCACAAGGACTTTTGCCTACCCTGATCAGCGCTGCTTGGGTAGGTGCGCATACTGAGGTCTCTGTTCTCCTGCATTGCTAAAAACAACCAGTCACTAGGCGGCCGTGAGACCACCCGGTCCCACAGGTCCCAGCAAGCTGTGAACCAACCACTGATCAGGGGTCTGCAGCCAAATTCACGCAATAGCAGCTGCCTGCAAGTAGACTTGCGAACACGCCCAGCCAACACACGCAAAAACGTGAACTGCACCACTTGCATGTCATTGCTAAGCGCCTTGGCAACGCCCTGCGGCCCACTTCCGCAGCTATGAAGCAGTGCAGGGGCCCACACTTCTGAGCAGTAGCCCAAGATTGGCGAGACCAGTGAGTTGAACAGGTGCACCTGCAAGCCAAGCCCCGTGATGTGGTGGTCAGCGCAGCGGGAGCGCATGGCCCACATTGCCCGCGAGCCAGCAGCTGCCAGGGACGAAACACATGCTGTAACACCCTTAGTCTCATGGAACACACATCCCAAATACCTGAACTCGCTGCTTCTGGGCACAGGCACACGCACACCATCCCTGCCAACAAAGGTCCACTGCGCAGGACCCCGGTAGCGCTGGTGGCCAAATACTACCACCTCTGTTTTTCCCACATTCACCTCCATATCATAATGCGCGCAGAAGGTACTCACAGCATCCAGCAGCTGTTGCAGCTCCTCCTGACTGCTGGCTAGTAAGGCCAGGTCATCCGCATACAGCAGCAGTCTCAGCAAGCGCCCACCCAGCTGCACACCGCATTCACGCGCGCGCTCCTCCAGCCACTGCTCTATGCGATCAAAGAAAATGCCAAAGAGCAGCGGAGACAGGGGGTCGCCCTGCTTCACGCCCCTGGTGCTGTCAAAAGGCTGGCCTACAGTGCGTCCAAATTTGGTGATCATAGGGGCATGCCAGTACATCGAAACAATCGCACGGAGCATGTTATCACGCACACCAACGTCGCTTAGACACTTCATCAGCAGGTCGCGACGCACAAGGTCATAAGCCTTCCTGAAGTCCACAAAGCACGCAAACAGATGCTGCTTATCCAACCTGCTCTTATCGATCAGATGCTTGAGGACGAACACGTGGTCACTGGTGCGGCGGTCAGGCCGAAATCCTGCCTGACCAGAAGCCCTGAAACCGTGCTGCTCACAAAAAGCCGACAGACGCTTCTCCAAAATCATGCTGTAGAGCTTGCCCATGGTTGAACCAACGGCAATACCACGATAGTTATCCTTGACACTGACATCACCACGCTTGAACACAGAACACTCCAGCAACTGTGACTCAATCTGGGCGTTCACTCTGCTGAGCAGCAGCAATGCATACACCTTGCCAGGAATGCTAAGTAAGCTGATTGGCCTGTGATTGCCTGTTGGCTTAGCACTGCCCTTGCCCTTGTAGAGCGGCACAAGTAAAGCACGCTTCCAATCAACCGGGGCCTTGCCAGACACCCACACTGCACAAATCACTCTATGCAACCACTCTGCCACCAGCGGCCCAGCTTTTAGCAAAGGCGCAGTGATGCAATCAACCCAATCAACACCGCCTGCTGCACCATTCCTAAGAGCTGCAATCGCCTCAGCCACCTCTTCAGGTGACGGCGGGGATGCTGCTGCCCTCAGGTCATTTCCACTGCTGCTGCTGTCGCTGCTGCTACTGGAAACATGCGCCGCTTCAGGGGTAATCGTATCACCTTTGCTGCTGCTGTGACTGACTCTGCCCTTGAGGGAGGCTTCCACACCGGCAATGAGCTGCTCCCATCTTTGCTGAGAAGGCCTGCTGAACCAACTGCTGCCTGCTTCTCCTTGAACATGCCTTGCACGAACTTGTGGAAACCTGACATCCGCCCTGCCTTCCACAGGTGCTCCGCATGCGCTGCCTGCGCAGCAAGCTGGCGATGTTGGTCACGCTCCACCCTGCGTGTGACGGCCCTGTTCAATGTGTTGTAGGCACGTTTAGCTGTAGCAGCAGCAGCGGCTGCAACGGCATGCTGCCGTTGCCACTCCCTCTGCTGCTGACTCCCTTCCCACTGGCCACTGCTGGCTGCTTGCTGCGTGTCAAGCTGCTGCTGCGTCAGACGCTGCAGCAGCTGTTGCCGCTGCTGCCAAGCTGCAAAAGCAACTTGTTTGTGGTGAACCACGCTCAAGGTGTCTTCTGACAGATAAGATCGACGCTGCTGCTTGCGCTGCTGCTGGCCCAAGCTGGCTGCTGGCTGCTGTCTGCTGTACTGCAGTTGCAAATGACTGCCATTCTACTTCTGCCTCATCTGGCATATCAGCTAGCACTGAGAACCTGTATTGCCAGCTGTTCAAAAACTGCTGACGACAAGCCTCCTGCTGTAGGTCTGACACTTGAAACTTCAAGGCTGCAGGGCTGCGGACTTGCTGCTGCCTTTGCTGCCCCCTGCTGCTGCTGAAACGCAGCTTCAGAGTCATTGCAACTAAGCGATGGTCTGAATCAAGGTCAACCCCTCTCAACACCCTGCCATCCTGATGCTGGACCTAAAGCGCTTGCTGAACAAGATATAGTCCAGCACTCGCTCCAAAACCTGCTGTCCTGGGGCTGCCGGGGCCGCATGTGTGTACATGTGGATACGCTTGTGGGGGAAGAGCGTATTAGCAATCATCAAGTTGTGGGCCAGAGCCGTATCCAGCAGCCGACTGCCAATGCTGTTAGCTGCTGCTGGCTGCACTGAATGTGGCCCCCTAACCTGGCTGTGTGTGCTGCAGTCTGACCCAATCTGAGCATTGAAGTCACCTAAGAGGATGACTACATCCTGCTGGGGATTGCTGCAAGCGCACTATGCAGCTGCAAATCAAAGGCTTGCTGTTCTGCGCTGCTGCTGGTCTCTGTGGGTGCGTATGCAGCCACAACAGTGATGGTCAAGCTGCTCTGAGCCTGGAAACGTGCTATAAGCAATCTCTCACTTATAGCTGTCCATCCTAGCTGCCTGCCACATACTGTCCACCAGCAGCGCAATGCCGTGCTGCCGCTTATCCTTCCTGCCGGGGTGCAGCAGTAACCAGCTGCTGCTGTCACTGCCTGGAGCTTGCACATGCTGCTCGCCAGCTCCTAGCAATCTAGACTCGGGTAGAGCACATAGGCCTATGTTTAGCTGACTGATTGACCCTGCTCAACAGACTTCAATTGCTGGTTACAGGACGGCAGCATTTGTATTCTGCAACCAGCATGCCGCACACCCTTGCCTGACCCTGGTCAACACTGATGTGTACCCTGCTTGTTGCAGGACGCCACCAGCTCACCAGCAGCTGACAGCAGCATCGACACGAGCGACGGCAGCAGCAACAACAGTGCACTGGAGGCTGAGGACAACGGCAGCGAGCAGCAGCAGCAGCAGGCCACCCCAACCTCACCCATCAGCCCAGAGTTCTTCACACCCCTGGCAGCAGGCGGCAGTGCACTGGAGGCTGAGGACCACAGCAGCGAGCAGCAGCAGCAGGCCCCCACAATGTCTCCCATGAGCTCACCATTCCTGTCAGCAGGCGGCAGCCCAAACCCCAGCCCCAGCAGCAGCCCATTCAGCAGCTGGAGCGGAGGCAAGACACCTGTTGCTGCTGATGCTGCCGCCGCCGCTGCTGCTGCTGGCACCGAGCCCGAGGCTGCGGAGCAGGAGGGCACCATCCTGCGCAGCGATACAAGCGAGGTGCGTGATGCCGTGTAGCGTTGTGCAGGCCCCGCAAGCTTGGCAAGCTTGGTGCTGCGTTTCACCCACTGCAGTCCTCGCACGTGTGCCGTGGGCCAACAAAACGGCCTTGCTGTGTGGCACAGCCAGGCCCCCAGCTTCACACCTCTTCATGTGACAGCTGCAGCGAAGCCCCATGACCTGCCTTGAGTATGCTGCACACGCTTGATTGACCCTACATCAACAATTACAATTACACGTTTTTCTAGCAAGAGTGCCCCCCCCCCCAAAAAGGGGAGCCACTCCCAAACCACCTTCAGTGGTTCCTAAACGGTGGGCGCAGGCCCACAAGCTAGGGCCAGATACGGCCAAAACCTTGAACGCAACAGCGCTCGCTTGACAGACCTCTCATGCAACGATCATACCCAAACCCTAATCACTGATGGCCCTGAGCTGGACCACAGCGTCAGTGCACTCCCGCGTGGGATGAATCCTCCCACAAGGGCACTGCCAGCCCACACCAGCAATCATAAACGGCTCACTAGAAACCGGATACATCTGCTGTAGGCGCTGCTGTCTCATCAGTGACTGCTGCTGCCTGTAGCGGGAGGAGGAACGGGAGAACCGCAGGGGAGCCCCCACGGCCTCAGGGTGTGTAACCCTGTAGACCATAGACCGCCATGCGCCCCTCATAAGACAGTAACCACGCAGGTCATCCATCTGATGAGGGAGTCCCAGCCGCTGCAAGTCGCTGTGTACACAATCCTGCCACAGAACTGGAGGCCGGCCCCTAGGCCGCTTCGTAACTCCATGCAATGAAGAAAACGAAGCAACTTGGGGGATCCTGCCCTCATCCATGCGCACAACATGCCCCAGCCACCTCAGGCGAGCCGCCGCAAGGTGTTCTGCAAGGCTAACTGTGCCACACTGCTTCCTGATAGTCACCAGACGGTGTCTATTAGAGAGCCGCACGTGTAGCAGCTGCCGCAAGCAGCTAGAATGTAGACACTCCAGGCGCTCCGTCTGTTGCTTAGTCAAAGCCCATGTCTCACTGGCAAACATGATAACGGGCAAAACATACGCATTGTAGCATCGCATCTTCACACTCACAGACATGTTCTTCATTCCCCAGAGTCTCTGCATCTGAGCAAACCTGCCTTTGGCCTTGCTTATGCGGGCACATACTTCTGCATCACAAGTGGCAGTTGTATCGACAATGCCACCGAGATACTTGAAGCTAGACACGTAGTTTGCCACCCCTCCTGACAGCTGCACACCTTGCGGCGGAGGACCAGTAGAAGAAGGTGCCAGAACTAACAACTCTGTTTTGCTGGCATTGATACGCATGCCCATTTTGTTGCAAATGTCATCCACATTCCTGAGCATGCATTCAAGTTCCTCCTGACAGCAACTCATGAGCACCATATCATCTGCATACAACAAAGTGGAAAGGGTAAACAAGCAGGAACCAGCACCGGTTGATGGTAATGGTAAGACAGCTGCACACCACAGCCCTCTGGCATTGCTGCCTGCGCCTGCCTAACTACACAATCAAAGAACACGTTGAACAGCAAAGGAGCAATCACGCACCCCTGCCGCACCCCAGTGCTGATATCAAACCACTCTCCTACTCTACCTGCCAGTTTGATTGCTGCTTGAGTGCCTGTGTGCAGATCAGTGAGCATCTGTACTAGTTTGTCATGAACTCCATATGCTCGTAGCACACACCACAGTGCATGCCTTGGTATAGAGTCATATGCTTGTGTCAGGTCAACAAAAGCCATGTACAGCGGCTGCTTGTGCTCACGACACTTAGACATAAGCGTTTGCAAGGTGAATGCAGCATCTGACAGACCTCTGTTTCTCCTAAAGCACTCTGGCAATCCAGCAACTGTGACTCAATCTGGGCGTTCACTCTGCTGAGCAGCAGCAATGCATACACCTTGCCAGGAATGCTAAGTAAGCTGATTGGCCTGTGATTGCCTGTTGGCTTAGCACTGCCCTTGCCCTTGTAGAGCGGCACAAGTAAAGCACGCTTCCAATCAACCGGGGCCTTGCCAGACACCCACACTGCACAAATCACTCTATGCAACCACTCTGCCACCAGCGGCCCAGCTTTCAGCAAAGGCGCAGTGATGCAATCAACCCAATCAACACCGCCTGCTGCACCATTCCTAAGAGCTGCAATCGCCTCAGCCACCTCTTCAGGTGACGGCGGGGATGCTGCTGCCCTCAGGTCATTTCCACTGCTGCTGCTGTCGCTGCTGCTACTGGAAACATGCGCCGCTTCAGGGGTAATCGTATCACCTTTGCTGCTGCTGTGACTGACTCTGCCCTTGAGGGAGGCTTCCACACCGGCAATGAGCTGCTCCCATCTTTGCTGAGAAGGCCTGCTGAACCAACTGCTGCCTGCTTCTCCTTGAACATGCCTTGCACGAACTTGTGGAAACCTGACATCCGCCCTGCCTTCCACAGGTGCTCCGCATGCGCTGCCTGCGCAGCAAGCTGGCGATGTTGGTCACGCTCCACCCTGCGTGTGACGGCCCTGTTCAATGTGTTGTAGGCACGTTTAGCTGTAGCAGCAGCAGCGGCTGCAACGGCATGCTGCCGCTGCCACTCCCTCTGCTGCTGACTCCCTTCCCACTGGCCACTGCTGGCTGCTTGCTGCGTGTCAAGCTGCTGCTGCGTCAGACGCTGCAGCAGCTGTTGCCGCTGCTGCCAAGCTGCAAAAGCAACTTGTTTGTGGTGAACCACGCTCAAGGTGTCTTCTGACAGATAAGATCGACGCTGCTGCTTGCGCTGCTGTTGGCCCAAGCTGGCTGCTGGCTGCTGTCTGCTGTACTGCAGTTGCAAATGACTGCCATTCTACTTCTCATCTGGCATATCAGCTAGCACTGAGAACCTGTTTGCCAGCTGTTCAAAAACTGCTGACGACAAGCCTCCTGCTGTAGGTCTGACACTTGAAACTTCAAGGCTGCAGGGCTGCGGACTTGCTGCTGCCTTTGCTGCCCCCTGCTGCTGCTGAAACGCAGCTTCAGAGTCATTGCAACTAAGCGATGGTCTGAATCAAGGTCAACCCCTCTCAACACCCTGCCATCCTGATGCTGGACCTAAAGCGCTTGCTGAACAAGATATAGTCCAGCACTCGCTCCAAAACCTGCTGTCCTGGGGCTGCCGGGGCCGCATGTGTGTACATGTGGATACGCTTGTGGGGGAAGAGCGTATTAGCAATCATCAAGTTGTGGGCCAGAGCCGTATCCAGCAGCCGACTGCCAATGCTGTTAGCTGCTGCTGGCTGCACTGAATGTGGCCCCCTAACCTGGCTGTGTGTGCTGCAGTCTGACCCAATCTGAGCATTGAAGTCACCTAAGAGGATGACTACATCCCTGCTGGGGATTGCTGCAAGCGCACTATGCAGCTGCAAATCAAAGGCTTGCTGTTCTGCGCTGCTGCTGGTCTCTGTGGGTGCGTATGCAGCCACAACAGTGATGGTCAAGCTGCTCTGAGCCTGGAAACGTGCTATAAGCAATCTCTCACTTATAGCTGTCCATCCTAGCTGCCTGCCACATACTGTCCACCAGCAGCGCAATGCCGTGCTGCCGCTTATCCTTCCTGCCGGGGTGCAGCAGTAACCAGCTGCTGCTGTCACTGCCTGGAGCTTGCACATGCTGCTCGCCAGCTCCTAGCAATCTAGACTCGGGTAGAGCACATAGGCCTATGTTTAGCTGACTGATTGACCCTGCTCAACAGACTTCATTGCTGGTTACAGGACGGCAGCATTTGTATTCTGCAACCAGCATGCCGCACACCCTTGCCTGACCCTGGTCAACACTGATGTGTACCCTGCTTGTTGCAGGACGCCACCAGCTCACCAGCAGCTGACAGCAGCATCGACACGAGCGACGGCAGCAGCAACAACAGTGCACTGGAGGCTGAGGACAACGGCAGCGAGCAGCAGCAGCAGGCCACCCCAACCTCACCCATCAGCCCAGAGTTCTTCACACCCCTGGCAGCAGGCGGCAGTGCACTGGAGGCTGAGGACCACAGCAGCGAGCAGCAGCAGCAGGCCCCCACAATGTCTCCCATGAGCTCACCATTCCTGTCAGCAGGCGGCAGCCCAAACCCCAGCCCCAGCAGCAGCCCATTCAGCAGCTGGAGCGGAGGCAAGACACCTGTTGCTGCTGATGCTGCCGCCGCCGCTGCTGCTGCTGGCACCGAGCCCGAGGCTGCGGAGCAGGAGGGCACCATCCTGCGCAGCGATACAAGCGAGGTGCGTGATGCCGTGTAGCGTTGTGCAGGCCCCGCAAGCTTGGCAAGCTTGGTGCTGCGTTTCACCCACTGCAGTCCTCGCACGTGTGCCGTGGGCCAACAAAACGGCCTTGCTGTGTGGCACAGCCAGGCCCCCAGCTTCACACCTCTTCATGTGACAGCTGCAGCGAAGCCCCATGACCTGCCTTGAGTATGCTGCACACGCTTGATTGACCCTACATCAACAATTACAATTACACGTTTTTCTAGCAAGAGTGCCCCCCCCCCAAAAAAGGGGAGCCACTCCCAAACCACCTTCAGTGGTTCCTAAACGGTGGGCGCAGGCCCACAAGCTAGGGCCAGATACGGCCAAAACCTTGAACGCAACAGCGCTCGCTTGACAGACCTCTCATGCAACGATCATACCCAAACCCTAATCACTGATGGCCCTGAGCTGGACCACAGCGTCAGTGCACTCCCGCGTGGGATGAATCCTCCCACAAGGGCACTGCCAGCCCACACCAGCAATCATAAACGGCTCATTAAAACCGGATACATCTGCTGTAGGCGCTGCTGTCTCATCAGTGACTGCTGCTGCCTGTAGCGGGAGGAGGAACGGGAGAACCGCAGGGGAGCCCCCACGGCCTCAGGGTGTGTAACCCTGTAGACCATAGACCGCCATGCGCCCCTCATAAGACAGTAACCACGCAGGTCATCCATCTGATGAGGGAGTCCCAGCCGCTGCAAGTCGCTGTGTACACAATCCTGCCACAGAACTGGAGGCCGGCCCCTAGGCCGCTTCGTAACTCCATGCAATGAAGAAACAAAGCAACTTGGGGGATCCTGCCCTCATCCATGCGCACAACATGCCCCAGCCACCTCAGGCGAGCCGCCGCAAGGTGTTCTGCAAGGCTAACTGTGCCACACTGCTTCCTGATAGTCACCAGACGGTGTCTATTAGAGAGCCGCACGTGTAGCAGCTGCCGCAAGCAGCTAGAATGTAGACACTCCAGGCGCTCCGTCTGTTGCTTAGTCAAAGCCCATGTCTCACTGGCAAACATGATAACGGGCAAAACATACGCATTGTAGCATCGCATCTTCACACTCACAGACATGTTCTTCATTCCCCAGAGTCTCTGCATCTGAGCAAACCTGCCTTTGGCCTTGCTTATGCGGGCACATACTTCTGCATCACAAGTGGCAGTTGTATCGACAATGCCACCGAGATACTTGAAGCTAGACACGTAGTTTGCCACCCCTCCTGACAGCTGCACACCTTGCGGCGGAGGACCAGTAGAAGAAGGTGCCAGAACTAACAACTCTGTTTTGCTGGCATTGATACGCATGCCCATTTTGTTGCAAATGTCATCCACATTCCTGAGCATGCATTCAAGTTCCTCCTGACAGCAACTCATGAGCACCATATCATCTGCATACAACAAAGTGGAAAGGGTAAACAAGCAGGAACCAGCACCGGTTGACCGTTGTACCAGCTCACCATTTGCATGGTAAGACAGCTGCACACCACAGCCCTCTGGCATTGCTGCCTGCGCCTGCCTAACTACACAATCAAAGAACACGTTGAACAGCAAAGGAGCAATCACGCACCCCTGCCGCACCCCAGTGCTGATATCAAACCACTCTCCTACTCTACCTGCCAGTTTGATTGCTGCTTGAGTGCCTGTGTGCAGATCAGTGAGCATCTGTACTAGTTTGTCATGAACTCCATATGCTCGTAGCACACACCACAGTGCATGCCTTGGTATAGAGTCATATGCTTGTGTCAGGTCAACAAAAGCCATGTACAGCGGCTGCTTGTGCTCACGACACTTAGACATAAGCGTTTGCAAGGTGAATGCAGCATCTGACAGACCTCTGTTTCTCCTAAAGCACTCTGGCAATCCAGCAACTGTGACTCAATCTGGGCGTTCACTCTGCTGAGCAGCAGCAATGCATACACCTTGCCAGGAATGCTAAGTAAGCTGATTGGCCTGTGATTGCCTGTTGGCTTAGCACTGCCCTTGCCCTTGTAGAGCGGCACAAGTAAAGCACGCTTCCAATCAACCGGGGCCTTGCCAGACACCCACACTGCACAAATCACTCTATGCAACCACTCTGCCACCAGCGGCCCAGCTTTAGCAAAGGCGCAGTGATGCAATCAACCCAATCAACCGCGCCTGCTGCACCATTCCTAAGAGCTGCAATCGCCTCAGCCACCTCTTCAGGTGACGGCGGGGATGCTGCTGCCCTCAGGTCATTTCCACTGCTGCTGCTGTCGCTGCTGCTACTGGAAACATGCGCCGCTTCAGGGGTAATCGTATCACCTTTGCTGCTGCTGTGACTGACTCTGCCCTTAGGGAGGCTTCCACACCGGCAATGAGCCGCTCCGTGAGCTGCTCCTGCTCAGCAGATACGCAATCGCTGCTGAAGACCTCCTGGAAATGCTCCTGGAATCTGCTTAGCTGCTCCTGCGCACTGCGTAGTGTGGTGCTCCCATCTTTGCTGAGAAGGCCTGCTGAACCAACTGCTGCCTGCTTCTCCTTGAACATGCCTTGCACGAACTTGTGGAAACCTGACATCCGCCCTGCCTTCCACAGGTGCTCCGCACGCGCTGCCTGCGCAGCAAGCTGGCGATGTTGGTCACGCTCCACCCTGCGTGTGACGGCCCTGTTCAATGTGTTGTAGGCACGTTTAGCTGTAGCAGCAGCAGCGGCTGCAACGGCATGCTGCCGCTGCCACTCCCTCTGCTGCTGACTCCCTTCCCACTGGCCACTGCTGGCTGCTTGCTGCGTGTCAAGCTGCTGCTGCGTCAGACGCTGCAGCAGCTGTTGCCGCTGCTGCCAAGCTGCAAAAGCAACTTGTTTGTGGTGAACCACGCTCAAGGTGTCTTCTGACAGATAAGATCGACGCTGCTGCTTGCGCTGCTGCTGGCCCAAGCTGGCTGCTGGCTGCTGTCTGCTGTACTGCAGTTGCAAATGACTGCCATTCTACTTCTGCTTCATCTGGCATATCAGCTAGCACTGAGAACCTGTATTGCCAGCTGTTCAAAAACTGCTGACGACAAGCCTCCTGCTGTAGGTCTGACACTTGAAACTTCAAGGCTGCAGGGCTGCGGACTTGCTGCTGCCTTTGCTGCCCCCTGCTGCTGCTGAAACGCAGCTTCAGAGTCATTGCAACTAAGCGATGGTCTGAATCAAGGTCAACCCCTCTCAACACCCTGCCATCCTGATGCTGGACCTAAAGCGCTTGCTGAACAAGATATAGTCCAGCACTCGCTCCAAAACCTGCTGTCCTGGGGCTGCCGGGGCCGCATGTGTGTACATGTGGATACGCTTGTGGGGAAAGAGCGTATTAGCAATCACCAAATTGTGGGCCAGAGCCGTATCCACATACCTGTGGATGTGTTTATGCGGCAGAGCGCCGCCTTGCTGCGTGCACAGCTGCGGCTGACGGTCATGACCTTCTTTGAGTTTGCCGCACACCCTTGCCTGACCCTGGCCAACACTTATGTGTACCCTGCTTGTTGCAGGACGCCACCAGCTCACCAGCAGCTGACAGCAGCATCGGCACAAGCGACGGCAGCAGCAACAACAGTGCACTGGAGGCTGAGGACAACGGCAGCGAGCAGCAGCAGCAGCAGGCCACCCCAACCTCACCCATCAGCCCAGAGTTCTTCACACCCCTGGCAGCAGGCGGCAGTGCACTGGAGGCTGAGGACAACAGCAGCGAGCAGCAGCAGCAGGCCCCCACAATGTCGCCCATGAGCTCACCAATCCTGTCAGCAGGCGGCAGCACAAACCTCAGCCCCAGCAGCAGCCCATTCAGCAGCTGGAGCGGAGGCAAGACACCTGCTGCTGCTGCTGCCGCCGCTGCTGCTGCTGCTGCTGGCACCGAGCCCGAGGCTGCGGAGCAGGAGGGCACCATCCTGGGCAGCGACACAAGCGAGGTGCGTGATGCCGTGTAGCATTGTGCAGGCCCCCGCAAGCTTGGCAAGCTTGGTGCTGCTTTTCACCTTCTGCAGTCCTCGCACATGTGCCGTGGGCCAACACAACGGCCTTGCTGTGGCAGAGCCAGGCCCCCAGCTTCACACCTCTTCATGTGACAGCTGCAGCGAGGCCCCATGACCTGCCTCGAGTATGTTGCAAACGCTGGGTTGACCCTGCTCAACGTTGATGTGTGCCTGCTTGTCACAGGTTGTCAGCGGCTTGCCCCAGGCTGCCAGCAGCCACAGCAGCGGCAACAGCAGCAGCGGACCGGTGCTCGGGGACAACAGCGGCAAGGCGCAGCCGCAGCTCTCCAAGCCATCACTCCCGCACCTGCGCGTGTCTGGCACCCTCGTGCAGGCAAGCGTCCCCTTTGGCAGCCCAATCAGCGGCAGCCCACGCAATGCCATCAGCGTCATCGCAGCGGCAGCAGCAGCAGCAGCGGGTTGCAGGCTGGCATCAGCAGCAGCATGTTTGGCAGGGCCAGCAGCTGCCAGCCGCAGCCGCAGCAGCAGCAACAGCACAGCCCAGAGTCACCCGTGCGCCCGTGCTTGCTGTTTGCCACACCGCCACCACCACCAGCCGGCCGCAGGATGGCCGGCAGTCCAGGCAGCAGCAAGACACGTGCTGCTGCCGCTGCTGACAGGGATGCAGTGCCAGGCGGCAGCCGCCCTGATCAGCGTGTGCCAGCAGCACCGCAGCAGCCGCGCAACTCTGCCGGCCGCAGCAGCGTCAACCCCACATCACTTCCCTGGCTGCCCCTGGCAGCCCGTCGTCGCTCAGCAACTGCAGACCACCGGCGCGCCGACAGCAGCAGCGCTGGCAGCAGCCAGTGGTGGCCCACACCACCACCACCACCACCACCACCACCACCACCAGCAGCAGCAGCAGCAGCCAGTGGTGGCCCACACCACCACCACCACCACCAGCAGCAGCAGCCAGCAGCCAATGGTGGCCCACACCTCCACCACCACCTCCAGCAGCAGCAGCCAGCAGCCAGTGGTGGCCCACACCACCACCACCACCAGCAGGCCGCAGCCAGCAGCCAATGGTGGCCACACCACCACCACCACCACCAGCAGGCCGCAGCATGGCCGGCAGCCCACAGCAGCCTCTGAGCGCAACCGGAACGCGCAGCACGGCCCGCCTGTGATGGTCAAGCCGACGCAGCAGCAGTACCGGCGAGTTTTGTGGTGCATTGCATAGCCTCATAGTCAGCAGCGGCGAGCGCAACAGCAGCAGCAGCAGCAGCAGCAGCAGCAGCAGCAGCACAGCCCAGCGTCACCCATGCGCCCGCGCTCGCTGTTTGCCACACCACCACCACTACCACCACTAGCAGGCCGTAGCACGGCGGCAGCCCAGGCAGCAGCAAGACGCGTGCTGCTGCCGCTGCTGACAGCGATGCAGTGCCAGGCGGCAGCCGCCCTGACCAGCATGTGCCAGCAGCACCGCAGCAGCCGTGCAACTCTGCCGGCCGCAGCAGCGTCAACCCCACGTCACTTCCCCCTGGCAGCACGTCGTCGCTCAGGCAACTGCAGGGCCGGCGGCGGCGCGCCAACAGCAGCAGCGCTGGCAGCAGCCAGCGACAGCCCACATCACCATCACCACCACCACCACCACCAGCCAGCCAGCAGCCAGCGGCGGCCCACACCACCACCACCACCACCAGCAGGCCGCAGCCAGCGGCAGCCCACACCACCGTGTTGCATGCCCCATGCAACATCTCCTAGGGCTTCTGTGGGACAGGCTCCGGCCTGCTGGGAGAACTACGTTGGATTTTGATCCACATGTGCTCACTATGGCTACCCGGGTGTCTGTCGGTCAACGACGTGACAGTTAGTGACACATGTGGTACGTAGGCGGGCTGGGCTACATAGCCCATGGAAGCCCTCAAATCCATCATCTTGGAACGCGTCCACTGGAATGTTGGCAACACTGGTAGCTGAGAAGACCTCCACCGCCACCACCAGCAGGCCGCAGCATGGCCGGCAGCCCACAGCAGCCTCTGAGCGCACCCGCAACACGCAGCACGGCCCGCCTGTGATGGTCAAGCCGACGCAGCAGCAGTAGCGGCGAGTTTTGTGGTGCATTGCATAGCCTCATAGTCAGCAGCGGCGAGCGCAGCAACAGCAGCAGCAGCAGCAGCAGCAGCAGCACAGCCCAGCGTCACCCATGCGCCCGCGCTCGCTGTTTGCCACACCACCACCACTACCACCACTAGCAGGCCGCAGCATGGCCGGCAGCCCAGGCAGCAGCAAGACACGTGCTGCTGCTGCTGCTGACAGCGATGCAGTGCCAGGCGGCAGCCGCCCTGACCAGCGTGTGCCAGCAGCACCGCAGCAGCCGTGCAACTCTGCCGGCCGCAGCAGCGTCAACCCCACGTCACTTCCCCCTGGCAGCACGTCGTCACTCAGGCAACTGCAGGGCCGGCGGCGGCGCGCCAACAGCAGCAGCGCTGGCAGCAGCCAGCGACAGCCCACATCACCATCACCACCACCACCACCAGCCAGCCAGCAGCCAGCGCGGCCCACACCACCACCCCACCACCAGCAGGCCGAAGCCAGCGGCAGCCACACCACCGGTGTTGCATGCCCCATGCAACATCTCCTGTGGGACAGGCTCCGGCCTGCTGGGAGAACTACTTGGATTTTGATCCACATGTGCTCACTATGGCTACCCGGGTTGTCTGTCGGTGAACGACGTGACAGTTAGTGACACATGTGGTACGTAGGCGGGCTGGGCTACATAGCCCATGGAAGCCCTCAAATCCATCATCTTGGAACGCGTCCACTGGAATGTTGGCAACACTGGTAGCTGAGAAGACCTCCACCGCCACCACCAGCAGGCCGCAGCATGGCCGGCAGCCCACAGCAGCCTCTGAGCGCACCCGCAACGCGCAGCACGGCCCGCCTGTGATGGTCAAGCCGACGCAGCAGCAGTAGCGGCGAGTTTTGTGGTGCATTGCATAGCCTCCTAGTCAGCAGCGGCGAGCGCAGCAGCAGCAGCAGGAGCGTGGACTAGCTCATGAGCACTTGTGTTGGCAGCACTGTCAGCATTCAAATACTTGCAATTAAGGCGGCACCCCAAGGCAGGCAGATTGGCTGCAACATACGCAGCGCCTGCCGTGGGTGGTGGGCATGTACAGCAGCAACAGGCAGCTGCAGGAGATGGACTCAAAGGACGACCCTGGAGGAAGGAATGGGAGGCCGCGGAGCGCCAACCTGCTGTGTGCTTTGGTCCAGGGGGGCTGCCGAGTGTCGTGGCGTTGTTGCGCGTGGTGGTGCGCCGGCTGCGAACCTTTCACTGCGGTGGCCGCGGGTCGGTTCTTGTTGCGCGTGGGGTCCGGGTGTGAGTGTGGTGTGCCGCGGCCGGCTGCCTCGCAGCTTTTTTTTTCTTGTCCCCAGCCAGGTGAGCACAGGTTGCCTTTCACATGCTGCATGCCATGCCTCATCTCTGCTGTCCACTTGTTGCATGTTTTGCTGTGCCTTTCATGCTGCCAGCCTGCACACGCATCTGCATGCCCTGCCTAACATGTACGAACCACTTGCCCCCTAACCCTAACCTCCTTGCTGTGCCTGCCTGCCAGTTCTTGCTCCCTGCTGCCGGCCGTGTTGCCGTGTTGTGATGTTGCGCGTGGTGTGCCGTTGGGGGGGGGGGGAAGCGGCGCCGCAGTGGGGGCTAGCGGCCACAGCACCGCCGCGCGTTGTAATCCTAAGCCACACCCCGCTGACTCACTCCAGTGGGTCAGCGGTGGCATACACTTGGCATGCCTTCCGCAAAGCACATGGCGGGCGGTGCTGCAAAGCCTTCTGCAGGGGCGAGTCCATCACGGTCAGCTCGCTTGTTGTCACTGCCTCCACTGCCACCTGGATGTCGCAAGATTTACGCGGGACAATCCGAGGCTGCTGCAGTGCCTCACGACCGGTGAGCCGGGGCGGGCAGATGTGGCAGCTAGTGACTCGTGACGGTGATGCTGCGTGGCGGCTGCCGAGGCGATGCCTGCTCAAGTGGTCAAGCACTGCGGCCTGACGACTGGTGGACAGCTGTGCAGCATTGCGCATGACACGTCTGCACTGCTGCTGCCTGCAGGCACAAGCAGGGAGACCACCGCCGACAATGACGTCATGATGACAAGGCGGTCCACGCAGCGCCCGGCCAGCAGACCTTGCGCGGCGACGCTGCCCCGTACAAGCGGGCCAGGGCCGGTGATGTGTGCCAGCCTCCATGCCTCAGGGAGAGGAGAGGGGGTGTTCAGAACACACGCCCGCCAGCATGCGTCAGGTGAGGGGGGCTGCAGGTCTCCGCAGGCTGCTGCAGTGCGTTGGGCTGCAGTGCTGTCCATGTTGATGTGTGCATGCTGTGTCCGCGCCCAAGTTGCACGTCAGCACACAGCGCAAACCTTGGTCTAGCACTGCAGATGCAATGCCTGCAGCCTCCAAATGTATAGCTCAACAAGCAGCTGTCAGTTTCATCAGTGCGTTGCTGACAAGACGTCCTGCTGTGCCACCCTGTCGCTGCTGCAGGCCATACGGTGGCCTGTTCAAGCAGCCAGCAGCACTTCACCGTGAAGTTTGTGACCAGCTGCAACTGGCTACAAAGGGCCTGCCAAGCAGCACAAGCGCACTGGCAACGTTGACGCAAGTGCCAGCCGCCTGTGGCGCTGAGACGCATGCTGCACTTTGCTTCAGCGTTGCATGGCATTTCAGTTCTATTCGCACCGTCATATTATAGTTCTAACTAAGTGTTAGCGACAGTGTTGAGCCTGTTGGCCTGCCTGGCAGCCCCTCATAGGCTGCTCGTGCTCTTAGCCACCTCAGAGGCGTGCTCTTTGGGCTATTGTGAAGGTATTGGCACTGTTTTGGGGAAAATTCAAAAAAAAGCAAAACAACAAAAAAAATTGTGATTACTGGGTAGCAGTTCAAGAAGTTGACAGTTGTCATTTCCACTGCATGGCACACTATTGAGGGGTGTTGGCCATTGCAAGGTCTGTCTGAGGCCAGCCTCACCTGTCGGCGGCTCCAGGATCACCCTCTCGACCGTCACACCAACTGTTGTTTCCAGCCAGTGCCGTGGGCATCCGTGTACGGCTGGTTGTTGAGGTGCGTGGTCCTGGTGACCAACCAGTCGCAGTGCACCAGCAGCTATCGCGTATATGTTCAGGCTGGTCCTCTGGGTGCTGCATGTATGTGGCGTCTTGGCTAGCCGTATGTCAGCGTGCCCTGGCTTGTACTCTCCCTGGGTGCTCAGGTGTGGTGATGGTGGCTGTGTCGTTGCCCTGGCAGCTCGTTTGCCTTGCTTGTCCCACCATCGCGGGCTTCGCTTGGGGTGGAGGAGAGTAATGGCTATGTATAAGATCAAGTGTCTCAGGCAGCCAGCAGCAGCACAGTACAGCAGTGGCCGGCCATTGCTTGCTTGGCTTTACAGCACATGTTTTGGTGGCATTTGCACTCAGGGCAGTTGTCGCCCTATAGGGTGTAGCTACCTCAACCTTGTTGGGTGCAGGTTGAGGGAATGGCACCGCCACTTGCAGCAGGACAGGGCAGCAGCCTCCCGCCTGCTTGCTTGCTTGCGTTGGCAGCTTTTGAGGGATTGATCCCCCGCAGCCAGCAGCAGCGATAACCGCCCTCAGGAGAAACAAAAAGAGACAAAATAATAATAAAGAAAGAATCAAGGAGCCTGAGGGAGCGGTGCCTTGTCAGCAGTGCGGCGCAGCAACATGTTGCCTGCCAGCCTGGCTGCTTTGAACAACATATACGTTTGCTGCAGCAGCCCGGCACAGCAGGTGTCTGGCTGCTGGCGTGTCTCACGTTAAGCTGCAGCTGCAGCAGCAGCAGCAGCAGTGGTGGTCTGGCTGGGTATGGTATTTTGCCCTGCAGTGCGGTTTACTTAATTTTGGCATAATTGCATGCTAGTGGCAGACGGTGATGTGCGTTATGGGTGTAGCGTGCATTTGACGCTCTGCTTTCTTGTGCCGGTGGGGTGGTGACGGTCATTGTGTGTTTTGGTCACGAGGCAGCAAATCTTGCACTGCATGCGGTTGGGTGGGGTTTCAGAAGTGGGGCTCAGCTGCAGCTCAGGTGGTGGATGTTTCTCTTTCCAGCATACACTTCAGAGCAGCTCACAAGGTCAATGTGTTTGTTGATATCGTACTGCTAAAAGTTGTGTGGGGTGTGTGGCAGGCATTGGTGAAGCAACCCGGTCCTTGATGGTTTCAGTAACGCGGCTGTACCTTGAGGTTGCTTGGAGTCGAAAGCCGCACCTCTGTTGCAGCCAGTTTAAAGTTGCTCAGTGCAGCTAGATGCTGCCTGTATGAAACATGACTGTCTGGCTGCTGGGTTGCACACAACAAACACCAGCCCATACTGCCGATGGGAGTTGAATCTGCACACTTTTGGCACTGGCTCAAGGCTCAGTGTTGTTGATGCCTGTAGTTGTCTGGTTGGTACACAATGCATACCACAGCACCACAAGCAGCAGCAGCAGCAGCAGCAGCAGCAGCATTTGGTTGTAACGAAGTTGTGTGTGAGATACTCACGCATCTGGCTAGGAGTTTGAAAGCAGCAGCTGTGTCTGCTGCACCCTGTACCAGCTATGGTTAGGCATGCCCGGTATGCTGGCAGCAGCAGAGGCGCCATGACAGTGGTGGCATCGGCAGGTTTAGCACGGTAGCGGCGGTGCAGCACAGCACTGGTGGACAGTGCACGCTGACGATTGTGTGTGTGTGGGTGGGTGGGGGTGGGGGGGTGGGTGCAATCTTTTGGCATTGGCTCAAGGCTTAATGCTGTGACGTCTGTGGTTGTCTGGCTGGCACTTTTTGTATACCAAAGGATCAGCGGCAGCAGTAGCAGCAGCTGGTTGGTTGTGAGAAGTCGGAGATTTACTGACTGCATGGGGATTGGTGGGATCAGCGATGTCTGCTGGCGCAGCATGTGCCAACTATGGTTGGTCGTACCAGCAGCAGCGGTGCCATGCTGGCAGCAGGCCTGGTGAAGGGCAGCCATGAAACTGTGACAGTAAAGATTGAAGGCGCTGGAGCTGGTGGCTGGAGCAGCAGCAGCTGCAGAATTGACACGGTCATGTCTGGCTTTTCCCCTGCATTGGGGCCTACATTGAATTAGCAGTACACTAGTGAAAGGAGCTCAGGTGTAGCGTGCTTTTGCCGCTCGGCTTTCTTGTGCCAGTGGGTGGTGACGGTGACTGTGTGTCATGTTTGTGTTGGAGCATATCCACCACTCCATGCGGTTGTCTGTCGTCCGAAGCGGAGAGCAGCTCAGTGATCAGCAGATCATCTGCGGCTGCTTGGGTGATGCATGAGGTTGCGCAGGCGCTGCTGAAGCGACCTGGGCCTTGGTGTTGCCATGTTAGGACGGGTGATTGTATCTTGAAGTTGCTTGCAGGTATGAACAGGACCATGCTAGTGGTTTTGTTGGTGGACACCTGGGCAGTATGGCTGCTCTGCACCAGGCCTGCTGCCAATGGCAATATACGTTGAAAGCATGAGCAGCAGCAGTCTGGCTGCCTGCCTGCCTGGCTGGCTGTTAGGCACAGGCAACTGTGGCAGCAGCCCAGCGCAGCAGGTGTCTGGCTGCTGACGTAATTTTGTTCTTAAGCTCTGGACTGGTTGGCTAGTAAGCAGCAGCAGCAGCAGCATTGCTGATGCCACTGTGACAGTAAAGATTGGAGGCGCTGGAGCTGGTAGCTGGAGCAGCAGCAGCGGCAGGATTGACACGGCCATGCCTGGCTTTTCCCCTGCCTTGTGGCCTACATTGTAATAGCAGTACACTAGTGACAGAAGGTGGCGGTATGATGCAGAACGGGTGTAGCGTGCATTTGCTGCTCTGCTTTCTTGTGCCAGTCGGGTGGTGA
The DNA here is from genome assembly GCA_014080715.1 of Scenedesmus sp. NREL 46B-D3. Classification (NCBI taxonomy): domain Eukaryota; kingdom Viridiplantae; phylum Chlorophyta; class Chlorophyceae; order Sphaeropleales; family Scenedesmaceae; genus Scenedesmus; species Scenedesmus sp. NREL 46B-D3. The sequence goes on along the minus strand of JACERP010000045.1, from coordinate 53,383 downwards.
CGGTGACTGTGTGTCATGTTTACGTGGGAGCATGCCCACTACTACATGCTGTTGCATGTTGATCAGGAAGGGAACCAGATGCAGCTCAGTGGTGGTTGGTGGTTGTCATCATTTTCATACAAGCTGTGAACCAAGAGAAGTACACAGCAGCTCAGGATCCAGCAGATCAGCGGCTGCTTTAAGCATGTATGGGGTGGCGTAGGCGCTGATAAATCGACCTGGGCCTTGGTGGCATCATTTTAGGTGGCTGGTAGTACCTCGAGGTTGCTTGCAGCTGTTGGAAGGGTTTGAAGCTGCAGCTTGGCCAACTTCATTCCAGCTACATGCTGCCGGCATCATTGAAGGCATGTGTGCACAACGAGTGCACATAGCCACCACAGCCCACACTGCCTGCAGTGACGGGCACAGCCAAGTATGTGAGAGCAGCAACCTGGACAGACATGTTGATTTGATGAGTGTGACCAACAGTTCAGATGTTGCGACTGTTTGACCTGACGGTTGCTGGCTCTGCCAGCGCTGAATGTGCTGTGTGGTGCTGCCAAGGCGTGCTTGCAAGGGTCGGCGCACACAGGGTTGATGATCTTTTCTGGCTTGCTTTTGTTTTGCTCTTTGCCCAATGAGCCTGTCATTGGCTCCCCAAACGGGCGAAGTTACTCATGTAACTTCCAAAATGTGAAAATGTGATGTCAGCTAGGTTAATTGGTGGCATGTGTCAAGGCAGCAGCACAGAACTGGTGTTCAGTGTACGCTGTTGATTGGACTATGGAGCGTAACTACGTGGGATGCTGGCTCAAGGCTCAGTGCTGTTGACGTCTGTAGTTGTATGATTAGGGCCTTTTGCATACCAAAGCAGCAGCAGCAGCAGCAGTTGGTTGTGACGGAGTTGTGTGTGTGATGTTCACCAATCTGCTTGCAATTGGGAGTTTGACAGCAGTAGCTACAACTGCTGCACCATGTGCCAGCTATGATTGGGCATACTTGAGATGCTGGCAGCAGCAGAGAGGCAATGAAAGTGGTGGTGTTGGCAGGGGTTGGCAGGGCTGCTGTGTTCTAGTAGTGCATGGTTCCCACTCCTTGTTGGGTGGAGCATGTAATGTAATGTAATGTATGCATGGCGTGCAGAGATATGTGATGCCGACTGCGCATTAGAAGCGCGGCAGCCGTGAGTGCTATGCTACAACAAGCCGCGAGTTCACACTATGATAAGAGTCCCTCACCCATTCTCTGCTGCAGCAGATGGCAACAGCAGTAGGTGGGATGTCACTCCATACATTCAGCTCCTCCTGGGCTTGCACCCACACCTCAACTCCTTGCACTCTGTTTCTGGTTGCAGTCAGCAGCTGCTCAAAGGAGATGCGAATGCCAGCTGCTACCAGCTGCAGGGCCCACTCCAAGTCGAAGCCAGGCACATGGACTACGTCGTGGGGAACATCTTCAAAAGCAGCTGCTCCTGCCTCGGCAGGTGCTGCACGAAGCGGGTTTGCCAGCCATACAACTGCCTGCTGCTGCTGCTGCCGCTGCTGCTGCTCCTGTAGCTGCAGCTGCCTATCTGTTGCTGAATTTAGCACAGGCGCAAGCAGGCTGACTGCATTGCGGCAAGCCGCGAAGCAGGTTGCCTGCTGAAGGCCTTTGCTGCTGTTAGCGAGGCAGGCCAGGCCCTGCAGGCCCAGCTGCGTGCTCAGGGGGGGACAGCTGTGCAACGCGCTGATTATGCGGTCCTCATCTTGACCAATATCCTGCATGTTGTCAGTGCTGAATGGGTGGGTTGTACCAGTGCTGAATACCTCTGGGATAGGAGGAGCCAGAACTACTGCATCATGGAGACTTGGCAGCCACTCAAGCGCGATGAAATCAAATTCCGTCGCTCGAACCTATTCAGCAGTGGTTCAACTCACTTACAAAGCATGCAGCGCGCAGAAACATGGCAGTTACGCTGACTGCATATCGCACTTTTGGTTACTCATGATGCGAATTGCAACATCTTATACTGCACCACTGAAGAACATGTTGCTGCCACCAGGATCGCCACTGCAACCACCCTCTCAAACCCGCAACCCTTAGGGCAGTGGAGCCTAGGCCTTGCCAAAATAGTTGTGCGATGTTCGTTTGCACCAAATGTAGGAGTAGGTGACATAGTTAGCTTATGAGGCACTTGCACAGCTAGCGATGCTCGTACATCCAAGTGCTGCATCAGCAGTAAACATGTCTGTACAGTCAGTGCCGCATGCCAGTGTGCTGTGCCACAATCATGCTTAGACTCCTGTACTTGCACACGGCTCTCTGGTTTCTTGATTAATTCTGAAATGTTAAAACCACTCAAAAGTGCTGAAATGAGTGGTAAACGTGCTGGTTTACCGAGAGCCTTGGTAACCAGGTGCACCAGACAGTCAGGGCTCGCAACCACATCGACGGGTCGAACTTCAGGAGCTGACGGCTGCTACATTGAGAAATGTGAAAATGGGCTTCAACCGGTTTGTCAAAGTATCGGCCGCTAAACAGGGGTTGTTTCGACCAGATCTCCCGCCGAAATGCACCTGCCGGCCCGAAAAAAATCCACTGAGGGCCACCTGGTCGATGTTGGCCGAGGCCTTTCGACTGAATGGTCGACATCGACAACTGGTGGTTGCGTGCCCTGCGCGTCTTCGAGCGTGCGCACGCATGCGTGATTTGTTGCACTGCAACCACATCCAAAGCAGTTGCCATGCTGCGATACCCAGGCGGTACACACCGTACAAAAGGCAGTGAATTTTGCTAAGAGGTCGCAGGGAGCACGCAATACACAGCACAATGCAGCAAATGCAGCAATCAGCCGCAGTGACGCGTTACTATACCTTCACACTGCACCTAATTCATGCGCACATACTAGTGCCACACGCACATATGCAAGGCAGACATGCATTCATAACAACATAGTAGCAGGTTGGTTTGAGCAACCTGTGCCATACACCATCAAATCAACGCCCTTTGCGACACCGTGGCATTACTTTCGTGATGACCTGGTTTGAAGAAGAGCTGATTTCCACTGGGTGGCACCTAGGGCTTATGTGGATGAAAATACCTGCGCCGTCATGCCTGCCTTTATAAAGCAATCACTTGACGCAAAAAGCCCGGTGGGCCAGCATCCATCTGCAACACCTCATGCCAGGCAAGACCCACAACATTCCCTGTCTGCTGCATGCAAAATTCGCAATAGTCCCTGTTGCCTGTTGCCTAGGCACTTCAGGCTGAAAGGACACAACTTCTCCGCATGCCATCCATGCATGCCGCCTGCCGCCTCCATGACAGCAGCTGGGTCTGATCAGCGCCCGCCTGCTGCCACTATGTGCTTGCTTTGATGCGTACGCTGCCAGGGAATCCTTGTGCAGAGCCCCCACAACAGAGCAACGGCTAGCGCCACCTGCGCTGCCAACAAACACCATGCCAGCTGCATGTGCACCATCAAGCATGCTGCTGCTGCTGCTGCTGCTGCTGCTGCTGCTGCTGCTGCTGCTGCTGCTGCTGCTGCTGTTTTAGTCACATCCCCCAGAACGCATGATATTTATTATGATGATGAGTCACATTGGCGCAGTTCAACCTTCATGACAGCGAGACCGCTGCTGCCACCTGTGCTGCTGCATGGTGCCTGCTGAAGGCCATCCTGTAGGCTTGTTGGCAAACCTGATCGCATCAACCTCAGAGTCAAACGGGGTCAGGTAGTCGCTCACCACCTGCGGCAGCAACAGGAATGCCGCGGCAAGACATGCACAGGCATGCAGTCAGCCTGCTTGCTGTAGGTAGTGATGGGCTGTGCAAAGTGGATACACCCCACTGCATACAACCACATGGATGATAACGTCGCTCTGAGCCTTTACCAAGAGCTGCTGCATTCCCTGTTCTGCTTCACGCGAATGGTTTGACGTTTTTGAAGTACAAAGTTTGTGCACAGCAAGGTGTACTCAAAGTTGACTGCACCTGCCGATGTGGCAGGGCCGCCCACTGCGCAGCAAAGTTGCCAGTGCCGCATCAAGGCGCCGCATCAGCCATGCCGGCACCAGAGTTTGACGGCTGCGCCCCTGTAACCCCGTGCCGATGGCGCAACACAGATGCCGGCCAGGACGCTCACCTGTGTTGCAACGATGGCGGGGCCGCCCGCGGCCTCTGCTGCCGATTCGTCACGCCACTTGTACTTGGTGAAGCACTGGCTGGCCTTCACACGCGGACGAGCTGCTCGCAGAGGACATGTGCAGTGTACGGCAGCAGGGTGCAAACGCACGTGTTGAAGCACAGGCGTGCTTGGCACCTAGTGTACAGCATGCGTGACTGTGACTGCGGCTGCAAGGCTGCCATGTTGCACCTGAGCTGATCAGCTGCCACCATATCCCATCACCCAGAAAACATTCTCAGTACCATCTCTTCACGTGCTGCACACACCAAGGACCAAGTGTGCAACCGCTCCATGTCATCAACCTCTGTTGCCCCATTGCCTTACGACATCAACCAGCAGAGACGTGCCGCAGACATCCAACAGCAGCAAATCCTGCGAGTGAGGTGCCTAGTTGGGTCAGCATCACTGGGGGCCGCCTGTCAGGACCCACCCCTCTCCAGCCTGTCAACATGCCTTGACGAAAGGAGTTCCCAACTGGGAGTCAAACGTCGGTTGTTTTGGCAATCAAGGTGTTGCGTTTTGTATCTGATAATATTTGGGGCTGTTCTGGAAGATGTCGGATGGTGTCACCGTGTATTGCTGCTTTTATTGTCAAGTCTTGGGATGTGCGCAATGCATGCAAACATTCTGGAGCAGTGCTCCCTCCTCTTTCCGCCCCAGTGGGGCGCGGGGCCGATGGCGCTGATGCTATGGCTTGAATGGGTAATATGATGATGATGATGATGATGATGATGATGATGATGATGATGATGATGATGATGATACCAATGCTAGTGCAGGAGTGTTGTGGGCCTACTTGGGTCTGCAACATCCACATAACATCAAAAACAGCCCGTCTCACAACTGACAGCTAACTTGCAGAATGCTCCCACCACACCACACGACTTGCTCAGCTGCTCAACCTCATCCACTCCCCACTAGTCTCGTCCTCATCAGCACTGCTGCTACTACTGATGCTCTGTCCGTCCTCGTCCGTGGTGTTGCCCCTGCTGCTTGTCTCTTCATCACCCCAGCCCCCACCAACTGGCATCCCCTGCATGTCCTGGCTGAGATCTTCACGAGTACCCCCCTCGTTGTCTCCTGCCGTTGCCACTGCTGCTGTGTTGGCGCGTGTCTGGCTGTCTGCTGTACCTGTGCTGGCCCCTCGTCCACGGCTGCTCAAAGACAAACTCCCAACCTGCACAGCTCACAACAGCCAATGCACACCACAGCTGCTTCACACAATCGATAAGTGCTGCTTGTGCTGACATTGCTGCTGTCTCATTCACTGATGGACACGCTACCGCTGCAACCACCCAGAGCAGGCTCACTGCTATGCAGCAGACAGCTGCATGCATGCTAGCTCTGCCCTTCCAGTGGCGGGACTGCAGCGCAGGCAACAAATACAGCAGCAGCAGCAGCAGCAGCAGCAGCAGGAGGTTGGAGCAGCATTGCAGGTCAGTCAGTGCAGGTTCAAACAGTGCAACATCACGGCGCCGCCTGTCTTGGTCTCTTGTGTCTGGACGGCCAGCGAAGCACATCAAACTGCACTGGACTAAGCCTTTGAACTGCAGAGATCAACACCTCAATGGCCACCACATTGATAACTTACTTGGCTTAAGTGCAAATGGCAGTCGCAGCCAATGGAGTATATCATAGCCTTGCGTCTTCACGCAGCTGCATGCACCTGCAAACAATGGTAGGTTCACCCTTGTCAGCCTGTTTGCAGCCACAATCACTGCAATGATTGCCACCACAATCGCACGCCTGCACTGTGCACTGCAACGCCACTGGACTGCGCAGTTCATGACCCTGCACAGAACATTTTTATTCAGCTTTGGTAGTGCCTGAAGTGCAAACACAATGTGATCTACCTACCTGCAGCGTTTGCAACAGCCTCAAACATGATGTTGTCGCAGTGGCTATATGGCTCGCATGCTTTTATCAAAACGGATGGATCATAACGAACCAGCCAAACGGTGTACAGTGATGCAGCCTTGTGTAAGCCACTGCCTGTGCAAATACGAAATGGCCCACATTGTGGGTGAGCTGTAGATACCCTCCAGCTGCTGCTGCTGCCGCTGCTGCTGTAGATACCCTTTGGTCACTGCTGTGGCTACTCCGCTGCCAGTAGTATGTTCCATGGCTCACCTGCGCATTGTCAGGAAGATCTCGTCGGCTTTGCACAGCGCATGGTCGTGTATGCTGCTGCAGCTGCATTCGCAACAGCAGGTTGCTGCTGCTGTATCAGCAGATGCCTTGATCTGGCATCATCGGTACACGATCGCATTCTACTGCTGTCCAAGTATAATATGCCCTTTCACGGTGGCTGCAGGCGTCTAGCTTGGCGTGTGTTAAGCCCAGTGTGGCTGCTGCTCAACGGCCTGCTGTTTGATTTGCGCCATCGCACCACCATCTGAAGCGCTGATGAACGCATATGCTCATCAGTCTATCAACCGACTTTTCGGTAGAGCAAGTGTGCGATATCCGCATGAAGGCAAAGCAACTGCTCGCCCACATGCACTTCTTTGTCCCAGCAACGTGGCTTGCTTGTTGACATACATACATAAAATGTAATCTATCGATTAGACTAGTCTACATCATGCTGCAACAATTGATTCACTCTGATGGGGCTCAGGCACTGTCAGATCATTTGTAAACTAACACATTGCACAAGATCAAAGCATGGCATCGCATACAGACGCTGCACTTAACACTAAGTCAATGGATTCAGCTTTGTGGTTTCCTGAGGCTGCCGGAGTCACGGCAGCACTGACATGTATGCAGCAGATCAAGTGCTGACGGCAGTACAGTGTAGTCAGCAGCAGCATGTGGCTTATCCCAGTCAAGTGATGGGGGCCAAGCTATCTTGAGGTAGACGACTGAGAATTGAGGGGTAAACGACTGGGTTAGTTCCGTGCTGGTGTGGGTGTTGCTGCTTTCCTCAAGAAGTGCTAGCCGGAGCCAAATAGTGTTGTGTTCTGCAGGAGTCGAACTGGTGCTTTGCTTGTGCCCGAGAATGTAAGGGTGATGCTTTACGACCAGCAAGCACCGGTTCGAATCCTGGCCTTTGGTCTTGTCCAGCCCAGGCCATGCTGAGTGCGCCAGACCAAAGCGCACAGAGGCTTTCTCGGGGTGGGCCTCTTTTGGGTGACAGTCTGTTTTTCCGCTGAACTTCTAGCAGCTCTCTTTGTTTTCGGGTGTTCGTTGCGACGTAGTCGCCTGTGCACACCATGTAACCCCTCTTCTTCTCAGACCAAAGCAGATGTCTGGCCCCACACACAGAGGCTTTCCTGGGGGTTGAGCCTCCTTGAGTGACAGCCTGCGTTGAGCTGCACGCAGCTTCCTTTTATTCCAGGTGTCCGTTGTGGCGTAGCCGCTTGAGCACACCGTGTAACCCCTCAAACCAGACCAAAGCATGCTGTGCAGCTGCCCCTCTGTCGGTACAGTGTACTAATTGCAATGTTTCCAAGCATGTCCACATCGCGCAGTATCATAGTGCAATTAGCGCCACGCGTAGTGCAGTTAATGCTGCTTAGTGCTGCTTAGTGCCCGCTTAGTGCGGCTTAGTGCCAGCCTGTAGCCCTAGTGCAGCGCTATTGGTCTTGGCATGTTGTCCATGCGATAGTGATGCCGATGCCACATCGCGCGGAGATAGCAGCAGGAGTATGCAAATGGACAGCGGCCACTACACACTGAAGTATTGTGGAACGCCAAGTGATGCTGTTCAGCACGAGCAGGTGCGAGAAGCCACGGCGCGCTGCTGTCAGCAGTGGTGCAACGGGGCGGCATGCAACGGCAGAGATCGCGTCAAATTGTGAATGTCAGCCTTAAGCTGTGATTCAAGCTGCGCAAATGTGGCTCGACTTGAACGGTTCAAGAGCTGAAGCACAGGTTTTCCGCCTGCAACGGTGAGGCAGTTGTATTGCATGCTCCAGTCGTAACAGCCAATCAAGCTCAACGAAACAGTAATCAAGGGTCTTTAGTTGACGCACCCTTGGTTGAACATGCAAAGTTGCTGCTTGAGACCAGGCACTGCCGTGCCACAATGTAGGCAAGCGCATTGCCAGAGATTGGGTGCACCCATGCAACCCATTGCAAAGGAATGCAGGAAAATAATGCTGCTTAGCAATCAGAACACACATTTTGTCACACTGAGCACTCTTACTCCACATTGACCAAATCACTGCAGCGGCTTTGGCTGCTGTGGTACCGGGGATCTGCTCTGGTCGACTTCGATGATGAGGGTGTGGCCTGCTGTAGCTGTGGTGGGCCCCGCTGCATACAGCCCAGGCAGGTAGGCCTTGTACGCAGGCATGTAGCGGGACACAAAGTCAGCAATCTGCTCATCTGTCATGCCTGGCTTGCCGGCTGCCCGCATGCTCTGCTCAGCTTGCAGCCTCCAGCCAAACACCCACTGCACATTTGCACAGCAGCAGCAGCAGCAGCAATAACAGAAGGTGGCAGGTTGTGAGCTTACCTTGCCCACACTTGCAGTCGTTGCAAGGCACAGTCAGAGCAAACCTCTGCTTGACAGATAACAGACGTCGTTCCAGTCCCTATCATCTGCCCATACACTCAAAAGCACCAGTAACTCAAAATAGCTGCTATACACGAGTCCCAGCGTGACAGCACTACAGCCAAACACACGAAAAGCTGCTGTGCCCACCGCGTTAATGGCTGCTCAAAGCCCATAAACAACTCACAGATGCATGTAGTTGTCTGTCCTCGTACCTGGGGGTCGCCGATGCGGATGACCAGCCATGCGTCGACCAGGCTGTCCCAGGCCGCCTCATACGCAGCAAGCTGCCGGTCCACCTCCACCAGTGAGGCCTCAACAGCAGCGGCAGCAGCCTCGCCCACGGGTCTGAACCCGCTCATCCAGCCCTCAAAGAAGACCAGCTCCAGCGGGCCGCTGACGACTGGCCAGCTGGAGGGGTCCGCGCGGTCGCCACGGCCCTGGAACGCCGACTTGTCGTACCTGCACAACAGCGCGTGAGCAGCATCGGGAGGTGTTGAGCGCTTGATGCACCAGCAGCAGGATGAAGCCACAAGGCGCATGCAGCACATGTGGATGACTCATCACAACAGCACCATGTGTGCTTGCCAGCTGCACTCCGCCCTGCCAGCTGCACGTGACACAGCAGCCTGCTTGTACTCTTGCGTTCCACTGTTTGCGCACCTGCAAGAAATCACACAGCCACTTGCACCCCAACCTTCAGCTTCTACTCCATCCCCAACCCACTCCCAACAAAACCTCCAAGCCACCACCCACCTGGGCACTGCTGCTGCCTGGCCCTTGCCCGTCAGCCCCTTCAGCTGCTTCAACGTGGCAGTCCCCAGTGCCAGATCATGGCTGCCTGCGTTGCCCCGCAGCGCCAGCAGCCTGTTGTCTGGCTGCGCTGCCGCAAGGGCTGCCTGACCTGCATGGGTGAGGTAGAAGTCGTCTATCGACACGCTGGCTGCTGCTGTGCCCAGCCAGGTGAACAGCAGCTCGAGCTGCTCCACCAGGGTGGACTTGCCGCAGCCCTGCGGGGCACTGATGCCCAGCTGCGTGACAGCCAGTTGCCCATCGTGCCAGCGGCAGGGCGTGGGTGCAGGAAAGGGGTACTGCAGCGTCAGTGTGTGGTTAACCCGTGCGTTTGACAAGCTAAGCTGGTGAAGCTTAGTTAGCACCAGTACTGTAAAGCGCTGAGGTGGCCACAGATCACAGTTGCAGGCAGCTGCACTCACACTCATTTGTGCTGCATGCCAGCCCCGGTGCATGCCTGGCGGCAGCGGCGTGGCACCGCTGGCACGGCCTGCACATGCTGGTGCGCAGCGCAACTCACCACGAGCGGCGGTGTGGCTGCGCCCTCAAACTTCTTCTTGTGCCGCTGCAGCTGCTGCTGCACCCAGAAGAACACTGGCAGGTAATAATGGTAAACACGTAGCCTGCATGTGCAGGCGGCAGTGAGGGGCAAGAGCAGGAGCAGCGGCAGAGGCACGGCTGGTGGCTTGTCGCTCGTGGAACTTGCCACCACTTGCTGCACCAGCTGGCTGACGCTGTCTGTGCCGGTGACGTGAGTTGCCTGCAGGCTGATGAGTTTGTGAACGTGCTGCTGCTCAGCCTGAATCATTGTTGATTCTTGTCTGGTAGTCCCATTGATGTCTGATCACATGACTAACCAGAGCTCAGTAAGCTCCTCAGCAGCTACGGCATCATTTGTTGCTGCAGAAGCGCAGCACATTCTCCAGCTCACGCAGTGCGCCATCAAAATCTGCCGACCCGCACCTCTGCACATCATCCATGCTGTCATGGTGCATGCCCAGCTGCAGTGCCAGCCGCCTGCCTAGTTTCTCCCATGTTGCTGCCTGCTGCTGCACCTGCTGCGCTGTAATGCCTGCAGCCTCAAGCAGCGGCCCGCTGCAGATGTAGTCTGCGGGCAGGGAGCCAGAGGCACAGCCACTTGGAGTAGTAAAAAAACAAGGTTACACAAGACAGACATTTGTAAGAAAACAGCTGTTTCAACAGCAGCCTTCCAGTACAGATGTGCTTTGCGACCTGGCAGAGCCCCATACATCGACATGCGACGCATGTGATTTCATGTACTTGACCAAGGCAACCACAGTAGGGTGCAGCGTTATGCAAGCCTGCGGTATGAGTGCACGCACGTACAGTTCAAAAACACGTAATATGTGCTGTGCAACTGTTGCTGGTGTCATGTGTGACCGCCTGGCTCAGGAACAGCAGAGCGTATAGCAGCAGGTGCTCCTTACCTGACAGGGGTTTATGCACAGACACATTGGCCTCAGCTGCTGAACAGGGGATTATGTGTATGCGCTGATGCCTTGCAGGAGCTTGCTGTGCCCCCCTGCAGCCTGGTATACTGCCGTTTGCAATACGCTGTTGCAGGGAACTGGTCGTGGTAGGTTGCCTTGTTAAACTCAGCACAGGGCAACTCACTGCATAACGTGGCCTGAATGAGCATTTTGTATCACAACGTAGGTTCGCTCTTTTGTGGAGCTGCATTTTGATCACCGCTGATGGATGAGAGACCAGTTCGTGGGACAGTGTGTGAGCAGGCCGGGGCTTGGGTACGAATTGAATGCAAGCATTGTTTGGAATCAAATGTCGCACAAGTTATGCGTGTTGATCACGGCGTTGTCGTTCGGAAGTTGTCACTGTTGGGGTTCTTGACAGGAGGACTGCAACTCCAATGCGTTGTATGTTGGCAGTTGTATGCATTCCAACTGTTGGCAGCCATTTGCTGGTTTACATCTGTTACATCATTGGTGCCAGTTCAAACCTGCAGGCACAGCCAACCCTCTGCCCACTGCCTTGCAGTCAGGAGCTGGCCTCCACTCCCTGATTGCATTGCAGTGCAGCAACTGCAGTGAACCGCCATAACCTCGCATCTTCGTTGACCCCTCACTCAGCGTTATGTTGGAATAATAACAGTACCAGCCAACATGGCAGCAGCAGGAGGCGTGCACATCTTGGGTGCTGGCAGCATAGGGCTGGTGTTTGGCGAGGCACTGGTCTCCAGGGGCATCCCCTGCACCCTGCTGCTGCGCAGTCAAGCCAAACTAGCAGCCCTGTCAGCTTTGGATGGCAGGGTTACCGTAGAACGACCGCCTGCAGTCAGTGACAGCACAAATGGCAGTAGCAGCAGCAGCAGTTACCAAGTGGCAGGAGAGGTTGCAGGCTGTAGCAACGCAGGGCTTTTGACGAAGCAGCAGCAGCAGCAACAGCATGATCCGCCCATTCAGCGGCTGCTGGTCACCACTAAGGCCAACGATGCTGTGCCAGCGCTGGCAGCAGTGAAGCATCGGCTGTCGCAGGACAGCGTGGTGCTGCTGCTGACCAATGGCGTGCTGGGAGTGTACATGGATGCGGTGCGGTCACTGTTCCCGCCTGGCTCGGGTCCGGGGGCAGCGGCGGCGGCACCTTCATTCCTGTTGGGCATGACTACACATGGTAAGAGCACATCTGGCTTGCACGCCTCGGAAACTGCTGGATCTGCTAACACAGTGGCTATCTTAACTTGCTGGCAGGCTGCTGCAGCTCGCCCTGCAGCAAACAGCTGGCACTGCAGCAAAGAGGCCCCAGGTTCTGAGCTCGTCCCATCTTTGTGCTTTGTGCAGGTGCCTACCGTACTGGCGAGTTCAGCGTGGTGCACTGCGGGCACGGCAGGTTCGTGGCAGGCCAGCCCTGCCAGCAGCTGGTGGCAGCTGCAGCAGAGGCAGCCAGTCAAGCGCACAGCAACAGCAGCACCAGTAGCGCTAGGAGCACCTGTTCTGGCTTACAGGACCACCAGCAGCAGCAGGAGAGTGCAGCTGGAGCAAAAGGTGCAGTTGAACAGCAGCAGCAGCAGCAGCAGCAGCAGCAGCAGCAGCAGCAGCAGGAGCAGGAGCAGCAGGAGCAGCAACGGCGGCAGCACAACATCCAGGAGATGCTGTCCCTGCTGAGCAGCTTGCAGCAGCTGCAGCCGGACACCAGCTGCACCCCTGAGCAGCTGCAGCAGCAGCTGCTGCTCAAGCTACTCATCAACTGCTGCAGCAACCCTCTGTCTGGCCTGCTGCACTGCCGCAACGGTGGCTTACCCGGCAACCCACATGCCGAAGCAGTGTGGCGGCACATCATAGCAGAGTGCAAGGCAGTGTTTGGCGATCAGCTGCCAGGCAGTGAACAGGAGCTGTTGCATCGTGTGTCACATGTAGTCGAACTGAACAGCCAGAACTACAACAGCATGCTGCAGGATGTTCTGAAGAGGGGCCCAACTGAGATCGAGTACCTGAATGGCTTTGTGGTGCGGCAGGGGGCAGCAGTGGGAGTGGCCACTCCTTATAATGAGATGTTGGCACAGCTGATGCGGGCTCGTACAGCAGTGCCACATGCGCTGCTGACCACAGAGAGCTTGTGAGGACAGCAGGAGTGACTGCTATTCCTTGCTTTGCTTTTCCGGCTAGGTTGCAGTGCTGCTGCTCATTACAGCAGGAGCGGGCAGCTTGAGGCTCTTGCAGGTTGCAACAACAGCAAAAGCAGGTGGAGTAGGAGACTTTGACAGTGCGAGTAAGCAGTGGGGCGGTGGGGCGCGGGGCCGATGGCGCTGATGCTATGGCTTGAATGGGTAATATGATGATTATGAGTGCGAGTAAGCAGAGCAGTGTCTGTAGAAAGTAGCAGCCTACTGGTGTCTGGCCAGCATTGCACATTCTGTGGGTGACTGGAGTCGCTGGGTGTCCGAACGCAGGTTGTGGTCAAGCTACCGAGGCGACTGTGCTTGTGCAAGGTTCACGGAGCATCTGGGGTGGAACCGCTTTTGCTGCGTGCCCTGTTGCAGTGCTGCAATGTAGCTGTGGCTGCCAGTGTGTCGTGCCTGGTCAACCCTGGTGGTTCTGGCACGCAGGTGATGTTACCATGGAAGCTGGTTGGTTGATTGGCCCCATGTTTGCCGCTGCATGTGAACCAACAGATGTAACCTTGAACTTGCAAGGAGTGTACTGTGCGGTAGCTGTCTGTGCCGCTTTGTGTGTGCCATCTTTTATTTCACCACGCCACCCCGTCACCAGTACCCACAGCACACCCATTACTGCGTCCAAGCTAGCACCATGATGGCACAGCAACACATATCCGGGTCGAGCAGATTATTGCACCCGATTCGTGCGCGCATGTCGCTGACTGTGAGATGTTCGTTCAACTTTTCGGAGTCCCAGCGTGTGAAGCAGCCATTGCAGGGCAGGCGGAACAGATCAATAGAAAAACGTCAAGGTAGGTTTCGCAGGTGATTATTCACCGCACCTGTCGGGAAGTGTGGCACTAGTCAGTAAACATGGCGGCAGCAACAGCAGCAGCAGCAGCAGCAGCTTGGAGCTCAGTTGTAAAGTACGTTGTGCTCTCTTGAACTGAAGCCGATGCGTCAGGCAGATGAGCGACAGCCTTGTGGGGCATGCTGTTTAAGGTGTGTTGCTGCTGGCACCTTCACTTCTGCAGAGCAGGAACTGCGCGTGCTTGTGCGTGGGCTGTGTGCCTTCAGCGGAAAGCAGCTCCAAGCAGTGTCACACCTGTTGTCCAACGACCACATCAAGCAGATCAAGATTGCGATGGACATACCTCCAACGAACCAGGCAAGCATACACTAGCAGCAGCTGAGCTGGTACTGCCGCAGCACAAGAACCCTAGTGTGCAAGCATGCCTCAGCTCAGGCTGTCCTGACACTTCCTCGGACATGTACCTGCACATACATGTGTACATGTTTGTATGTTGCCGTCTATGCATCGTTGCTCAGCATCGTGCATCATGTAGCCAGCGTCCAGGGTTCTCAATGTCGCTGCGTACATGCTGCCAGAACTCCACCCTTTGCCTAACCTACCGGTCCTGTTGGCTGCAGCGTCGCAGCCGCCGCCAGGAGGGCCTGACACCCAGGCTGTTGAGGCGGACGTTGCCACTTTCATTTAGGCCTTCTGCAGTTGCTCTGTGACTATTCAACAAACCAACGCGTGCTTGCTGTAGGGCCGGCGCCGCCAGGAGGGCCTGGTGGCCAAGCTGCTGCGATCTGAGCTGGACGGCGCCGCTCTGGACAAGCTGGGAGCAGCAGTGGGCATGGCGCAGCGCAACAACCTGCCCTACACAGATGCTGTCGTCGAGCAGCAGCTGCAGCTGTGGATGGAGGGGCTGCTGGACAGTGACCAGGTGAGGCTGGCCGGCTGGCGTTGTGGTGCAAGCTACCAGCAAGCTGGGCTGCTGAACACACGTGTTGGCACTATGCCATGCAGTCAGAGTTGTCACATGACCTTCACAACCAGCAATGCACTGTACGATGCGTTCAATGCTGTCACATGTCCCTGGACATAACTCCCAGTGGTGCAGTGGGCGCTGTGCCACATGTGTACATGTGCATCATGCCTGGCCAGCAGCATGCCCAGGTCACGTCAGCGTCAGGGCCACGCACCATTCACCAGTGTGGCCTCTTTTGCCAGCAGCATGTGCTGTCATGCGGCCTTCTGGGCGGCACTGCTGCCCAATCGCCGCTTTTCCCGCCGTTCCACCGTCTGCGCTTGGTGCTGCTGGTTGCCTTGTGCAGGAGGTGGTCGAGGAGGTGTACGGGCTGCTACAAGAAAGGAACTTGGACTGGCAACAGCTGAGGACCTGGCTGCGGCAACTGCAGCAGGCACAGCAGCAGCAGCAGCAACAGCAGCAAGTACAAAGTCAACACCTTGGTGGCAGCAGCAGCAGTAGTAGCAGTAGTGAAGGAGGAGGCGACCAGAGTGTTGTAGTTGGCAGCAGCCAAGTAGCTACAGAGGTAGCAGCAGCAGCGGCGATGGGTGGTGTGCAGCAGTTGGCAGTGCAGGACCCAGAGGTGCAACAGCTGATGCTGGAGCTTGCAGGAAACCAGCAGCAGCTGGCAAAGCCCGGGAAAGCAGCCAAGGGCCAGGGCAAGAGCCCGAGTGCTGTAGCACGCCGGTCCATACGCAACATGCTGAAGCCTCTGGCGGTGTCTATGCATGCACAGTGAACAAGTGGACTGCAACCAGTCGCATCTGTCATGATGAGGTGGCATTGCGTCCAATGCAAGTGCACATCATCACAAGGGAACCTTCAGCCAGTCACTGAGTGGCGTTTTCTGTGTGCATTTGAAACATGGTCGGTCGCACGGGGTTGCGCGTAAGCAGCAGCTTCTGTTTGTGACGCGCCTGGCGGATCCTTGCTAGCACGCTGGACCGCAGAAACAAACAGTCTGCACAAGTATGCAAAAGTGACACGGAGTAACACAAGTCAAGGTTGAAAGCTCTGACTTAGGTTCCTATTTTTTGGCAATTCAGGTGTGTGCAGAGTTTAGTTACAAGGAACGCACCCAGTTCGTTTAAAACTTGGCAATGCAAACCACAACAGCACCAAAACAAGCAAACAGCCACAACGCCCGGTAAAATGTACAACTCAAACCTACATCATGCATGTCAAGGGCAAGTAAAGACAAAGGTGGCACTGGGCGCCTGCTGCTTGTTTCTGCGCCTCTACAGGTTGCCTCATGCAACCGGTGGCCAATGCAGACCTGGTCCAGGCAGGCAGCAGCCAGCAGGCCATGGCTCAGACCACCACCACTGCATTTACAGTGCAGACACAGCAGCTACACATCGCTTGCCGATTCAGCCACACAGACACACCACCAACTTGGCTTGACACCCACAACACCACTAGGCCAGAGACTCTCACAGAGCTGCAGCCCTTGCACACCCCAGCCACACCCACCAGATTGTGCAACAATTTGCCTAGACAGATTGTTGTGAGATGCATGTTTGCAAGAAAGGTTCACCCTGATGTACAGCCCTAGCAATCAGATTTGATACAAATCTAGATCTGCAGCGCCCCATCCATTGAGGCCTGCATGCCGCCTTATGTGAGGTCTATCACGTCATCGTCAGCTGCTGCAGCTGCGGCTGCGGCTGCTGCTGGCAGTGCTGCCGGCTGGCCCTGCCCTGCTGCATTCAGCCTGAGCCGCCGGCTGGGTCTGCCCTGCTGCTCTGCGTCAGCAGCTGCTGCTGCTGTTGATGCATCCACTGGCGCTGCTGCTGCCACTGGCGGCAGCACGGGCACAGCTGCTGCTGGCAGCTTTGCTAGCTCAGTGCGTATCTGCAAGTCAGGAAGGGCAGCAAGCATGAGGTCAAGAAGGCACAGCCTGCCCTTGGCGGCTGGGATGTGGCTGGGTGGCTTGCCGAGCTGTGAGTGCAGGCAGGAGGGCATCTCAAGGGCTTCCATGTCTGGCGGTGCTGCTGCTGCTGCTGCTGCGCTGCCACCCACCTGCTCCACGTGCTGCTCCAGTTGTGCCTTGTGCCCGCCAGCCTCCCGCAGCCAACGCTGCAGCATGTCCAGCAGCGCCTGAGACTTGAGCGAGTAGTGCAGCTGCACAGGGAGGCAGGTGGGCACATGGGAGGGAGGGGGCAGCAGAGGCGGCACATTGTACGGGAGAGAAGACAAAGGGTACAAACATGCGCCATGACAGCAAGCAACAATCCCTTGTATCATCGTGAGCGGTATGCTGCGCAGTCAACTATGTGAACTTCTTCACAAGCAGAGCATAAGCGCAGCACAAATGTGAGCTGACACAGGCAGCAGGCAGCACGAGCAGTGTGTGTGTGCGGTTGAGCTGGACGCTCCGGCAGCAGCTGCCTGGCGCCGTGGCCCCGCACCTGCAGTGCTTGCTTGAAGGCGGGGTCGGGGCTGCGCAGCACCTCCAGGATGGCAAACCTGGTTGGGCAGGGTCGGCGGCCAACACAGCGGCCGCGCACGCAGCGGTTCTGACCACAGGGAACGGCAGCAATGCTCAAATGGCTGCAGTGCTTGTGCCGATATTGTCGTGCACCATGCAGCCCGCCACCACATGTGAATTACCCGTCAACAAGCAAGCTCTGCGGCTCAGCTTGAGCAGTGCATACCGTGCATATGTCATACTATGCCTGTGGAGCGGTGGCTGCGTGAACCACAACCCGATGTGAGCACCTGTTCCGACACTGGTGTCAAGGTCAGCCAACAGTAATCTGCTCCGCCCGCCCATCGCAACTGTGCCTTGCTGCTTCACCCGCCTCCCCTCCAACCCACCTGGCGGTGTGCGTGCGCAGGTCCTTGTTGTAGTCTGCTGCCTGCTGCTGGCCCCTGCTTGACTCAGCATATGCCTCGTACCCAGGTTCGTTGTAAAAAGGGTCTGCATGCAACGGAGCGCCCAGGGCAGACCGAGTGTGAAGAGGGCAGGAGTTGGAAAAGCAGGAAAGGCGTGCAGCGCGCTGAAACACAAGCAGTGAAGCGTGCAGGAAACCTGCGCACACATGCAGTGCTGTAGCTTGTGACATTCACTGCTCATAGCTCATACATGCAGTTGTTTACGTGCTGACGAGGCAGCGTGGTTGGCGGCAGCTCACCAGGCACGAACACCATGCTCTGCAGGCTGACCAGCACCTGCACGGTTGCCACGGCAGCAGCAGCAGCAGCAGCAGCAGCAGCAGCAGCAGCAGCAGCAGCAGCCAGCAGCAGCAGCAGCAGCAGCAGCAGCAGAGATACGGTGGTCATCAGGCATTTGCTACACGGCCGCACGGCAGGAGTGGCTGACAACTGCTGCAAGATGCACACTGGATCTACACGGACGCTGCCTGAGCAAGCTTATTGTCATGAGCAGCTGTTTGTCAAGCGGCACTGTCTGGGTGCGAGTTTGATAACACTTTGAACCAGCAGCGGCCGCACCTGCAGCAGCGTCGACACCCCAGGCTCCCACGACGGCCCCGACCAGGTGCCCAACAAGCTCAGGCACACCTGCGCAAGCAGCAGCAGCAGCAGCAGCAGTAGCAGCAGCAGTACCAACCAAGTGACCTTACACCTGAGCCAGCACCAGTGCATCCTGCTGCTCAGCACACGGCCGCAACAAGCACAGCAATGCAGGGCATCCATGCACATGCGAGCGCCTGCAGCGCACAGGCACGACTGCACGGCAGGCAGGCATGTACGGTTGCATGTGGTTCTTGTGTTGCCGCAGGCATGCAGGGGCCATACAGGGGTGACCTTGCCACAGTCATCACGCGCACCGTGCCCGCCTCTTCAACAAAATAACAGTTCCACCCCCCAAGGGGACACGCGGTCCCACCTTGCCGCAGTTGTACAGGTTGGGGTTGAACCTCACGGTGCCGCCCCCCGTCGTCAAGAACTGCACCTGCAGGCGCAACAGCAAAGACGGCAGCGCTGCCCAGTCGAAGCAGCGCTGGCAGGGCCAGGAGAGGAGGTCACCAGGCAGCCAGGCACGCGAGGTGTGTGCGCTGCGACCGCTGGTCGCGATGCCAGCAGCTCTACCACCCAGCATGAAGCACAGACAGGGCAGCCAGCAGTGACCAGCAGCAGCGTCCTGGAGGGTACGCTGCGCGACTTGTGACGGGCCCCAATGATAAACACTGCGACCAATACTGCCCCAGCAGCAGGATCTGGCTGCACCTGGCGCAGCAGCAGGTGGGGTGGCCAGCAGGTGCTGGTGAGCCAAGCCTCACCATGCACGGCTGTGGTGCTATGTCTGAGTAGCTCAGCGGTCGACAAAGGACCGACTGTGCTCTTGCGGCGGGGTTTTGATCCCTGCTGTGTGCACACAGGAGTATGGGAAAGCCAGCTTCCTCACAACCCGCTGCGGGCCTCACCATGGGCGGCTTGTCCGGGTAGCTGTCCGGCAGCAGGATGTCAAACACGAAGCCGCCGCCGCCGTAGGGCGTGTCCGGGTGCGGCAGCAGCAGCGCGCGCAGCACGTCCATGCGCTGCGCGTCGACCGCCAGCAGGATGCTGCTGTCGCCGCTGAGCGGCAGGCTGGTGCTCAGCGCGCCCAGCTCCCCAGTGATGCGGCGCAGCCGCCTGCGCATCACCTCGCCTGGGGCGTCGATAACAAGAGCGGCCGCAGCAACAACGCAGCACAGGCAGCACGGCGCTGGGCGTGAGCGTTGGCATGTGCAAGGCGACAGCGCTGGTGGTCTGTACAGCCGAGCCGAGCCGAGCAGCACCTGTTCGATGTAAAAATCTCGGTATGGTGCCAGGCAGCCAGCTGCTTCCGTCAGGCATGGGCATGCAAGGGTCGACCCTGCTGTCTCACCTCCAGCGGCCTTGCCCTTGCCTCCCAGCTGCTTGCTGAAGTAGTGGCCGTGGGATAGGTCCGCCTCGATGAACTGGAACGGCCGCATGGCAGCAACGTAGCGGGCCTCGAATGCAGCAGCTGCTGCAGCTGCCGCACTGACTGGTGCAGCTGGTGCTGGCAGCTGCGCTGCTGCCGGTGCTTTGCGTTTGCCGCTGCCCCTGCCCTGCCGCCCTGCAGGTCCGGCTGCTGCTCCTGCTGCTCCAGGTGCTGCTGACAGCGGCTGCAGCTGTACCAAGCCTGCGAAGCAGAGGCGTCGGCACCATGTCAGCTGCAGGCCTAGGCTGCTGTTTGCAGGCCCGTATTTTAGGTTGCATGAGATAAGCCCCCACCGCCGCCTGACCCCTCAGCAACGCAGTCACCCGCAAGAGGGTGCGGCAAGGTCTAGGCTGCTGGCGCTCACCTTTCTCAGCAGCCAATGTAGCACTGAACATTGCGTTCGCGTCCGCCACGTCAGCAGCCAGGCCTGACAAGTCCAGGGCGAGGCACACCGCAGCCGTACACTCCTCGTCACCCTCATCCTGCATCAGCTGCTGCGCACTCTTCTGGAACAGCCTCGCCTGCTGGTCCAGCCTTTGCAGCGCCGACAGCAGCGTGCTGCTGCTGCTAGTAGCAGGGGCAGCAGCAGGTGCACTGCTGCTGGACGCGCCTGCGGGTGCTGCTGGAGGTGCTGCATCACGTGGGTCGTCTGCTGGCAGCTGCAGCAGCGGCAGGAGGTCCGTGCAGGTGCCAACAAGCCTGCAGGCAGCAGCAGCAGCAGCAGCAGCAGCAGGCAGGAGGGGCACAACACAATGAGCATTATTATTCAAAGTCGGAGTACAGTACGCAAGCTGTGCCATGCCTCGTTGCCATGCATGCTGGCACGTCCGCGTGCAGACGACACGCTTTGTGACAGGTGCATGGCTGCCCCTGACGGGGCTTCAAAGCAGCGCCCAGCTGCAGCACGCGTCAGCCCAGGGCGGCACCTCATCAGGCGCATCGCCTCCCTGTACAGCTGCTGCCGCCCGCCCACATCCATCAGCGAGTCATTGCTGAACAGCAGCCGCAGCAGCCATGCCAGCGGACCCCCAGCAGCACAGCGCAACTGGCCAGGCCCAGCGCACGCGCATGACCATCTGCTGCCACTGCTGCTGCTGCTGCTGCTGGCGGTGCTGCCGCTGGGGGTGCTTCCTCAGTAGCAGCTGCAGCTGCTGCTGCACCTTGTCTTGAATGCTTCTTGCTGCCACTGCCTGCTGCAGCACCGTTGTGGTTTGGTGCACTCGCAGCTGGCTGTCCTGCAGCCTCAGCTGCTGCTACCGGCAGGCCTGCAATCAAGTTGGCTATGTTGCGAACGTGCTGCTGCACTGCTGCGTCTGAGTCAGCCCGGCGCCGTGCCGCTGCTGACATGGCCTGCTGCGTCTTGGCATCCAGCAGCTTCCCGGAGCCACCATAGCCTGCCAGCAGGCGCCGCAGCAGCAAAGCAGGCAAGATCAAGTCCCAGCACGCACGATGGTGCGGCTGTTTGGGTGAAAGCTTGTGTTTGCAGCTGGCAGGAGCAGGGTTCTGCTGCTGGGCCATCAATGCATGCTGGCTGCCGAAGCACGCTAGCCATCAAGCCACGCGCCAGCCCCAAATCATGACCTGGTGGCTGCCACAACCGCCAACACAACACGCACGCACGCACGCACGCACGCACGCACGCACACGCACACGTACACACACACACGCACCTGTGCCAGCTGCCCAGGCGCTGCTGCCTCCATCCCTGCCCCTGCCACCACCCCTGCCCTTGCTGCTGCCGCCACTGCCGCGCTTAGCGCCACCGCCACGCCCAGCAGCAGCACCGTCAGCAGCAGCAGCACCACCACCAACAGCAGCAGCAGCAGCACTTGAGCCTGGCTCACCCCCTGCTGCTGTCGTCACCCCCTGCAGCTGCGCCAGCTGCTCCCACAACTGCAGCGCCTTCTGCACAACTGCTGCCGAATCACCACTGACCGCTGCTGCTGCTGGCGAGCTGCTGCTAGGCCAGCATGCATCACAGCCAGTACACAACCACCTGCAGTTGGGGCCCAAGTGGTCTCGCAGTGCAGCTGCACAGTCTGCTGCAAGCCGTGGCTGGTGCAGCTGCCGTGCAGCCAGCGCAGACTGCAGCAGCTGCTTTGCAGGCAGTTGGGCACTGGCGCTGCTGCTGGCTAAGGTGAGTGTAGCGAGTACTGGCGTGCCGACGGGGCAGCTGCCGCAGGTGGGCGGTGCGGCTGCGGGGAGCGCTGACTCATGCGCTGCTGCCACCTGCCTGACGAGTGCGGCGTACGCGAGCGACAGACCAGGAGCCCCCAGCAGCTGCGGCAGGATCAGCGGTGCAGGGAGACAAAAGCACACAGCAGGCCAAGGGTGTAGGGCAAGGGTGAGGTTGCAGAAGTGGTCTGGTAGTGGCACGTGGTTATGCTGCATGCTGCATGGTGCTACGGCTTGGGTTGCAGGAGCAGACCTCGCACAGTGATGCGCAACACACGGCGTCACCAATTGCATGGAGAAAAAAGAGCGGCGCCAGACAGTTGCAAGCTGTGCAGGCACAGCAGCAGCAGTGGTGTGCTGCGTCCTCCTACCTTGTAAGCATCTGCGTTGCTGATGAGCTTGCTGCAGCGAGAGCAGGCCAGCGCCTGCACTGCATCCTGCAAGCTGCCTGCTGGTAGCTGCTGCAGGGCCTGCACTTGTGCTTGCAGCTTGTGAGACAGCTCAGCAGTGTCGCCACGGCAGCCACAGTCGAGCACATAAAGGCCCGCCTGCTGCTGCTGCTGCTGCTGTTGCTGTGCGCCAGCCTGCACTGGTTGCTGTCTGGCAGTGAAGTGCGCTCTTGTTACTGTTCCCGCAGTTTGTTCCTGGCTGTCTTCATCATCGCTGTCTATGCACACGACACAAGGCCCTGCAGCTACAGATGCGGGTTCTATTGTTGCTGTTGCAGCAGCAGCTTGCTGTCTCCCCCAAGCTGATGGTCGCTTCTTTGTGCTCCACAGCATTCACAAGCAGGATCCTTGTCGTTTATGAACGTGCAAGCGCTGCAAGTCCACACCATTTCAGGTTGCAGGTCGGGCTGAATCTAAGAGTACATACTGTCGTTGCAGCTATTGATCGCATATCAAACAAAATATGGGCTGCCCTACCCGGCAAGAGATCGGGGTCCAGTACCGTTGCACGCCTCGTGCTGTGAAAATTTTCGTGCTGTGTGCGAATCAGCTGAGCTGGCAGCGGGTGTGGTTTCAAAAACACACACATTTTGGACCTCCTAAACGAAGAGTCTTGCAGTTGTCCGCTGCGACCTTATCTCCCAGCCTATTCAGGAGCAGAGCACAACCCTGAGCAAAGGTCCAAAGTTTCCTTCAGCGGCAGGCCCCTTTGAACAGACAATTTTCAGCAGATCACACACAGCATGTTAAGGCAGCAGCCAAACCTCCTGTACTGTGGATGCTCTGGACCACGCGTGCTCACAAACCTCACTAGGCATGCTCTGTGCCCAGCCAACGCAGCAGGTGCGCAAACTGACTCCGCAGCACCAGCACAGCTGCATATGCATAACACCACCACAGCACACACAAGGCGGCCTCAGCACAACACGAAAAGAATACATTGGGACCATGGCCTGGCCACAAACACGCAACACCCCCTTGACTTCACTCAATCCAGCAGATGGTGGCACATTCTGCCGCTGCCACTGCTGATGCAATGCAATCTGCGTCCATGCAGCCCAAAAACCTGATCTCGAGTCCCCAGCAGCGCTGGCAGCAACAGCACCACCACCACATATGCACAACGCGTGCAACCATCACATGACTGCTTCACCTACAGCTCTGTCCACCTGCCTTATGCATGCAGTGCTGCCGATGCTCGTGGCTACAGCGTTTCATACAGCCGAATGCACAGCTTACTCAGCAGCGCCCTTCAGCCAGCCTAGGAACCAGCTGTCCACCTGGCCCAAACCCTACTCATCAGCCCATGCTGCACCCTGTCCCTGTCAGTCGGCGCTTGCCAAGCCCATGTACAGAAACACAAGAACACGGGCAAGCAAGAAGAGAAAAAAGAATGCAATGCGGGTGCAAGGCCGCGCAGCGACACCGGCAACGCACCCCGACACGCTGCGCTCGTCACTGACACATAACCACACCACTGCCAACGCTCAAGCTACTTAAACGTGTAGCGCGCCAAACGTGCAGGGGCCTGCGGCGACCAACGTTCAGCTCACCACAGCGCTACACTCTGCAGCAAGCTCCAACACACTCTGTTCAGCAGCGCCAAGCATGCATCGAGCCGTCCACCAGCTGGCTGGCAATGTGCCTCGCCAGCTGCAGGGACAGCTCAAGGACGCAACACAACACAACACACGCTACACAGCCAGCCGCGCACACACCCAACAGGCAGACCAATCAGCCCCAAGCAGCGTTTAGTTTGCTGGGCCGGGTGGTGCCTCCTTTGACACGTCGACCTTGCCACCCGCCACCCGCCACGTCTCGCTGCAGCAGGTGCTGGTGAACTCGCTGTTGTGGCTGATCAGCAGCACGCCGCCGTCAAACGCCTTGATGGCGCCGGCCAGCGCGCCCAGCGCCTCCCTGTCCAGGTAGTTGGTGGGCTCGTCCATGATGAGCAGGTGGGGGTTGTTCCACATGGCTGCTGCCAGCACCAGCTTCACCTTCTGGCCGCCTGCAGGCGGCAGGACGTGGTGGTAGGGGCAGCGATGCAAATCTGGTGTCAGCAACCACAAAGGGCAGCACGATGCTGACGTGCACATCTGCATGTCAGCTGGCACACGCACACCTGCACGGCCTTCACAGCACAACAGAAACCTTCACTCCAGTGCACCAGGCACACCCTTGGTGTTGCTGCGCACACTCTACTCTGCATGCAGCCCAATGCCCCTGCGAGCATCACCCGGACAGCACCGTGTCAACACTCTCGACTTGTACAGCGTGACGGCCACACTGTGGAGCCCACCTGACAGGCCCCTGATGTTGCTGTGCACCCCAAACTCCGGGTCCAGCCCAAAGTCCTGCAGGAACTTGGTGATGGTCTCCTTGCTCAGCGGCCGCGCTCGTTGCCCAGCGCCGAGGCCGCCAGCCGCTGGTCAAATCAGTCACAAACTTCCTGAAGCCCTTCTCCACCAGCTCGGCGCGCGTGATCCAGCGGTTGAACTTGATGGAGGCCAGGCCCTGCCAGGCGCACTCATACTCAAAGTCTGCAGCAGCGCAAGCACGAGAAGAAGGCATGCAAGCGAACAGGCATCCAGTATGTTGCAGTAAGTTCCGCATGTGAAAGCATTGACTTGGGATTGCCCAACAGGCACCAGCGAGAGGAGGATACAAGTACTGCTTGAAACTGTCATGCAGGACAGCACCAGCAGCAGCAGCAGCGGCGGCAGCTGCAACCCACCCTTCTTCTTCTTGCGCCTGCTGACAATCTCCCTGAACTTGCGCGGGTGGCCGTCAAACATCCAGTAAGCCTCCGCCATCTTCTTCTTCTCCTCGTCCTCCGCCTGGCGGTCGACCTTGTGCGCATCCTCCTGCAAGACGCCAGCAGCAGCGACACACAAGCACGCGGTTGGCAGTGCCACCCCAGGTGCTGCACTCCCCAGAACATCACGTCCCAAGCAGCACGTCACAACTGCACTTTATAACAGTGCTGCACTAACAATACTTCAGCAGTAGCAGGTCAAAACATGCACTTGACGTCAGACACCTACCAGATCAACACGCACCCAAATGCCACGGCCTATCAGCTGCTAACCACTGCCTAACCTTGAGCCGAGCCCACTGCTGCAGCCACAGCACAGCCTGCTGCAATGCAGAGCCCCATGTGCAGCTGCACGCACCTGATCCTGGCCCATGCCGAAGCGCTTGAACATGTACTTGAGTGGGGTGGTGTCCAGGTGCTCCTCCAGGTGGTGGAAGGCGTGCTGCGCCACGTACGCCATGCGCAGGTTGGGGTGGCGCCACACAGTGCCGCTGCTGCTTTTGTGCTCGCCGGTGATGATCTTGATCAGCGTCTGCAGTTGAAGACGACAGCAGCGCAGATCCGCGGTGGGAAGACAGAACCAGGCGGGGTGTCCAAACTGCACAGCTGGCATTGCTGCAAGCTGTCTAGAAACAACCCAGTTGCCAAACACATGTAAACGGCAAGGTATGCTGCAGCTGACAGCTGACAATGATCTGCACGAAGGAACAGGCACACCCTGAGGGCAGCACGGCTCACCGACTTGCCGGCGCCGTTGACTCCAATCACCGCCACCCTGCTGCTCAAGCGCGCTGCAATGTTCACGTCCGTGAGCTGCGGCACGGTGGCGCTGGGGTACGAGAACGTCACGTTGGTCAGCTTGCAGATGGGCTTCTCCTTGCTGCTGATGCCGTCCAGCAGCCCTGGGGTGGGGAAGCGGAACTTGAGGCTGGCTGCTTCGAGTTCGTAGTAGGACTTGGCTGCTGGCACCTGCTTGACAAACTCGCTGAGGTTGCCCTTGTAGCGGCGCAGCTGGCGCTTCTCGTAGTGGATGATGTCCGTGCACACCGTGTCCAGGAAGCCGCTGCAGCACACCGCAGCGGGGAGGAAGTGGGGTGCACGCCACCGTCAACACCAGCAGAACACCAGCCAGCGGGGTGGTACATGCGGACCTGCCAGAGCACAATCAAGCAGGGAAAGCATGCAAGCAAGCATGCCACCAAAGACGACCCAGCGCACGGCCAAGCGCCAGCAAGCACTACACACCTGTCGTGCGAGACCGTCATGCAGGTGATGTTGGGCTGGGTGACGAGGTAGTTCTCCAGCCACGCCACATTGGTGGTGTCCAGGTGGTTGGTGGGCTCGTCCAGCAGCAGGATGTCGGCGCGCAGCAGCATGGCACGTGCCAGCGCCAGCTTCATCTTCCAGCCGCCAGATATCTCAGTGATCAGCTTGGACTGCCGAGCGCGAGGGCAAATGGGTGGGACGAGACAAGTCAGTCGTAGCACATCAACAGGATGCGAGCGAGACACACAGGGTTGCATCCTGCAGCTTGCAGTTATTCCTGAGGGGCGGTTGTGGCAGTGGCAACAAAGTGCAGCCCAAGTGCAGCACAGAGCACGCACAAGCCGCTGCTCCAACCCTCAACACCAACCAGACTTGCGTCATCTGCTGGGATGGCACGGACACCAGAATAACAGTACGTAAAGATCGAGCCCACTGACGGCGGCGCCTGGCACGCACAAGCCACCAGCCAACAACAGTGGCCGACGCGACACAGCGCCCGCAGCTAGGTGCAGCCCGGGGCGTGCGCAGCAGTCCCGCCGACTCACCAGCAGGTCGTCGCTGAAGCCGACCGACAGCAGCGCCTCCACCACCTGCTCCCGTGTGACGCCCATGACCTTGATCAGGGGGTCCTCGGCCACGTAGTCCGGCACGCGGTGGTCTGCCAGGGACGCCTGCAGCAGCAGCGGCGCCAGCAGCAGATGCGTCAGTCATCATCAGCATGCACGCAAGAGTCAGAACAGCCGGGGTGAGCGGCAACCACACCCATCGGCCTCCTTGAGTAACGTAGCTCGCATTACTGCTGCGCACAGCCAATCTGCAGGCAACAACATCGCCATGTTCCTCAAATGACAGATGACAACTCCTGCAGTGTGGTGCGCCCTGCACAGCACTGGCGCAAGCCGCCCACCTGGATGTCGTGCTCCACGTACACCGTCTTGAGCTCATCAGGCGCAGGGAAGCCGTCCAGCTGCCCCCGCGCAATCGCCTTCATCAGCGTACTCTTGCCCACGCCGTTGCCGCCGCACAGGCCGTACCGCCTGCCCCTGATGAGGCGCAGCGTGGCGTTGTTGAGCAGGATCTTGCCTCCGTACGCCAGGCTGAAGCGGCAGTTGCACAGCTCGTCTTTGTCGGCATCCTCCTCGTCGATCTCCCAGCCGTGGTCCTCCTCCTCGGCCTCTGCAAGCTGACTCATCGCCCTGCAGGTTGTGCAGGGTGCGGAAAGTGAAGGAACAGTGACTCCACCAACCCAGCTATGTGAATCATGCTGTGGCATGGCCATGCTCCACATCCAGACCCTCAGGAGCATGCGCAAGACCTTGAAATGCATGCAAGCACAAGCCAGTGGCGATGTGATGCAGGCAGCCGGCAAGTGCGAAGCTCAGCCTACTGCCCGACCTTGCTGCAGCCCCCAGCGCCCCACTCCCTGCATCCTCCACCTGCTGCAAAGAGGCTTCAAGGTCACTAGCACATTCCTGGTGGGGGGAAGGACCAGCTGCGGCAGCACCTGCCTTGTCCTGCATGATGACGATGATCTTCGCAGTGTACCGCCGCAGCTGGTCCTTCCCCCCCCACCAGGAACGTTGAGATTACTTGAACGTCTTGGCAGATGCTTCTTCAGCCGCAGCCTCTACAACATGCTTGATGATCCTACCGCCCAACTGCTGTTTACCCCAACATGCGGACTGCCTTTTTTCCCAAGATGGTGTTCTTCTGCTTGCTTCCGCCTTGGGTACTCACTTTGCCATGTACGCCCGGCACACAGACTCGGCACCCTCCTCAGACAGGAATGCTGTCAGGTAGGGCACCATCGCATCAGCCCACTCGTCAAACTCAAAGTTGCGGCTGTTGAACAGCAGCGTGGTCATCTGCGCCACATACTCCAGCGTGGTCTGGTCCACCTTGATGTCCAGGCTGCGCGCGATGGTGTCCTTCAGCATCTGCAGGAAGGCCTGCGACAAAGCAGGCAGATGGACAGTCGGGTCAGCAAAGGCAGGGGTTGATGCCTGAGCGAAACGGCAGCAAGCAGGTGCAGGCGCACTGCAAATGCACGAGCGTACGTGCATGCCGACACTTGCAGGCCACGTACACTGCAGCGGCCGCTCACGCGTCAGTATGAAGGCACACGCGAAGCTGCACTGGCACTGCTTGCAGTACCTTGACTGCTCCAATGCCATCTCACACCCCATCACATGCCCAACATACCGGCCTAACACCGCACAAGCACTTGTATGCCGACCGCTCAGCGCTGTGCTGCCAGTTGCCGCCCAGGCTATGCAGTCACTCACCGCTGCCTCTGCCCTTGCCGACTCTGGCTGTGCTGAGGCCTCCTCCCCCTCCTTGGCCACCTTCTCCAGGATGGACAGCGCGCTGCTGGCCACGTCACGCAGCTCAGGGTCGGCAGCAACACGCGCAACCTTCTCCACGCCAGGCAGCAGCCTGCAGCACACATGAGCGCAGGAGCCGGGCACAGCATTGCGTGAGAGTGTGTTGCATGCCTGGGCAACCCACAGATGACAGCACAGGCAAGCCAGCATCAAGCACACCAGCGTTTACCCTGCTAGCTGTCAGGCCATGCTAGTGGCATCAAGCCCCAGTTGAGCGCCTCCTTGCTGCTGCTGCTGCTGCTGCTGCTGCTGCTGCTGCTGCTGTGCAGTGCAGGTGCTTGAAGACTTCAAGCACTTGCTGCTGCTGCTGCTGCCTCCCATGCGCAGCTGCTGACACCGCAGAGTACCAATTGCTGCTGCTGCTGCTGCTCACTTTGGCAGGAAGTTGACTGCATCCACTGGGCTGTTGACCAGCTTGCTCATGTTGGTGATGATCACGCACGACTTGCGCTGGATGGCTGTGGCCTCCCGCAGGCCCTTCACCAGCAGCGGCACCATCACCGCGAGTGCAGGAGCCTCAACAGCCTGGCAGACAGCAGCACACGTGCAGTGTTGGCTACTTGAACACCACATGGGCACCTGTTATATAAACCGTTATCTCGTCACAGCACAGAGATTAAATCTCAGGCAGCAACTTGTCCGGAAGCTGCATAGATAACTGGTGATCATAGCGCAGTCAAGGCAAATCTATGCAGTGGTATCTTACCCGCGAGCAACAACAACTACAGCGCGCATGCTGTCCCAGTGATTACCATCGGCCACACGATCAACTTCCTCTAGCAAGTCCATCAAGCGCACGCAATGCGCACCTGCACAAAGGTTGTTGCGCTGAGCTTGCTGACCACATCCGGCACCTCTGCTGGGCGGGCCACGCAGTGCAGCAGGTCGTCCAGGATGTGCTCAATGTCCCTGTTGCCCACCAGCTTGAAGGTGGCGGTACCTGCCGTAGCAGCAGCTGCCTTAACCTGTTAAAGGCAGGAAGGAAGCACACGCCTCATGAGAAACTGAATGCTTGTAGCTGCTGTGCTGGGTATGGCGCAACTAGTGCTGCCTTGCCAAAATTGTTCCAAGGCCACGGACCAGCGGACCGACAACACATCACCCGCCGGTCACCAACAGCAGGACAGACACCTGTGGTGTGCCCTGCACGGTTCATGTGGCTGCGGGTGACTCTGTGCGCTGCGCACCTGCTCGCGGGGGTCCACCATGCGCTCACTGATGAGCGGCACGATGGCCGGCAGGCAGGCGGACACCTGGCTGGGGGCTGTGCGCGTCAGCGCAGCCAGCAGCAGCAGCGCTCCCTCCTTGACTTGCCACTTCTTGCTGTCCTCCATAGCATCGAAGATGACTGCAGGCGACAGGAAGCAGCACACGCAGACAAGTGGCAGGTCAGCGGGTAGCAGGGCAAGTTGGAAAGAGGGCAGCAAGTGCCGCCTACAAAAGCCACATGCACTCAACTAGCCCGTCGCTCTGCCGACTGCCTGCCATCAGACGCAGCTGCAGGACAGGCACCCCTCAACATCACCAGGCTACTCCATGGCGCTAAATGCCACTGGCGCAGTGAAGCTCCCTGCTGCTGTGCCTCCTGCTGCCGGCTGCAGCGCCGCGCCCACCTGGCAGCACCAGCTCCACTGCATGGGGGCACAGGATGCCCACCACCGCCTGTGCAGCGCCCATGGCTGCTTCCCTGACTGGCGAGGCCTTGTCGGCCAGCCTGTCCAGCATGTGCTCCAGCAGCGGCACCACGTACGGCTCGCACGGCCTGCCCACAGACTGGCACAGCTGCTTGAAGCCCAGCAGCGCTGACTCGCGGCCCTCTGCATTGGTGGTGTCGTCCATCTCTGCCTTTAGCCTGCATGAAGATATGGCAGCAAGCAGCACTATAATTAAGTGCCAGCAGCTGGCTAGCAGTGGGCTGACTTCCTGCAAAGCAGAGCCTGTGCTGACATGTACACAAGCATGAGTGCAATTGCTTCTGCGCATGCACAATAACTTCATGCCCAGGCCACGCTGGTGTAGCTAGTGCATGAATGTACAGGTCGGTGCATGCATGGGCTGTCTTATGCTGGATGCAGCAGTGCAGCGTTCCACCCAGCCAGCGTGCTGGGGTCTGCTGGTCACTGGTGCAACGTTGCCATGCACTTCAAACGTTGACCAGCACATCAAGCAGCACACTTTGCGGTCACATGCATGCGCACTGCCCTGCTGCCTTGAACTTACTTTGTCAGCAGACCGTTTGCCTGCAGAGCTGAGAAGCCCGCCGCTGCTACCACCCCGTCGATGTCTGTGTGTCCATCGCAGTGCCTGTCATGCTCGCCGAGTGTGAGACGCCCCAGCAGCTGTGCCACCTTGCGCGACTCAATCTCCTCCTGGCTGGCAACTGGCGGAGGTGGGGCACGGTTCACAATCCTGATGCCGCCGCCCGCTGGCTTTGCAGCAGGTGCTGCTGCTGGCTTTGCTGCAGGAGCATTGGGGTCCTCCTTCTTGCGGATGACCTTCATGTTGGTGCTGTGCAATCAAGTGCTGTTGCTGTTGAGACTACTGCTGGTGTTGTGCAGGGGCTCCTGAAACTCCAAGCCTGGGACAGGAAGCGGGGTTGCAGGCAATGATGACAGCAGAAGGGAAACAGAGCAGCTAGCCTATTAATACTTGCCCACGCAGTTGACATCAATCTGGTGCGCACCCCCTTGTAAACAAGTGCCAAAGCTCACTGGCAAGGCCCCACCCACCACCCTGCCCTGGCTGCTGAAAGATGTTCAGCGGTCTGCTACGTCTACCCTGTTGCTGCTGCAAACGTGCATGCAAAGCGCTGAACGAGTGATACAACCAGCATGCAAAGCAGGCTGCTCGCACCAAGCAGTGCTCCCCGGCCCGCCAAGCGAAGTTTACCTGAAAAGCCAGCCGGATAGGAGGCTAGAGTGTAAGGTTTTTTTTTAATATTGCACTGGGAAAAACTTCTACGTAAGCGACAAGCCACAGCACGCAGGCTGGGCGATTGAAGAAGCAAAGGGAGCTGCTGCTGATGCTTGCAGTTGGATATGCACTGCAGCGTTACAGACACCACGTGCCTGCCAAAAGGTGTGGTCATGTGGGTAGCAGGGCGTGAAGCGGTGCTGCTGCAACCTACTAGCCGTCACTTTTGCATGACTAACGAATAACAAAGACGCCAACCTGCTGCTCACGCTGTCCTATGATGTTGATCGTTGCATGTGGACGATTTCAGGTGCTAAGAGCGGCAAAAAGGCAGGAAACGCACGGCTTGGTCCTGACACTCTCTTAGACCCACCTGCTTCTACCCTGCTGCTGACCTGACATCCTGCTGCTGACCTGACAGGTTGACTCCGTTATTCTGCAAAGGATAGCACAGTCAAAGTTCGCGGTCATCAGCTAGGATCCATGGCCAAGAAAAAGAAAGCGGCCCCAGCAGAAGCAGCAGCGCAGCAGGATGACGCAGCGGAGCAGCCGTCCACCTCAGGCAGGGGCCGCTTGTACACTGTCAGCATGGCTGTGCCAGGTTCAATGATTGACAACACACAGAACATTGAGTTTGCCACCTTTGTGGCAGGGCAGGTGCGCATCGCACTGCTTGTCTGGCGTGTCACATCCGCAAGCAACCAATTTCAGATTGGCCGACAGCTGCGCAGCAACATGCATACACTCAAACTACAAGCAGTGCTGCTCAGGAAGTCTTGCAGCAGTGCTATAAAAGGACAGTAGCTACCTGCACACAGGTCATGCTCTGCACAGCCTCATGCACAAACAGCCTGGACAGCAGGTGTTGCTTGCCCGTGTCATGTTTCACAGTGTCACCAACACCACACCCGCATGTGCTGCTGTCCATGGCCATCAGGCGTTCCTTAGTAGTGTCAACCGCCGCTTAGCACAGCCAGCTGCCCCACTCCTTCCCTGCATCACCACCCGCGTGTGTGTCCCCAGGTAGCCCGCTGTGCAGCCATCTTCAACGTAGATGAGCTGGTCATCATTGATGACTCGCCGCAGGCCTCTGGGCGTGACGGCAGCGTAGGCGCAGGTGCAGCCTTCCTGGCGCGCGTGGCGCAGTACCTTGAAACCCCACAGTACCTGCGCAAGGCGCTCATCCCCATGCACAGCGACCTGCGGCTTGCAGGACTGCTGCCGCCGCTGGATGCGCCCCACCACATGCGCGCCAGCGAGTGGAACCAGTACAGGGAGGGGCTGGTGCTGAAGGTGCAGCCCGGCGTGGGCAGTTACGTGGACATCGGGCTGGACCGCATGGCGTTTGTGCCGCAGGCTGTGGCGGTCAACACGCGCGTGACGCTGGCGGTCGGGGAGTCGCAGCAGGTGCAGTTCATGCCAGACTTTGGGGAGAACATGATACTGGGCCAGGTGAGGCTGTGGGCGGTGCAGCTGACCAAGTGACGGGTTGAACGTGAGCATTGATACGTTTATTGCACTGGGTAGCAGGATCACGTTGTGAGGCTGCTGTGCCGTGTGTGGTTGCCAGCTGGCGCCAGTGGAGATGCAGAGCTGCAGGAGACTGTGGGTGGCGGTAGCTTGGCTTGTGGGCAGCTGGGCAGTCAGTCAGTGACGGCCCGGCACAACAAGACTGTGTTGCAGCCTGCTGGCAGGCCGCAAGCAGCTGTTTTGCGTGTATGTTCCCCCCTGGTGTTTGTGAGGCGCATTTCACCACAAGCATTGAGGCCCAGCTGCCCACCACCACCACATCACTTCAACATGCACCACTTACTCCCTTACTATGCTGCTGTGTGACCATCTTGCCCCCCCCCCCTTCCCTTCTACTGCCCTGCCACCTGCTGCCCACTGCCGCACCAACCCAGGTGGTGCCGCCTAGCCAACCGCGTGAGCGTGACGGCCTGTACTGGGGCTACACGGTACGGCTGGCACAGGGGCTGTCGGGGCTGCTGCATGAGTCGCCGTTCAAAGGCGGCTATGACCTCAAGATAGGCACTAGCGAGCGCGGGCAGGTCGTTGCGCCAGGCAACCTGCAGCTGCCGCGGTTTAAGCATGTGCTGGTTGCGTTTGGAGGCCCAGGAGGGCTGGAGGAAGCCGCGGAGCACGACAAACAGGTGGCCGAAAGGGATACGAGCGAGCTGTTTGGGCTGTACCTCAACACGTGCGCGCAGCAAGGCAGCCGGACCATACGCACCGAGGAGGCCATCCTGATCAGCATGTCGTTCCTAGAGGCAGCGCTGCACAGCTTTGGCGGCCGGTGATGCGCAGTGATGGCTGTCGCTGCTGTCCACCTGTGCATTGCATCAGCATGGCCCTGACAGCAGCAGAATTCTGTGGGCAGCTGCGCCGTGCATTGAGTTGGCTTGGGTATTCATGCTGCTTCATCCGTGGTGCCTGGCAGTGCTGTTATGTGTGTTCGTGTGCGCAACACCTGGTTTGTGC
This sequence comes from Scenedesmus sp. NREL 46B-D3, assembly GCA_014080715.1. Taxonomy (NCBI): domain Eukaryota; kingdom Viridiplantae; phylum Chlorophyta; class Chlorophyceae; order Sphaeropleales; family Scenedesmaceae; genus Scenedesmus; species Scenedesmus sp. NREL 46B-D3. The sequence continues at coordinate 19,106 of JACERP010000045.1, read as the reverse complement.
AGAGGGTCTGGTCACCACCCCCAGACTCCAGTGTCTTTTGTTGCGTGCATCGGAAGGGGAGTTATAAGGTGTAACTCAAGCTGCGACGCAGAAGCAAGCATGACAAGCACAACAGGCAGCCCTTCTCTTACATGGCGTGGCGTTTCGTGACTGACCATTACAATGCCCAGCGGCTCTTGGTCGTCACACTGCCATGCACACGCATTCAATGGCTGAAATTAGCCTGAATGTAATTCGGACGTTGCTTACATTACGGTGTTGCAGCTACTTTCAGAATATATACGCTGTGTGCTTCAAGACCAATTTTTTTAGAGAGAGAGTAGTTACACGTGGGTCCAGTCATGTGATGCGTTGCCTTCAGTTCGTCACCCGGACCGAGTCCGGATCCGCTTGTGTTTGTTGAGCTTGTGGTTCAGAGGGTTCAGAAGGTATGACATATGAGTACATATTCTACATTTCAGCCATATTATAGAAGTAAAAATGTACCCGTCACTCTGTATTGTAAGCTTCAATTCTGCCGAGTCACAGAGCAAGCTGGCTACTCATTGCCTGCATCGCATCTGTACAGCTGAAAATCTTACCAATGATGAGTAATATGTTGTGCTACGATCCGCGACCTGCGCTTCTACCGGTAGTGGCGGCTGTCGGCTGCCAAGACCTCGGGCTCCTATGACGCGTCGAAAGCACCAGCATTACCAACCACACAAGCAACAATGGAACCACCCGGGATCGAACCGAGGACCTTTCGCGTGTTAGGCGAATGTGATAACCAACTACACCATGGTTCCAGATGTGTCTGAAATGTGTTAAAAAGGCTCAATAAAAATCACTTATTAGGGCCTAGGGTTTAAAAAAATCGTGTTTACCGTCCGGCGGGACGGTAAACACGTGGCTCAGTGGTTAGAGAGCCTGGCTCCTAATCTCGAGGTCTCGGGTTCGAACCTCGCTGAAGTCGAAAGCGCTCAAAAATACTTGAGCGGCTCATTGGTGCGGCCCACCCACGTTGTCGCCCAATCGAGTGGTAGGGGGGTTTCGGTGGTTTACCCCCTACCCGGAGAGGAGAGGAGTCTGGGTAGACCATTTAAAGGTCGTGTACTGCGCACTGCAGTGCTTGAAATCCCGGACCCGCACACCTTTCTTTCAAATCGTCCGGCGGGACGTTAAACACGTGGCTCAGTGGTTAGAGAGTTTGGCTCCTAATCTCGAGGTCTCGGGTTCGAACCTCGCTGAAGTCGAAAGCGCTCTAAAATACTCGAGCGGCTCATTGGTGCGGCCCACCCACGTTGTCGCCCAATCGAGTGGTAGGGGGGTTTCGGTGGTTTACCCCCTACCCGGAGAGGAGAGGAGTCTGGGTAGACCATTCAAAGGTCGTGTACTGCGCACTGCAGTGCTTGAAATCCCGGACCCGCACACCTTTCTTTTTTTTTTCCTTTTTATGCTCTGTGCGGGGTAATGGTCTGCGTGTGGTACGGCGGTGATAGCCACCATTCTGCATGTATTTATGCCCGTTTGCTCTCTGTCAAGCCTGAGACTGGTGGTCCTGCGCTGCAGGAGCTGTACGGTTTGTGGTGCGGCTGCTGCAATATGCAGTTGCATTGCCCCTGCAGCAGCTGCCAGGTACTCTGCTCCCCCCCCCCCCTTGTTTGCTGCCTCGGACCAAGGTGTTGACCTTTACTGGCCAACTTTGTCCCGTTGAGTTCAGCCCGCCCGCTGTACTGCACAAGTATGGCCTGCTGTCACCGACACTGTTTTAGGTTAGTCATGCTGCTTGTCCCAATAGAATTCTACACTGCGTGTTGTGAGTCTGACGGTTCTGCCTGCAGAGCCACGTGTCACGTCTCGCGCACAGAGGCTTTCTCGGGGTGGGCCTCTTTTGGGTGACAGTCTGTTTTTCCGCTGAACTTCTAGCAGCTCTCTTTGTTTTCGGGTGTTCGTTGCGACGTAGTCGCCTGTGCACACCATGTAACCCCTCTTCTCCGAAATGCTCTGTGTTATTTTGGGTGAGGAAGCTGCAAATTGCTTCTCTGAGGCTTTTTGTGGTTTATTCTCGTGTCCTGCGCGCTGCAGTCCTCGAAGTGTTCCGTTTCCAACGTGCCCACCCATGTAACTCTCCTCAATCAAATGCTCTATTGGGTCAATTGCGCCAGCAGATGGCTGTTCTTTCCAGTGCCCCGGTTCTACAGCCTGGGCCTTGGTGTGCTCTGGCCCCTGTCTTTGCCAATTGTTTCCTGCTTGGGGGTATCCCTGGTGCTAGGCCGGGTGGTTTGCATGTGTTGCCTGTTCCGCCGGCTAGAGGTGCATTCTACTACACGGGCGGGAAGGTCAGGCCCACCATTCGTACACTTGGGGATTTGATTAGGTCTCATCGTGTGATTGAACGTGTGGTACAAGCCAAACTGCCCCACCCTCTGATCCCATGCAGCAGCAGCAATGCTGAGGGCGAGTTTGATGACCTCAACTTGTTGCTGTATAATGTGCCTCTTGCATGGACTCAAGCTGCTGCAAGCGAGGCAGCAAGAGCAGGGTGGCCAGCTGTTCTGCCTTCTGCTCCTGCAGTGCCATCTGAGGCAGAACAAATTGTTGAATGCATGCTGGTGTCACGGCTTGGCTGGTATCTGTTGCCTGCAGGCAAGCCCTGCTCCATCAGGCGGCTGTCCGTGAAGACAGCTACCGCCTTGCAGCTGCGTAATTTGCGTGTTGAGCAGCAGGCTCGGAAACGTCAGTTTGTGGTCCTTGCACTCAATAAATCAAATTCAGCAGCGACTAGGGATGGTGTTGGTAGTGTGACCGCTGCGCAGCGTAAACTGTGGAAGTTGCGCTGGGATAACCGCATCAAAGAGGTGTTCTGGCGTGTGGTGTTGAATGGTGTACCTACTGCTGCTCGAATGCCGGGCGTGCAGCGTGCTTGCTTGTGTGGTGCGTGTATGCCTGGGTATGACCACCATTACTGGCACTGCCCTGTTGCGCAAGCGGTGGTACAGTCCATAGTGGAGAATTTGCCTACAGCATGGTGCACTCGCACGCCTGGATCCTCAGCTTTAAGTATGCAGCATATTTGGCTCATGCAACCGCCGCATGGTGGGCGGAGTGTGCTCACATGCGTGTGGCGTGTCGTGTGTTTGGCGGCCTTCAATGCTATGGATGTTGGCAGGAGGGCAGCCAACCTACAGCATGTGCTAAACAGGCAGCATGACCTTGTTGCCAGTCCAGCAGGTGGCCCTGCCCGGGCGCCACCTGCTGACCAGCAGCTTATCACTCAGTTGTTGCAGCCTGCTACTCCCTCAGCTGCGCAACTGGCTCATAATGAGGCAGTGAGGCAGCACAGAGAGCAGCAGCAGCTACAGCTTCAGCAGCGGCGACAGCAGGAGCTTGATGAGCTGGTGCAGACGAAGAAGAAGGCGGCGGTGGCTAGGTTTTGGGAGCTGCTGGTTGACTTCATAGTCATCAAGGCGGCACCCTTGACCTGGCTGGATATTGTGCCAGCTGATCACCCCTTTTTACGCGTGGTTGAAGGCCGGCTGCAGCTAGCACCAAGAAGGGACTTGGCCTCTGCGTCATAGCATGAATTGGGGTTATTTCTTGCATCCTCTGCTCTTTGATCCGTTTTGCTACATGTGGTTGCATGTCTTGTGCTGTTAGTACTCTCATGCAGCCTGTGTCAGCCAGTAGGTGTGTTGGGCGGGTGCCATTGCCAGGGGTGTGGCCTTGTCAGACACATCAGTAGGGTGGCAGGTGCCTGTGGTGCCACGGCGCTGCGGGTTATGCTGTTGCTTTGTGCGCGTTCTAGTAGCAGAGAGTTATGATCATGTTGATCATCATGTTGTACAATGTCTTCAACACCTGAAGCAGGAGCACCGAGGTGCCCAGTACCTGCTAGTTGTTGCCATGTCTGCATGTTCCAATCCTATTTCGCTGACGTTGACACCTTTTTGTTCCGTCCTGATGATTTTTCTCTGCGCAGAGTTTGTGTTATTTTGGGTGAGGAAGCTGCAAATTGCTTCTCTGAGGCTTTTTGTGGTTTATTCTCGTGTCCTGCGCGCTGCAGTCCTCGAAGTGTTCCGTTTCCAACGTGCACACCCATGTAACTCTCCTCAATCAATCCTCAATCAATCAATGCTCATATCACCCTCAGGTTTTGTGAGGGTTACTGAGTTTTTTTCTGGCAGCTTGCTTGTTTTGCTTGTTGCATTGTCACAGGCTTCCCTTGGGGAGGGGGGAGAGTAGTGGCGCGCCACATGTGAAGCAATATGTTCAGCCTGTGCCATGCAACCGCTGTGTGTGCATAGCTAGAGCATCCCGTATCTATCCCTCTGAGGCAGCAGTCTTTATGGTGTGGACTGAAGGCATTGACAGTGTTTGTAGATCTGTGAGTGTGGCATGGGGCCCACAGAGAATCAGGTTCCCGGCACGAGTGTAGGCAAAGCCTTGCTCTGACAGCTGCTTACAAGTCGCCTGTAACCCCTCTTCTGCGAATGCTCATATCCGTGCGAGAAGAGGTGGAGCGTCAACTTAGAGCTTTTCACCTGCTCACGGCGGGTGAAAACCTGCCCTGCAGGGCTTTGTGGTTGGCATGTGCCCCTCACCGTGATGTGCACCGCCTTGTATGGGACATGGTATGTTTGGCAGCGATACATGCATGCGAACATGGCCGCAGGGTAGCCTGGGCGGTCTCTTGTCGGCTTGGTGTACCTGTGCTTGTTGAGCAAGTGGCGATACGAGCGGCAGTTGGCGGCTTTTGGGATGCGCTTGCTGACTTTGCTGCTACAGCTAGGGTGCCTGGTCGTCACAGAGTTCAGCTACTTACGCGGCAGCCGTTCCTTGCGTGGCACACTGTGCTGCGCGGCAATGGCTTACGTGTAGTCCGCAGGTGATTTGCACGGGCATGCATATGTGTGTTGCTGCGTTCTCCCTGCCTATCTCTTGGAAGCCACCAGCCCCACTCTAAAGTGGGTGTATGTGGGGTCACTGCATGCCTGTTGAGATATGCAGCCATGACAAAACCTCAGCAGCTGGCCAGCTTTCAGCTGTTTCTTTCCTCACTGCTGCTTTGAGTCTGATCTGCCCTTGAGTCAGCATCATGCTCATCAGCTCAGCCCGCTTCCTGTACTGCAACATGTATAGATTGCTGTCACTGACACTGCTTAGACTACTGCTTGCATGCTCATATACTTCCAAGCAAACAACATTTGCGTGTGATGGGGACGACGGGTCGTGCTGAGCACGGCTGATGTTATGGCCCCACACACAGAGGCTTTCCTGGGGGTTGAGCCTCCTTGAGTGACAGCCTGCGTTGAGCTGCACGCAGCTTCCTTTTATTCCAGGTGTCCGTTGTGGCGTAGCCGCTTGAGCACACCGTGTAACCCCTCAAACCACAATGCTCATATCGGGGGGCCTCTGCAGCTGTGGCCAGGTCTCTGTCGGCGGGCTGCCTGGCCAGCCCTCCTTTGCTCCCCTGCTTCGCCGACGCCGGCGCAAGGGAGCGATTGCCACGCAGCGCAGCCGGGCAGCCGGTGCGGCAGGAGCCGCGCAGCAGCGCCCCGGGCACGGCGCCTACCCCTGCAGAGGCAGCAGCGGCATTGACAGCTGCACGGCTAGCAGCGGCAGCCCAGGCACCAGCACCAACCCCACTGCCACCAACGCTTGGCGCAGCAGCACAGCGACAGCTCCCACAGCGACAGCAGCAGCAACAGCAGCCCCGACAACACCGCCACAGCCCCAGCCACCGCAACAACAGCGCAGCCAGCAGCACGGCCAGCAGCACAGCCGGCTGAGGTGCAGCACCTGGAATGCGCCGCTCAGCAGCAGAGGGGGCAGTGGAGGCAGCAGCGGGGCCTGCAGCAGCAGCCGTGACAGACGCTGCTGCAGGTGCGGATGCTGCCTCAGCTGCAGCAGCTGAACAGGCAGCAGCCGAGGAGGACGATGACCAGCAGCTGCTGGAACTGGCACGGCTTCAGCAGCGGCCGCACACGCGGCGCGTTGCTGGCGCTCGTAAGCACAGCCCCAACCACCCGCCGGCTGGGGGCACAGCAGCAGCCGACGGCTGACCTGCTGACAGGGCAGCGGCAGTCAGCCGTCCAGCCACAACAGGACACCGGCCAACTGCAGCAGCAGCAGCAACAGCAGCAGCAAGCAGCACCCGGCAGCAAGCACGCCAGACTGGGGCCTGAAGCAGCACCAGACGTGCTGCTTCAGCGCCACCGCAAGCACGCGCACGTTGGCGACGAGTACGCCATGGAGGACGCCCAAGCCGCTGCAGGTGCCACTGCAGAGGCAGGCTGCCACGCGGCAGCTTCGCTGCCGTACCCTTCAGCTTCTCTCACCCTGGGCCCCAGGGGCCCTGCCTGCCGCAGCCAGCAGCAGCCTGCCAGCTGGACGTGGCAGGCCCCCAGCAGCAGTAAATGCCCAGAAGCCCTAGCCTCAGGTTTGGGCTGCATAATGTCAATGGCCTGGCTACCAAGCTACCGGAGCTTAGCAGTCAGTGGCAGGAGCTAGGCCTTGACGTTGTAGCAGCAGTTGACACTCATGTGTCTTTTGCAGATCGAACAGCAGTGCAGCGTCGCCTACACGCTCGTGGGTGGAAGTCCTTTTGGTGTGTTGGGATGTCAGGGCAGGGACGCACTAGAGCTGGCGTCGCCATTATGGTGCGCAACAGCCTGCTAACCAGCGGGGCACTGGTGCATGGAGCAGAGTCAGCTCCTACGCAGGGCCCTGCGCAAGGCAGACTACTACAGTTGCCATTGGTGTGGGCAGGACAGCAGTTGAATGTGGTGGCTGCGTACATGCATGCGTCAGACCATGCTGCTAACGCAGCTATCATCAGCGGCCCTTTACGCGAGCTGTACCAGCACCAGCGCCAGCATCCCTCCACAGGTCTAGTTGTGCTTGGCGACTTTAATTTTGTTACAGATGTTGCCTTAGATCGCAGGCACAGGGTGAATGCAGCAGCTCAGCCACAGCAACAGCAGCAGCAGCAGCAGCAGCAGCAGCAGCAACAGCAGGAGCCGCAGCAGCAGCAGCAACCGCTGCCGTCGCAGCAGCAGCAGCAGCAGCAGCAGCAGCACCCTTTGCCGCGGGACACAGTACCAGCCGCAATGTGGGCGCAGCATCTGCCAGGCCTATGTGACGCATGGCGCAACAGACACCCTGTGCGCAAGGCGTTCACGTTTGTCAGGGCAGATGCAGCCTCACGCATAGACAGGATATACTGTTCAGAAGCTTTGCTGCCGCAGCTGGTAGCATGCCGGCATGAAGACAAGTGTGCAGCGCTCAGTGACCACACACTTGTCATGGCACAACTGCAGCCGCATGGGCCAGGAGTGCTGGGACCTGGTCTGCGGCGGCTGCGTTTGTCGTTTCATGCAACCCCTGCGTGCAGGTCCGCCATGCAGCAGTGGCTGGCTTCTCAACAGCCCCCAGCAGAGGCAACAAGTGTTATCGCACAATGGTGGCCAGCTTTTAAACAGCAGCTGGCGGCCAAGATTATAGATTTGAATCGTCAGTCAAAGCAGGCACAGGCAACGCAACCGCCAACAGCACAGCATGCAGCAGCAGTGGCGGCCGTGCTGGCAGCACATGCACAGCTCGAAGTCTGCAGTGATGCGGTGCTCCCAGCTACACTGGACTCTGTGCTACAGGCCAGGACACAACTGGCCGAGCTGCAGCAACAACAGGAGGAGCGCCAGCGTCAGCGCCGGCGCCAGCAGTGGGTGCATCAAGGGGAGCGGCCTGGGCCTGCCATGACTAGCATTCTCAAACCCCCTAAGGGCGCCAGTTACATCGCAGGCTTGCGGGCTCCTGGCAGTGGTCATCTGGTGCGAGATGGCGTGAGTTTAGCCCGTATTGTTGGCCAGCGGTATGCCAACTTGACTGTTGCACCGCAGGTACAGCAGGCAGCCCGCCAAGCAGTACTGCAGGCAGTCACGCAGCACTCACAGCGTTTGGACGCAGCAACAGCAGCCCAGCTGGGTGACGCAGCCGTGTCAGCAGGCGAGGTGCTCTCCGCCATATCTCAAACTGCTCCTGGGAAGGCGCCGGGCCTGGATGGGATCCCTGGGGAGTTCTTCCGCCAGTACCGCGAGCAGTTCGCGCCGTTGCTAGCGGCACTGTATTCAGCTGTTGGCTCAGCACATACTGTTCCAGCTGGTTTTCTTGATGGTGTCATCTTGCCTGTCTTGAAGCCGGGTGGTGACGCAGCTGATCCAGCTGCCTTTCGCCCGATACAGCTGCTGAATTACGATTATAGAGTGCTGGCCAAAATCCTTGCCAACCGTTTGCTTGCAGCTGCTGGGGAGGTTGTGCATCCAGCGCAGTCTGCATTCTTACAACATCGGCACATAGGGGATAGCATCAGGCTGTTGCAGTTGCTACCTGCACTGATGCATGAACAGCAGCAAATGGCAGTGGTTGTTTTCACGGATTTTGCCAAGGCATATGACACTGTGGATAGATCTTTGTTGTATGATGTGGCAGCAGCACTTGGCATAGGTGACGGGTTTGTAGGATGGATGCGTGTGCTGCTGTCTGACACACATACCTGTGCTACGGTGAACGGATTTTGCAGCCCGTTTTACCGTTGTGATGCTGGGGTGCGCCAAGGCTGCCCCTTGGCCCCCCTGTTGTACTTATTTGTGGGGCAAGCGCTACTATGCTTCCTCAAGCAGCGGGGCATTGGTATCATGGCAGCAAGTCAGCAGCTTGCAGCTGTGCAGTACGCTGACGACGCTGAAGTGTTTTTGCTGTCGATGCACGATGTTCCCACATTTCTCTCATGCATGTCTGACTTTGCACAAGCCTCTGGCCAGTGTTTGAACCCCACCAAGACACGTTTGCTGCACATAGGACAGCAGCCGACTCAGACTGCTGCGCCAGGTGAGGCTGCACACGGCTTGGGGGCTATGCAAGTCGTTGCGAAAGCAAAATCCTTGGGTGTGTTTTTTGATCAATGTGGCAAGAGCAGTGTAGATTGGGGTGGCAGTTTAGAGATTGTGCGACACCGCATGCAGAACATCAGCCGCATCTCCAAACTGTCAGCTTTTGGTCGGGCATTTGCTACAAATGCTTACGCTTTGTCAACATTGTTATATGCGGCCCAGTTTGCTGGCCACCTGCCTTCTAACGTGACGGACAAGCTTAGCAAGTGGTCAGCAGCGCTGGTTGATGCTGGTTTGGGCCCGGGTGATGACCTAAGACGGGCCCCTGGTATCCCAGGTGACTGCATGGCAGCACACCCGAAGTGTGGGGGTTTTGGATTGATGCCAGTCCACCACCACTTGTTGTCACGGTGGGCTTGTGAAGCGCTGCCTTTGATGCAAGGCGGCACTGCTCCTTGGGTGGCGGTGGCACGGGAGCTGTGGCCCCGTTGGGCCGCTGCAACAGAACCATGCACGCGTGCTGCCAGCAGCAGCCCTTGGGGGCTGTTGCTATGTGGCCGTGAACATCTGTTTCCGTCTGCCTATGCAGATGAGCGTTTGCCGTCAGCTTTGCATGCGTTGGCACTGGGGATGCGGGCTCTGCCGCCACTCCGCCACGTTGGCACAGAAGCATTGGATGCTGAAGAGCTGTGTTGGCACGCGCCGCTGTGGGCCAACCCCATTTTTACTGCACCTCAGGACTGGGAGTGGTTTGGTCAGCAACGCAGGGTTGCTGTTGGCCTGGAACAAGTGGTTGCATCCGGGCTACTGCAGCTGCCCAAGCTGCAGTCTCTCGGCCAGGCTGTGGTGCTCTCTTCTGAGTTGGACAGAGTATGTGCCTTGCCTGGGCTGGTAGCTCAGCGCGCAGCATACCAGCGTGACATCTGGGGCCCTTGGTTGTGCAACAAGCCGCAATATGCTGACAGGCAGCTAGCCCGTCAGCATCTGCAGGCCTTGCTAGCTCTGGTTCCCCAAGTGTGGGTTGCAGCTGCGCGTGCTCACCTAGCAGCAGCTTATGCTGCTGGTGACAGCGCAGCACAACTTTCTATTGTCACCCCTGATGACCTCCTTTTGGCGCGTGAAACGTTGTGTGCTGAGTTAGGCTGGCAGCGACCGGGCGGTAGTGCAGAAAATGTTATTCGATTGGCCGACCTCACCGTTGCCACTGCCACTAAGCTTCAACGTATCTCTGCGCTTGATGCTATTGCTCCCCGTCATGCTGCTTTTCTGAACAGTGTTAGAATGTTGGATGGCACTCCTGCCGGGGCCCAGCTGCCTGTTGCGCAACTGGTGTTATCCCGCTGGTGGGGCGTTAGAGTGGCTAACACCTACAAAGAAGCAGCCTGGCGCCTGACTTTAAATGCCTTCCCCACTGCGCAGCGTATGCAGCTGACTACGGGTGTGCAGCTTGCTCAGCTGCTGGGCCAGGTGTGGAGCATCATTTCTGGCTATGTCCGGTGGCTGTTGCCGTGCGAGAAGAGGTGGAGCGTCAACTTAGAGCTTTTAACCTGCTCACGGCGGGTGAAAACCTGCCCTGCAGGGCTTTGTGGTTGGCATGTGCCCCTCACCGTGATGTGCACCGCCTTGTATGGGACATGGTATGTTTGGCAGCGATACATGCATGCGAACATGGCCGCAGGGTAGCCTGGGCGGTCTCTTGTCGGCTTGGTGTACCTGTGCTTGTTGAGCAAGTGGCGATACGAGCGGCAGTTGGCGGCTTTTGGGATGCGCTTGCTGACTTTGCTGCTACAGCTAGGGTGCCTGGTCGTCACAGAGTTCAGCTACTTACGCGGCAGCCGTTCCTTGCGTGGCACACTGTGCTGCGCGGCAATGGCTTACGTGTAGTCCGCAGGTGATTTGCACGGGCATGCATATGTGTGTTGCTGCGTTCTCCTGCCTATCTCTTGGAAGCCACCAGCCCCACTCTAAAGTGGGTGTATGTGGGGTCACTGCATGCCTGTTGAGATATGCAGCCATGACAAAACCTCAGCAGCTGGCCAGCTTTCAGCTGTTTCTTTCCTCACTGCTGCTTTGAGTCTGATCTGCCCTTGAGTCAGCATCATGCTCATCAGCTCAGCCCGCTTCCTGTACTGCAACATGTATAGATTGCTGTCACTGACACTGCTTAGACTACTGCTTGCATGCTCATATACTTCCAAGCAAACAACATTTGCGTGTGATGGGGACGACGGGTCGTGCTGAGCACGGCTGATGTTATGGCCCCACACACAGAGGCTTTCCTGGGGGTTGAGCCTCCTTGAGTGACAGCCTGCGTTGAGCTGCACGCAGCTTTCCTTTTATTCCAGGTGTCCGTTGTGGCGTAGCCGCTTGAGCACACCGTGTAACCCCTTAAACCACAATAAGCATATACTTCCAAGCAACAACATTTGCGTGTGATGGGACGACGGGTCGTGCTGAGCACGGCTGATGTTGGCCCACACACAGAGGCTTTCCTGGGGTTGAGCCTCCTGATGACAGCTGCGTTGAGCTGCACGCAGCTTTCCTTTATTCCAGGTGTCCGTGTGGCGTAGCCTTGAGCACACCGTGTAACCCTTAAACCCGCTATTAGGTTGTGCATCCAGCGCAGTCTGCATTCTTACAACATCGGCACATAGGGGATAGCATCAGGCTGTTGCAGTTGCTACCTGCACTGATGCATGAACAGCAGCAAATGGCAGTGGTTGTTTTCACGGATTTTGCCAAGGCATATGACACTGTGGATAGATCTTTGTTGTATGATGTGGCAGCAGCACTTGGCATAGGTGACGGGTTTGTAGGATGGATGCGTGTGCTGCTGTCTGACACACATACCTGTGCTACGGTGAACGGATTTTGCAGCCCGTTTTACCGTTGTGATGCTGGGGTGCGCCAAGGCTGCCCCTTGGCCCCCCTGTTGTACTTATTTGTGGGGCAAGCGCTACTATGCTTCCTCAAGCAGCGGGGCATTGGTATCATGGCAGCAAGTCAGCAGCTTGCAGCTGTGCAGTACGCTGACGACGCTGAAGTGTTTTTGCTGTCGATGCACGATGTTCCCACATTTCTCTCATGCATGTCTGACTTTGCAAAAGCCTCTGGCCAGTGTTTGAACCCCACCAAGACACGTTTGCTGCACATAGGACAGCAGCCGACTCAGACTGCTGCGCCAGGTGAGGCTGCACACGGCTTGGGGGCTATGCAAGTCGTTGCGAAAGCAAAATCCTTGGGTGTGTTTTTTGATCAATGTGGCAAGAGCAGTGTAGATTGGGGTGGCAGTTTAGAGATTGTGCGACACCGCATGCAGAACATCAGCCGCATCTCCAAACTGTCAGCTTTTGGTCGGGCATTTGCTACAAATGCTTACGCTTTGTCAACATTGTTATATGCGGCCCAGTTTGCTGGCCACCTGCCTTCTAACGTGACGGACAAGCTTAGTAAGTGGTCAGCAGCGCTGGTTGATGCTGGTTTGGGCCCGGGTGATGACCTAAGACGGGCCCCTGGTATCCCAGGTGACTGCATGGCAGCACACCCGAAGTGTGGGGGTTTTGGATTGATGCCAGTCCACCACCACTTGTTGTCACGGTGGGCTTGTGAAGCGCTGCCTTTGATGCAAGGCGGCACTGCTCCTTGGGTGGCGGTGGCACGGGAGCTGTGGCCCCGTTGGGCCGCTGCAACAGAACCATGCACGCGTGCTGCCAGCAGCAGCCCTTGGGGGTTGTTGCTATGTGGCCGTGAACATCTGTTTCCGTCTGCCTATGCAGATGAGCGTTTGCCGTCAGCTTTGCATGCGTTGGCACTGGGGATGCGGGCTCTCCGCCACTCCGCCACGTTGGCACAGAAGCATTGGATGCTGAAGAGCTGTGTTGGCACGCGCCGCTGTGGGCCAACCCCATTTTTACTGCACCACAGGACTGGGAGTGGTTTGGTCAGCAACGCAGGGTTGCTGTTGGCCTGGAACAAGTGGTTGCATCCGGGCTACTGCAGCTGCCCAAGCTGCAGTCTCTCGGCCAGGCTGTGGTGCTCTCTTCTGAGCTGGACAGAGTATGTGCCTTGCCTGGGCTGGTAGCTCAGCGCGCAGCATACCAGCGTGACATCTGGGGCCCTTGGTTGTGCAACAAGCCGCAATATGCTGACAGGCAGCTAGCCCATCAGCATCTGCAAGCCTTGCTAGCTCTGGTTCCCCAGGTGTGGCTTGCAGCTGCGCGTGCTCACCTAGCAGCAGCTTATGCTGCTGGTGACAGCGCAGCACAACTTTCTATTGTCACCCCTGATGACATCCTTTTGGCGCGTGAAACGTTGTGTGCTGATTTAGGCTGGCAGCGACCGGGCGGCAGTGCAGAAAATGTCATTCGATTGGCCGACCTCACCGTTGCCACTGCCACTAAGCTTCAACGTCTCTCTGCGCTTGATGCTATTGCTCCCCGCCATGCTGCTTTTCTGAACAGTGTTAGAATGTTGGATGGCACTCCTGCCGGGACCCAGCTGCCTGTTGTGCAACTGGTGTTATCCCGCTGGTGGGGCGTTAGAGTGGCTAACACCTACAAAGAAGCAGCCTGGCGCCTGACTTTAAATGCCTTCCCCACTGCGCAGCGTATGCAGCTGACTACGGGGTGTGCAGCTTGCTCAGCTGCTGGGCCAGGTGTGGAGCATCATTTCTGGCTATGTCCGGTGGCTGTTGCCGTGCGAGAAGAGGTGGAGCGTCAACTTAGAGCTTTTAACCTGCTCACGGCGGGTGAAAACCTGCCCTGCAGGGCTTTGTGGTTGGCATGTGCCCCTCACCGTGATGTGCACCGCCTTGTTTGGGACATGGTATGCTTGGCAGCGATACATGCATGCGAACATGGCCGCAGGGTAGCCTGGGCGGTCTCTTGTCGGCTTGGTGTACCTGTGCTTGTTGAGCAAGTGGCGATACGAGCGGCAGTTGGCGGCTTTTGGGATGCGCTTGCTGACTTTGCTGCTACAGCTAGGGTGCCTGGTCGTCACAGAGTTCAGCTACTTACGCGGCAGCCGTTCCTTGCGTGGCACACTGTGCTGCGCGGCAATGGCTTACGTGTAGTCCGCAGGTGATTTGCACGGGCATGCATATGTGTGTTGCTGCGTTCTCCCTGCCTATCTCTTGGAAGCCACCAGCCCCACTCTAAAGTGGGTGTATGTGGGGTCACTGCATGCCTGTTGAGATATGCAGCCATGACAAAACCTCAGCAGCTGGCCAGCTTTCAGCTGTTTCTTTCCTCACCGCTGCTTTGAGTCTGATCTGCCCTTGAGTCAGCATCATGCTCATCAGCTCAGCCCGCTTCCTGTACTGCAACATGTATAGATTGCTGTCACTGACACTGCTTAGACTACTGCTTGCATGCTCATATACTTCCAAGCAAACAACATTTGCGTGTGATGGGGACGACGGGTCGTGCTGAGCACGGCTGATGTCTGGCCCCACACACAGAGGCTTTCCTGGGGGTTGAGCCTCCTTGAGTGACAGCCTGCGTTGAGCTGCACGCAGCTTCCTTTTATTCCAGGTGTCCGTTGTGGCGTAGCCGCTTGAGCACACCGTGTAACCCCTCAAACATCAGAATCCACGTCCTGGTTCCCCAACTGGTTCCCCAAGTGTGGCTTGCAGCTGCGCGTGCTCGCCTAGCAGCAGCTTATGCTGCTGGTGACAGCGCAGCACAACTTTCTATTGTCACCCCTGATGACTCCTTTTGGCGCGTGAAACGTTGTGTGCTGATTTAGGCTGGCAGCGACCGGGCGGCAGTGCAGAAAATGTCATTCGATTGGCCGACCTCACCGTTGCCACTGCCACTAAGCTTCAACGTCTCTCTGCGCTTGATGCTATTGCTCCCCGCCATGCTGCTTTTCTGAACAGTGTTAGAATGTTGGATGGCACTCCTGCCGGGACCCAGCTGCCTGTTGTGCAACTGGTATTATCCCGCTGGTGGGGCGTTAGAGTGGCTAACACCTACAAAGAAGCAGCCTGGCGCCTGACTTTAATTGCCTTCCCCACTGCGCAGCGTATGCAGCTGACTACGGGGTGTGCAGCTTGCTCAGCTGCTGGGCCAGGTGTGGAGCATCATTTCTGGCTATGTCCGGTGGCTGTTGCCGTGCGAGAAGAGGTGGAGCGTCAACTTAGAGCTTTTAACCTGCTCACGGCGGGTGAAAACCTGCCCTGCAGGGCTTTGTGGTTGGCATGTGCCCCTCACCGTGATGTGCACCGCCTTGTATGGGACATGGTATGTTGGCAGCGATACATGCATGCGAACATGGCCGCAGGGTAGCCTGGGCGGTCTCTTGTCGGCTTGGTGTACCTGTGCTTGTTGAGCAAGTGGCGATACGAGCGGCAGTTGGCGGCTTTTGGGATGCGCTTGCTGACTTTGCTGCTACAGCTAGGGTGCCTGGTCGACACAGAGTTCAGCTACTTACGCGGCAGCCGTTCCTTGCGTGGCACACTGTGCTGCGCGGCAATGGCTTACGTGTAGTCCGCAGGTGATTTGCACGGGCATGCATATGTGTGTTGCTGCGTTCTCCCTGCCTATCTCTTGGAAGCCACCAGCCCCACTCTAAAGTGGGTGTATGTGGGGTCACTGCATGCCTGTTGAGATATGCAGCCATGACAAAACCTCAGCAGCTGGCCAGCTTTCAGCTGTTTCTTTCCTCACTGCTGCTTTGAGTCTGATCTGCCCTTGAGTCAGCATCATGCTCATCAGCTCAGCCCGCTTCCTGTATTGCAACATGTATAGATTGCTGTCACTGACACTGCTTAGACTACTGCTTGCATGCTCATATACTTCCAAGCAAACAACATTTGCGTGTGATGGGGACGACGGGTCGTGCTGAGCACGGCTGATGTCTGGCCCCACACACAGAGGCTTTCCTGGGGGTTGAGCCTCCTTGAGTGACAGCCTGCGTTGAGCTGCACGCAGCTTCCTTTTATTCCAGGTGTCCGTTGTGGCGTAGCCGCTTGAGCACACCGTGTAACCCCTCAAACCAGCAGAATCCACGTGATGCCGTCACCGGGGCTGGAATTTACAGTACATATGAACGATGGTTTGCTGCTTGCTCGGGTGATAACTTGCAGTCTGTGCGTCCTGAGTCTTGGTGCCCCCAATGTGTCTTGCAGACCGCTGGGCTCAATAGGGAGCATGTTGGTTCTCTGGCTCGTTCGTCCGACTTGGTGCCCATGATCTGCGTGTATGCACTGGTAGGTGGCACCGTCCGCCTTTGGTGCGGTCTGATCGGACATGCCAACGCCCTGGATGCCACTTGGGTCAGGTTGAGGACGAGTTTCACATGGTTTTTGAGTGTCCTTTGTACGCGCCAGTTCGCGAGCGTTTTGCTTGCCTTTTTGAACCATTTGGAGGTTTGTCACATACGTGGGGTAGTATAGCCTCTTGTCAGCGAGGTGGTTCGCATATGATGACCTTTATGCGGCAACAACCTGCTCTTGTGGCTGCCTTTGTGCATTGTTGCTATTTGGTGCGCTGCCACCCGGAGGCGGACCCTGAGTCCTTCTTGTCTTCGGTTTCTGTCGCTCAAGCGATCGATGCAGCGGACGAATTTTTCTCTGCTGACTCTTCTGTTTGTTCTGATGACGATGATATATTCTATGAGGTCTCCCCCCCCAATGAGCCTCTCGTTGGCTCCTGAATGGGGTTCTCACTCCCTGTTGGGTGGAGCATGTAATGTAATGTAATGTAATGAAGCCAGCATCACTAAACTGGGTTCACAACAACAGCTTGCGTGCGACGGTGACAGCTGCATGCATGCGGGCAGGCAGTATGCGGGCTGGGATCGCAGGTTGTGCATGCTGTGTAACAAACCCTTTAACACAAGCAAATACAGTTGCCAGGAAATTCTTGTTGAGGTAGCTTCACAGCTGTCCAATGCTAGAGGTTATACGCTCACGTTGACACGCACTGATCATGGCCATCCAGTGTATGTATTTGCTACAAACCCACACTGCGGCGGCAACACAAAGCTCATTGTGCGCATGCCAGTGCCACATTCTCAACATGCTCAAGGCATCACCCAACCCCCGATGCGCACCAGCGCGTTCAACGACTCATTACTGGGCATATAAATGAGCTATTGATGTTGCTGTCAGCCCAGCGCTTGCGATCCAGCTGCCACACACGCCCTACAAGTGTGCAGTACAGCATGACTGCAGATGCACCACGCATGCTCAAGATAGCACCTAACACCCACCGCACACCAGCGCAGATGCCCTGCGCGTTCAACACCTCAATACTGGACATATAAATGAGCTATTGATGTTGCTGTCAGCCCAGCGCTTGCGATCCAGCTGCCACACACGCCCTGCAAGCATGCAGTACATCATGATTGCAGATGCACCACGCGTGCTCAAGATAGCACCTAACACCCACCGCACACCAGCGCAGATGCCCTGCGCGTTCAACAACTCATTGCTGAACCTATAAATGAGCTATTGATGTTGCTGTCAGCCCAGCGCTTGCGATCCAGCTGCCACACACACCCTACAAGCATGCAGTACAGCATGACTGCAGATGCACCATGCTTGCTCAAGATAGCACCTAACACCCACCGCACACCAGCGCAGATGCCCTGCGTGTTCAACAACTCATTACTGGACCTATAAATGAGCTATTGATGTTGCTGTCAGCCCAGCGCTTGCGATCCAGCTGCCACACACACCCTGCAAGCATGCAGTACAGCATGACTGCAGATGCACCGTGCATGCTCTAGATAGCACCTAACACCCACCGCACACCAGCGCAGATGCCCTGCGCGTTCAACAACTCATTACTGGACATGTAAATGAGCTATTGATGTTGCTGTCAGCCCAGCGCTTGCGATCCAGCTGCCACACACGCCCTACAAGCATGCGGTACATACATTACATTACTTTACATTACATTACATGCTCCACCCAACAAGGAGTGGGAACCCCATTCAGGAGCCAACGAGAGGCTCATTGGGGGGGGGGAACCTCATAGAATATATCATCGTCATCAGAACAAACAGAAGAATCAGCAGAGAAAAGTTCGTCCGCTGCATCGATCGCTTGAGCAACAGAAACCGAAGAGAAGAAGGACTCAGGGTCCGCCTCCGGGTAGCAGCGCACCAAATAGCAACAATGCACAAAGGCAGCCACAAGAGCAGGTTGTTGTCGCATAAAGGTCATCATATGCGAGCCACCTAACTGACAAGAGGCTATACTACCCCACGTATGTGACAAACCTCCGAATGGTTCAAAAAGGCAAGCAAAACGCTCGCGAACTGGCGCGTACAAAGGACACTCAAAAACATGTGAAACTCGTCCTCGACCTGACCCAAGTGGCATCCAGGGCGTTGGCATGTCCGATCAGACCGCACCAAAGGCGGACGGTGCCACCTACCAGTACAGCATGACTGCAGATGCACCACGCATGCTCAAGATAGCACCTAACACCCACCGCACACCAGCGCAGATGCCCTGCGCGTTCAACAACACATTACTGGATATATAAATGAGCTATTGATGTTGCTGTCAGCCCAGCGCTTGCGATCCAGCTGCCACACACGCCCTACAAGTGTGCAGTGCAGCATGACTGCAGATGCACCACGCATGCTCAAGATAGCACCTAACACCCACCGCACACCAGCGCAGATGCCCTGCGCATTCAACACCTCATTACTGGACATATAAATAAGCTACTGATGTTGCTGTCAGCCCAGCGCTTGCAATCCAGCTGCCACACACCCCCTACAAACATGCAGTACAGCATGACTGCAGATGCACCACGCATGCTCAAGATAGTACCCTACCACCCCACCGCACACCAGCGCAGATGCCCTGCGCGGTCAGCAAATCATTGCTGAACATATAAATGAGCTATTGATGTTGCTGTCAGCCCAGCGCTTGCGATCCAGCTGCCACACACACCCTGCAAGCATGCAGTACAGCATGACTGCAGATGCACCGTGCATGCTCTAGATAGCACCTAACACCCACCGCACACCAGCGCAGATGCCCTGCGCGTTCAACAACTCATTGCTGAACCTATAAATGAGCTATTGATGTTGCTGTCAGCCCAGCGCTTGCAATCCAGCTGCCACACACACCCTACAAGCATGCAGTACAGCATGACTGCAGATGCACCATGCATGCTCAAGATAGCACCTAACACCCACCGCACACCAGCGCAGATGCCCTGCGCGTTCAACAACTCATTACTGGACCTATAAATGAGCTATTGATGTTGAGCC